>CM040239.1:287840542-288440542 GCA_022545495.1 Chrysanthemum lavandulifolium | reverse complement strand
GCGATTAAGCGGGTCTTCGGTATCTCAAGGAACCATCAATATGGGACTATGGTACCGAAGGACACCGGTATGTCACTAACGGCCTATCGAGATCTTGATCATGCGAGTTGTCAAGATACACGTCGAAGTACATCGGAGGTGCTCGGTTTTGGGTGATAAGCTTGTGAGTGGTCTTCAAAGAAGCAAATGAGTACTTCTATTTCTCTCAGAGGTGAATACATAGCCATGTCATCTTGTTGTGCTCAAATCTTATGGATGAGATCTCAATTATCGACTATGGCTTTGAATTCAACAAAATCCCTCATCTTGTGATAATAAAAGTGCTATTGCTCTCTCATGCAACAACGTTCAACACTCAAGAGCAAAGCATATCGACATTCGACATCATTTCATCGGGAACAAGTGGAAAAAGGTGTGGTGGAACTATATTTTGTGAGGTGCGAATATCGGTTAGCGACATCTTCACCAAAGCTCTTCCAAGAGAGCGTTTTGAGTTTATTCTTCCACGACTTGGTTTGAAAAGCCTTCAACGAAACTCTCAAAGCGTCTTGAGGAGGAAGGCGAGGAGTAAAGGTCTATCTTCATCTATCTCTTGTAAATATTTATTCAAAAACAAAATACAAAATTATAAAACTCTTCAAAATCAAATAGAAAAATATAAAACTTTCAAAATCCATAAAAATTTGAAAAATTGAAAAATCTTCAAAAATATTGTCATTTTGTCATGTTTCTCTCGATTCGATAATATCTACGGTCTTGATGTTGTCATTCAAAGAATGACACGGGACTTTAGATGTTGTTCGAATTTTTAAAAAAAAAAAAAAAAAAAAAAAAAAAAAAAAAAATATTTTTGGGAGAAAGAGAAACAATGGTTTATTGTCATCTTGAGACAATAACCGGTTTTAAAAGAAAGAACGAGCCATGTTTTATCATGTTTTCAAAATTCCATGCTCGATTCTATAAACATTTATCTGCTTGAAAACTAAATGCTTTGAAAAATAACTCGGTCTCTATTTTTGATAATCATCGGGACTTATTTGTCAAAATCTCTATCTCTCAATCAACAACCTATGTCATTGATTGAGGGGAGAATGATTTCAATTAAATTAAAAGTTATTTGGCATTAAATTGTTTTCAAAAGATGTACATGCATGTTTTATCAATGGAGTTTAAAGTCTTAAAATCCGATCCTTATCGGTTAAAACGCTTTCATAATCAAGTCACAATTCTCCTTAAAAGCTTTCAAAATCAATTTAAATCTATAAGAGATCACAAATCTCAAATGATTTGATAATTGTGATCGGGGAGAATGTGTGATTTAAATTGATTTAAAGCGATAATTCGGTAAATGGTTTTATAAGGATGTACATCTTGTCCTTCCACATGTGACAAACGATTTCAAATTTTCAATGCACATGTTGAGGGGAGCATCTATCTTAAACCTATGATTTGAAATGTGATCATTTATCTCAATGTGCGGGTTCCTCTAGTATGTGCAAAACTCTTTTCAAACCTCGAGGCACATATTGAGGGGAGCAAATTATGGAAACCTCATCCTTCCGGAAATGCTTTATCTACTTGATTTGATGTGGGAAGTGATGTTGATATTTTTAGAAAATGGTAATCAAAAAGTTAATTCTTTCTCTTGCCTCCGTGTGCAAAACATTTTCAAACATTTGATGCACATGTTGAGGGAGCACTTATTCTAAAATATCAAAAACAATTCGGTACAAAATGCTTTGATAATATATCACAAGTATCGAATTGATTTTCAAATGGTTTTCAATTGGATCCAATGGCGGATGAACAATACCAAATAGACCGACCAACTTTACTTTATGTACGGTGATATAAGGATGATAAGGTTAGGTATTGGTTCCCATGATCCGCGAGAACGGAGGGATCTACCGAGGACAATCCACT
Organism: Chrysanthemum lavandulifolium; assembly: GCA_022545495.1. Classification (NCBI taxonomy): domain Eukaryota; kingdom Viridiplantae; phylum Streptophyta; class Magnoliopsida; order Asterales; family Asteraceae; genus Chrysanthemum; species Chrysanthemum lavandulifolium. Next base: position 288,438,619 of record CM040239.1, on the reverse strand, counting down.
AGTTAGTGTAGAAGTCCTTAGGTATGATGATAAAAGGAGAAAAATGAGATATGGGAAGAGTGCGGACTAAGGCGAGCTAGTCTTGGAATAAACCCAACAAGGTTCTAGCTATGAAGTCTCGGTAAGCTTGAAGGGTTGAAGAATTAAAAAGAATTGAATGAGAAAAGGGTGAAAACAAATAGCCCTCCATTTATTCAACCTTAGGGCGAAACCGGGTTCAATTCATATACTCTTGATGGTAACATCGGTATTGAAGACAAGGCGTCATGGACCCGGTGGCGCTTGCACTTCAACTTTCCAAACCACTCAAGTTCCTCTTAAAGGACTTGTTTCATTCTCACGGGAACCGACATTATCTATCGACTTTCTCTTAGAGATTGTTGATATTGAAGAAGGAGACCCTCTCCACAGTCTCCGACATAGGATCCAAATATGCACAAATTGAGTCTAGAGCCACGAGATCATCAATAAATCTCATTAGGACACTTTCAATGAAGACTCTCTGTTTCACACAATGTGGAAAGAGATTATATCTTGAGTCCTCGCATTATCCTTGTGGTATTGCGGAACATCCGAGTGATGTGTTTACATATTCACAATGAAGATGGAAAGCCTTACGGAGCCAACATCAAACAAGCTCTGGTAGGTGGCATGTGAGATCTATTATATGGATCAACCATGTGACAAGCGAGCAGAAACAATGGGGCGATTCAATTTCTTGAATCAATCTGGTTCGAGTTATGGATTGACGGATACCTTTGAAAAACCGGTCTTTGTGCTTAACAACTCTTTTCTTTAGCACATCGACCGTGTACGGATATTTCAAATCAAAGGTGTTTTATGATTGATAATTGATTTTCATTAAAACCTTGTTGTATTGCAAAAACAATTTCTATTGAGCAATACTCGATTGTTTTCAAATATCTTTTCATCAATCGGTGGACTTAAATTATTGGTTCACTCACTCCGTGTTGTCTTCTTTGAGGCGTTCGGTTTGAGAACGACTAGAGCATTGCGAAACCTGTCAAGGAAATTCTTGAATTATACGATCACAGGCGGTACATGTCTTGATCAGCGGGAACCGTGGGCGTGTACCTCAATTCAACGAAAGTGATCAAAGACACTTTCGTGCGATTTATTGCTAGCTGTTGTATGCGGTACGCCCGGCGTTTGCGGTGATCGAATGAAGCGGTCAATCCATAGCCGCATGCTCACTTAACACATTCATCTCGAAAGAAATCATGATTAGTGCATCAATGACTCGATATTTTCACTCCATGCTTACGCTACTGCTGCGCCAATATCATGATTCAACAAATGCTTCCGCTACTCGATGAGAAGATATCATGATCCGAATGTGAGCATGTCGGTCCTAAAGTCACAACATCACATAATACCAACACCACAAAGGATGTCACGAGATTTTTGATGGTGATGATCTCAAATGATGGCTCAAAATTATTATCACGTGGATCGATAAAGACCTCCACTTGAAGTAACCAAACATGCAATGTGAAGAATCAATGACTACGAGCTTAGGAGCAAAGGACTACATCAAGAATGCAAGATCAATCGTTAATGTAATATCTATTTGTATTCAATGTAATTTTGGTACATGATTGAGGTGACCTCCTTAGGGAGATTGTTAGGAATTAGAAATTCCGGTATTAAAGAGTCGGTCACCTCAAGTATATGTAATCGTTAGAAAGCTCGTAGTCGTAGTTATTTTAAGTTAAGTAGTATTTAGTTAAGTAACACCGTGGAGGATCCAGACGGGTCTTTACCCACCTGTATGCACGATCCACTAGAATTCCCGATGTGTGGCGATTTATGTAAGACTATAAATACTCTCTACCTTCCAAGGTAGAGAGTTGGAACTCATAATAATATCTTTCACTTTCTCTCACTAAGTTCCTAAACCTCTAACTTTCTCTCTCTAGAATTCCATCTATATGCTACTTTGTGTTATGGTTTGATGTGTATGTGAAAAGTTATATCTTACATCTTCCGTTTAAACTTCCCTCAACCCCATCATCGGTGAAGAAAGCCCTCGACTAACTCGTCAACAAATGGAAAGGTTATTTGCTCCTACGTTACGTGGCGATATTGATGAGCGATGCTCTGGTGTATCCATTGTTTCATTGCACAACGATAATATTCCTATACGATACACGCTACAACAACTACTATTGAAGATGCACCTACACAGTTGACTCCAACACAGCAGTTGAACACACGCTTCCAACAATGATGAACCGGTGATGATATTACGAATGAAGTACCCCACTGCGATTTTGATCCAAATGCGTTCTTCAACCCGTTTGCAAATGAGGCTGCTGCACGGATGTGGCGGAATCTTCAACAAACCATTTGAACCCTTAGAATCGCACAATGTATACCAACATCAACCTCTACACATAGATGGACAAAAGACCATCCTCGGCTAACATTATTGGCAACCCGAATCAACCGATCGTTACGAGACAACGTCTTCACTCGGATGGTGAACATTGCATTTATGGACTCACCATGCGCCAATCGAACCTAAAACATTAAAGGCGCAATGACAAAAGACAAGCTGGATTGAATCCATGCAAGAAGAACTCAACCAATTCAAGCGTCTTGAAGTATGGGAGGCGGTTGAAAGACCAGCGAGGAATCTCGTCATTGGTCTAAAATGGATTTGGAAAAACAAATTGGATCTTTGAAGGGCGTCATCGAAACAAGTCATGTCTAGTTGCTAAGGGTTATCGTCGGGAAGAGGAATAGACTTTGAAGAATCTTTTGCTCCGGTTGCTCGTCTTGAATTGTTCGGATATTCCTCGTGTTCGCGACTCATATGAATATGACGGTCTATCGGATGGATGTCAAAGCAGCGTTTCTCAATGGACAACTTAAAAAAGCGGTCTATGTCGACCAACCGGATGGATTCGTTGATCACGAGTTCCCGAACCATGTCTAAAAAGCGAACAAAGCTCTTTATGGTCTCAAACAAGCCCCTCGGGCATGGTGCGATAAGCTATCATCTTTCCTCATTGCCAATAATTTCACCAAAGGCTCGGTTGACCCAACTCTTTTATACAATATCACGGGCACACATCTTAATTGTTCAAATTCGTGGATGACATCATTTTGGGTCAACACATAAAAGTTTTCAATCGCTTTTGCAAAAGTAATGAAGAAAAATTTTGAAATGTCCATGATGGGTGAACTTACGTTCTTTCTAGGGCTGCAAGTTCATCAATCACCCGTGGTATTTTCTTGAGTCGGTCAAATATGCCCTTGAGCTGTTAAACAAATTTGGAATGACAACTGTGATACTTATGCCACACCAATGGCTCATACCAAGAAGTTAGATGTTGATTTACATGGGAAATTGGTTGACCCTACCAAATACCAAGTATTATTGGGTCCCTCATGTATCTAACGACTAGCGAGACTGATATTGTCTTTGCCGTTTATCTATGCTCCGTTATCGATCGCGACCAATGAAACCCACCTCTACGAGGCTAAAAGAATCCTCCGATACATCAAGGAACCATTAACTTGGGGATCACGGTATCAGAAGGATTACGGTTTTGAACTAATCGCTTTTAGACGGCGATCACGCAGGATGCTTAGACTCGAGGAAAAGTACTTGAGAGCTCTACAATTTCGGTGATAAGCGGTGTCTTGGCAATCAAAGAAGCATGATTGTACATCATGTCATCAACAAGGCGAGAATATGTAGCCATGTCCGCGTGTTGTGCTCAAGTCATCCGGATGAGAACACAACTCAAAGACTATGGCTACGTATTTAACGAGAATCGATGTCTTTGCGACAATCGAGTGCCATTACCATCTCGTGCAATTCGATTCGGCACTTTCGAAATCAAAGCACATCGATCTACGCTATCATTTCATCAAGGACCACGTGGAGCGGTGCAGTTGAATTATACTTTGTGAGTACCGAATACCAATTGGCGGATCGCTCACCAAAGCCTTGCCTCCCACTAGGTTTAATGAGTTGGTCCACGAATTGGTATGAGGTGTTTGACTCAAGAGGAATTGGATGACCTCTTAAAAGCAGTCTTAAAACACTGTCAAACACCAAAACATCTTTTGTAAATAATTTTTTTCAAAACAAAATATAAAAATATAAAATCGATAAAACAACAAAATATTCTCCTAATCTATATTTCTTTCAACATGGCAAGTACATTTCTTCCGTCAACACTTCAATCTTTCAAAATTGATATTTTTCGATCAAGTCTTGAGGGGAGAAAATAAACTATTGCTTGTTTCAAAACATCTGTGTACTTGCATGTTATCTTATCTCGGTTGAATCTTTTACAAATGGTGGTACATTTCCTGGTTCAAAGACACTCCTCGGACTTTAATTAATAACCTTTCATTATTTTCTCAAGTCGAGGGGGAGTGTCGTCAAGTTTCTTTCCTAAAATCTTCGTTTGGTAACCAAAATGGAAGTTAAAAAGCTTTGGATGAAAATGGAAAAGGTGGAGGGACTAAAACTGCCAAAAGCTTAAAGTTACTTTTAATAAAAACACCTCCACCTAACCTAATCCTCACATTTATTACTCATAACCATACAAATCCTACGCACAAAAATCATTCTTCAAATCCGGTTATCTGATCTTCAATTTGTAAGTGGTTTTGTGTTCTTAACAAGTTTTTAAACAATGGTTTTAAATTTCATGAGAACCCAACGGTTAAAACTTAAGATTCAATGACTTTTGTGTTTTACGCATAAGGGTTAGAACACATGATCATATTTTGTGTGTTTGTGAATAAAGCGATAGTGTCAAAATGTTTTAACAACATCAACGATACTTTTTCTATCCTCAAAGCGAACCCGAAACACGAATTGATGATTTTTGAAAATTAGGGTTTATGAGTCGAATTGGGTATTTTCGAATGTGAAGTGATTTGGTCAAAAGGTTGTTGTGTTATGCTTATGTGATGATGAATTGATGATATCCATGCCTTATAACCACCCGAAACCCTAATTGATTTGAATTAGGAATTAGGGTTTAATGTTCTAAAATTGGGTATTTTGATTCACCGCATAAAAGTGTTAAAACTTGGTCTACATGCTCTCACAACTTCTATGATATACCGAAAAACTTTGGTGCATAATCCATGGCTAGATTTCATACGTGTAGAATTAGGGTTTAGTCTCGCGTAAGATCTTCTACGCAGAATCGTTCTCTTGTGTAAATGTGGTTTGATTTGTCTTAAGCGAATGTTATGTGTTTAACTTTGATGATATGATGCTTTATTTCGGGCTTGCAACACGTAAATTTCAGAATCAAGGTTGTTGTTAATCTCGCGCATAAGGATCACCTTACGCGTAGCTTGTTATCGCGTAAGATTAGTCTTACGCGTAGCTTCTACGCATAAGGTTCTACATATGGGACTACGGCGTATCACGTGAAGGATATGCGTGGCGATAACCTCCACGCATAAGGTCAACTCTTACGGTAGCCTTACGCGTAAGGTTAATATATGCCACGCATAAAGCTCTCACGCATAAGGTCCCCTATTTCCTCGCGTAACACTTCTTACGCGTAAGTTAGGATCCCTGGCGTAAGTTTACGCCTACGCATATATCATTCACATCACGCATAACTTTACCAATCCTACGCATAAGCCGAGATCATACCTTTGTTATGAATTGTTACGTGTACAAACTTGTAAATAAACTAATCATATCATCACGAATCCAAAATGTCACTAATAAACTTAAATCGTCTGATATGTTGTGAACAATAAGTGATAAAATAAACTTTAAAACTTAAAGTTAACTAACTCACGAAACATTTCACGACATCATTGAACTATTGAACATACAAGTGACTTAGGACTCGTAACAATCATTATCCTTTGTACATTCAATAACTAGACAATAAGACCTTACGTTGACTAACATTATGTCTTTCGATATGTTGGTTCTTTTGGCTAATGTTATTTCGAGATCACGACATGGTGAACAAATGAATGTGGATGCACCGAAGTTCTCTCCATTCTTGATATCTATCCTCAAGGCTATCCAATGAAGATAGGAAAGAACAATCTTCGTGTTGACTTTGACACCCTCACTTGCTCGAATCTTCGTGTTTAATTGCTATTGACATTACGAGGACTCATCCTTATCGAACATGCTTACTCACTCTGCAACTGTTCACGAGATCTACATCCAACAGTTACGGAACACTATGGAAAGGGTCAAAGGACAAAGCTGCATGGCGGTGACTCGAATCACAAACAAGTCACCATTACACTGCGAGACTTAAGGGTCATTCTCCTAATTCACGATGTCGATCCGACCAAACTATATGCCACACCTTTGAAGAGCTCACTCTCCAATTCTTAATCAATATCGGTTATGGCGAGGCTACGAGAATAATCACCAAGCATTCTCACGTAGAGCTTAAGAGTATTCCTCAACCACGGAGAACTCTCTACATGATCATCACCAAGTCTCATTTCGGTCGTGACAGTGGCTATGAGCACCCTAAACTCATGGAACCGCAAATATTCGGGCATTGGTCAACAAGAAACACATCGCTATCGAAGCTCGATTTGGGATGACATGATGTCATTTCTCAATAAACTTGGCTCAAAGATTCCCTACATCGGATATACTAAATTGTTGATCGAGAGAGCACTTGGACTTCATCGACATTCCCAAGAGGCTCAATGACCCCGACAATCACGACATGTTGAAGGAACCTATTCTATCCGTCGGAATCAAGGAAACGTCTACAAAGAAACAAGGTCTTTGTCTTTGATTTCCTTCTAACTAAAGATGTCGAAAGCTCGAATCGTACAAAAGGTATCCGGAAGCGGTGACAAGGCAAAGTTGGTCATCTCGACGAAAAATCTTGGAACACTGTAAGGAGAACCGTAAAAGGAAGTCTTGGAAGTGTCACAAGTACAGATAGTCAAAGGAATGTTCCAAAGAAGAAACCTATTCCAAAGAGGAAACCCACCCCTAAGAAGAAAGTTCCTTCTCGAAGCCACTCCGATCCTTTCACTTGAATCGCAAAGGCGGCTCGGGGCGAGGACTCGAGGCTACCGACACGAGATGAAGAGATCACATACTCGAAGCGCAAAGGATGAAAATCCTCGGTACCAAAACCTCCAAGTCCTCAAACTAAAGGAAAAGGAAGACTCACACTTGTGCCTCGGGATGAAAGCTCTAAAGATGAAGAAGAGCAACTGGATCAATCATACGGGAAGAAGTTTCACAAAGTCGACACCTTCAAAAGGTCAAGAATTTGCTAAAGATAAAATGGGTAGCCGGAGGATCAAGTGGAGCTGCTTGCTCTCTCCAGATCGATGCGGTTAATCGACCCGATAAGGGATCTGGTGCCACCACTCTTCGCAACAACAACGACTGTGGAGGACACTATTGTGTATGATTTTGAAAGCAGTGGCGAGAAAGAAAAGTCTAAGGATGAGCGAGGATGATTATACAAAATTTCTTCTAGAGCAGGTCCAACACACTCAAAGGAGAAAACCTCGAAACTCCTAAGGACATGAAGTCTCCTCATGTCTCCTCATCATCAGATTCTTCGTCTCATTCATCACAACCACCATCAACAAATACAACGGATCATCATCCAAATCCGTTAAGAAACCACCTAAATCTTGGATTTTCGGACTATAAAAGATTGTGAAAAGTTGTCCAACAAGTCGAAAGAAGGACATACTTTACGAGAAAAATGAATTGGTTTCTTGACCAAATTCGAGACTTAAATGATGAGAAAGACAAGATGGAGAAAGAAAGGAATTTGTTGAAGTTCATGAAGAGTCATCAAAAGAGGAACTTAACGAAATGATCGAAGGTTACACTAACAAGTACCTTCGAGGATATCGTTCCTAATGTCCAAAAGGAACTGGAGAAGACAAGAAGAGATCATACCCACAAGTTTCTTCTCGAAACTGTCCCGGTGTGACTAGAGAAGTATTTTCCGACAACTCACCCCTAACATCATTGCATTGGTTAAACATACCGATGAGTGTGTAAATACTCATCATTTTGGTTAATCTGAGCGCAAAACGTTTAAAATGCTCGAAATGCATCAAAATCTCGAAAATATTCCAAAATTGCATTTTATATGTTTCGGATGCAAAATGTTCAAAATCGGATGAAAAATGAGCTAAATTTGCATTATTGGCGCTTTCAGTCCCCAGTTTCTAAAATTGTCAAAATAGTCCCCGAGTCATAATTTCAAAGAAAAATCACCAAAGGTCCTTTTAAATCATAACTTGTCAAAATTAGTCCTTTGGTGAAAAATGCCAAAAGTTTTGAGAAATTACAAAATTAGTCCTTCAAGTTTGAAATTTGGCAAAATGGCCCTGGAAAATTAGAAAATGTCAAGTTTGGTCCTTGTACTATGGAAACTTGTCACTTTTAGTCCTTGGAGCAACTTTGTGAAATTGGCGAAGTGGTCCCTAATTTTCGAAATTGCAAAAGAGGTCCTTGTTATTATTAAAACCCTTAATACCTTTTGACCTTGTCTCTAGCCAAATGGATCCTGTCAAGCGCTTGTGACCACCGCCAACCCTTTGGCCCTTTGCATTTGGACTCCTCTATTATTAAGAACCGGTCAACCCAAATAAGTCAAACACCACTGGCGCCAAATCCATTTCTTCCCAATTTGCTTCCCTGCCGTGGTACTGCAACTCACTCCAACTCCTATCCCCAGCTTACCTTTTCCTCCTCCACCACAATCCAAAATCATTAATTGCATTACCCTCTTCACACTCAACCTCCCAACTGGCTTAATACTCATTTCCGCCAAAACCAATCAAACGGCCTATACTACTTGAAGTGATCCAATGGTCGGTTATGGTGGGATATGCTCGTAAGATGAGAGAAGCATTTGAAGGTATAAAAGAGCAAGAGATAGCAAGAGAATGGGAGTTAGTTTTAAAAGTTTTTCTTTATGTCGTTTTTATAAATGTCTTAGTTTAGATTAAATTATGTAATCTTTTGCTTCTAAGATCAAAACTCTAGTTATGTTATCATTGTAATATGTTTTTAAGAATCAATTCTAAAGTTTGGTTAAAAGTCTTGTTCTTGTGATTCTTGTTGGAAATGTCAAACTCATGTTCCTATATTTAAGCTTCCAATAGCTTCGTTCTCATTCAAACAAGTTAATTTAAGCTTGTTATAGCTTTTGATTAGCACGGGAATCGGTTTCAAACAATTCTCATTTATAGTCAACAAAAGTCAAATGGGCCAAGAATGGAAATGGTGATGATTTGGGTGTTGCAGAGGTTGATTTGGGTTAAAATGGACTAGGTTAGAGTATCTTGGGGTTTGGTTTAGCTGCATACTAGCCGGACGGTGGTGAGTAATTTTCTCACTTTTCATTTTTAGTCAATTTGCGCTTCGTTGGTATTTGTATCTGTGGTCCTCATTAGTATAAACTTGTTTATATAGTTGTATTTAGCATATTTAGATTCGAGTTTAAGTGTTTGCTAGAGTTAGTTCAACAGTTGGTTTGGATTTAATTGCATTTCGGTTGAAACAAGTGTGTTTGGATGTCTTTGCTTAAACTATGGTTTAGGTTTGTTCGAGTGTTAGGTTCACAGTGTTTCATGTTTGTTTAGTCATTTGAGACTTATATCATCATAAACTTGTGCTCGCAAGAGCTCATAGTCAAATTCTCGTTTAAGCGTTTCTATATGCATATCTGTTAAAGTCTTTGAAAAACAAAAGCTTGTTTTGTGTTTAAAGTTCATAGATCAAGGTTTCGTAGCTTAATTTCATCCATATACATCATATTCAGTCCTTGAATCAAGATCAAAGTTCCATTTGGTCAACTTTCCATTTCTTTATAAAAGCCAAAACCATGAAATCCGGTTTGAGGCCGGTTAAGTTGATTTTCTTGGCTTCATCTTTAAGCCAATTCAAGTGAAACTTGATGTTCTAAAATCTCATGTTGGTCTAATTTCTTATTAGCAATTTGTATAATTTTGTGAATTTTTTAAAGCCTAAAAAGGCTTGTGATTATGAGCTTATATGCCTGTGCAGAGCACCGAGCTCACGACGGGATTATGCGATTCTTTGCAGAGCTTGCATTGGGCTCATAAGATCTTCTCAAAGTCTGGCCTTTGGTTTGTTAGTAGCCAGCCGGGTCTTGTTTTGGGTCCCATATTTGGTTTTAGGTTTTAGCTTATTGGTTGGCTTATTCTTTAGCTCAAAGTAGGCACCTAAATCATTATTAGCACATAATCTCAAAAGCATCAAATCTTTGCAAGCAGGCTATTCAGAGGATAAGTGTTGTTGTTTTAGTTCATTTAGAGTAACTTTAGCTTATTGTAGCTTCTATATCGGTTTAGTGCTCTTTGGTGCTTCTTGGCTTATTCAAGTGCTTATTTCAATAAGCACTTGTATGGAAGATGCATAATCCCCACATAACCACCTATTTTCCATTTTTCCTAGATTCCAAATATAATTTTAGAGTTTTCCTGAAATTTTCAGATTTTTCCAAGTTTGTTTGCTATTTTTACGCATTTAAATTAATTTTAGCACTTTTTAATTAGCATTTAATCCAAAAAATTAAGAAAAGGTTCAAAAAATAATTTTTCATTTTTCTTAAGTTAAGATAAATATAAAAGACAAAAAATATTTTTCTAGATTTTTCTTGGTTAAATTTGTATTTTTAAGCCATTTAATTAGTTTTAAATAGTTTTTAATTCCTAGAAAATAGAAAATAATCGAAAAATACAAAATAGTTTTGAAAATTCTATTTTGTTATTTTAGATTTTCCAAGTCTTAATCTTATTTTTCTAGCTTTATTTCCTATCTTCTTGTATTTTAGGTTATTATTTAATAGTTAAAAATAGTTTTAATTAATAATAATTAGATAATTAGTAATAAAAATAATTTTCTTTTTCTAAAAATTTTCTTTTATCATTAGGTTTGTAAAAATGTAATTTTCATATTTTTAGGACTTTTATTTCTTAGATCTCACTTTTTATTTTGTACGTTTACGTAATTTTATTTAAACGTAAGTTTTAAGTTTTAAACGTTCATCATTTTAAAAATAGTGATAGCGTTTATTTAATATTTTTTATCTTTTTAATTTCCTTTAATTTGCATTTAAGCCATTGTAGTTTATGTACTTTTCCTTAGTTATAATCATAATTCAAATCCTCTTTTCCGTTCAAATTCCTCGATCATTTATTCGTTGGGTGATCCATTGCATAGCTCATTGGGACATAACGACCGGGAAACACTATACTCCCGGATCTTCATTGAGTTTGTGTCTTAACCGTTTTAAGTTTCTTACGGACGACCATTCACAAGTGGCGGCTTGAGTGAGAAAAAACTTGACGGTTTGGCACGGATCAAATTTTTGGTGCCGGCCACGGGAGTCATGGCTGATTATCTTCGTCTAGCATTAGTGATTTGGATATTCACTCCTTGTTTATACCATCTGTATGTGTTTATATTTTCTTTTAAAAATCAAAAACCCAAAAAGATTTTCATTCTTTGTTTTTACAAAATGTTTATCCAAAAATCCAAAAATATCCATCTTTACCCTCTTACCCTTTTGATTCTTCATTTCTTACCCTCTGAAAACCTTTGATTCTTTCTATGTCTTATCATCACCCTCTTGATTGTCAATGGTGTGGTAGTCCTTATAATGGTGGCAATTGCCCCAGTTGTGGCATGGTGGAATCAGGAAACGGGTCTGTCTATAACCAGGATCCCTATTCCTACCATAACACAATTGATTTATTCCATCGGCTACCACACTGTGAGACTCAAGTTTCTTTGTTGTAGTCTTGTGGTGGTTCACACTCAGTTCGATTGTCAATCGGAAACACGCTTGTCTATGAGCGGGTTCCCGATAACAATTATGACTACAACACATATGACTCACGACCACATCGGTTTCTTGTTGTGAGTATTGTGGAGGTCCTCACTTTAGCTCGATTGTCAAACAAGGAATCCATTTCCTTGTAACAATTACGACTCTTCAGATCATGACCATCCTCTCTAAGACCAAGTGAATCGGGCACCACCTCTACTGATCCACTTCCTCAAAATCTTCTCCTTGATCTTTTGGATTTAGTGAAGATTTGAAGGAATGTAAACATTCCCAAGATAATCCAAAATCCATGGAAGAATTGTTAGTCAAGAGCGGTCGCTAAATTAAATTCCAAAATTGCGTTTGAAAAATCTATTAGGGAATCAATTGCAAAAGAAAAGCATGATCTAGCTCTCAATTTCGTTTATTCCCGATGACGTTGATGATGAGGATACACTTGATATCCTTCAATTCTATAAAAATTCATCAAGTTCATCAATGATATCCCAATGAGTTGAGATTCCATCTCAAACAAGCGCTTTCACCCAAAGCTCCCACTCACTCTCTCGAACATGGGGACGAGCATTTTGACATTGTTCACGAAAAGGAATCGGACGAATTCATAAAGTCTAGTGTTGAGAACCTTGTCCCAATCCGAGAGAGTCACGGGAACTTCTAATCATATGTGTGATTCTCTTTCCCTCTTGAGTGTTAAAAGATCATTTTGAAACTTTCTCCGATTTTAGCGACGATTGTACTTCTTATGGAAACATCGAGTATGTTGAGGCATCACTTCCACAATCGATGTCGATCATCTTCTTGAGGAGTTCACCAATGAACTCACTCACATCAATCCACTCTTTGATTTCAAGCCGATCCGGGAGACCGAAAGTCTCGCGATAATGATCGCTCACTCACTTCTTATCCCAACAAGTCCAATAGAGAATGTTGATCACTTTGTTCCCGAAACATTCAAAGCTACTTTCACTAATCCTCTATTTGAATTCAACTCGAATTCACTTCAATTTCGAGAATCCACTCTTTGATACTCAGTTGAGGATAGTGATGAGCCCACAATGGAACAAGAGTTCACAAATTCACTTCATGTGAATGATTCTCTTCATAAAGAGTTCTCCGTGAACTCTCTCATGACATATCTCCTCCGGAACATGATCATTTCTATTTTGATCTTGAGGATGATATTAGCTTGGAGGAAGGTGTACTCTATCATACGAGTTCGCCTATTAATGATACCACCTAACCCTTCCTCCCGATATGTCTACATTTGAGGATGAAGAATGGATCTTGATTGTTATCAAAATCTTTCTTCCTTTCCTCAAATATCTTGTGATTCTCTTCATCTTCACTCCTTCGGGAATGAAGACACTATCTTTGACCCGGTATTTTCATTTATCATTTTTGAGCGGTTCTATGTATATCTCATCGGTGTGGAACTTTCACGTGCTTCAAATGTTTGTCCAAACATCTTGAATGAAAGTCCGATGGAGATTGTTTCTTCCACTTTGCTTCCCATGAACCAATGAATGCGGGTCGAGTCAAGCTAGCGACTCGGGAATCAAAAACAATAGCATGCCATATGGGTTTTCACCCATATTTCGACTTCTTTCTATCTTTCTACCACCCCAGTGTGGGGGGTTTGCCCACATGTACATATAAGGTTTTCAAAAAAAAAAAAAAAAAAAAAATCATCTTGCTAAATAATGGCCGAGTATTTCCCTTTTACGTTCTATGTTTCGGCATAACCGCCGGGTACTTTGAATATTGAGGGCAATATTCATTTCTAAGTGTGGGGGATTCTCACGAATTTTATCATGTAATTATACCGCCTATTCCCTGTTTTTGGCAAAATTTTTTGGAGTAAGTGTTTTGCACTTACTCAATTGGTTATTAGTCCGCCTTGTCTAATAAACAAAAGGATTGGCTAATCCAGAGCAAACGGCTCTTGGTAAAGATATCTCAAATCCGTTGACGGCTTGCAATTTGCCCAAAATTGTATGGTATTCATTTCACCATATCCTAAAAGTGAAGAGTTGGCTAGCCCGCAAGTTTATGGCTTGTGGTAAAGGCGATGGAAAACCATAATTGGTAATCACTCACCAAAGATAATATTGATAATTTATCTAAGAGTTGGCTAGTCCGAGCAAACGGCTTCCGTAAAGACAAACCAAACCGTTGAAAGTCGGTGGTTTGCTCAAAATCACATGGTTATCGATGTACCATGGTTCTTACTTGAATCGAAACATTTGGCTACTCCGTAAGTAATGGCTTTTGGTAAAGAGATTCAAATCTATTAAGTTTTTCTCAAAAGATTGCTAGGGACTAGCAATAGTTTAGTGTGGGGATTGATGAGTGTGTAAATACTCATCATTTTGGTTAAATCTGAGCGCAAAACGTTTAAAATGCTCGTAAATGCATCAAAATCGAAAATATTCCAAAATTGCATTTTATATGTTTCGGATGCAAAATGTTCAAAATCGGATGAAAAATGAGCTAAATTTGCATTATTGGCGGTTTCAGTCCCCAAGTTTCTAAAATTGTCAAAATAGTCCACAGTCATAATTTCAAAGAAAATCACCAAAGGTCCTTTTAAATCATAACTTGTCAAAATTAGTCCTTTGGTGAAAAATGCCAAAAGTTTTGAGAAATTACAAAATTAGTCCTTCAAGTTTGAAATTTGGCAAAATGGCCATTGGAAAATTAGAAAATGTCAAGTTTGGTCCTTGTACTATGGAAACTTGTCACTTTTAGTCCTTGGAGCAACTTTGTGAAATTGGCGAAGTGGTCCCCTAATTTTCGAAATTGCAAAGAGGTCCTTGTTATTATTAAACCCTTAATACCTTTTGACCTTGTCTTTAGCCAAATGGACCCTTGTCAAACCTTGTGACCACGCCAACCCTTTGGCCCTTTGCATTTTGACTCCTCTATTATTAATAACCAACAACCCAAATAAGTCAAACACCACTGGGGCCAAATCCATTTCTTCCCAACTGCTTCCCCGCATGCACTGCAACTCACTCCAACTCCATCCCTAGCTTACCTTTTTTCCCTCCTCCACCACAATCCAAAATCATTAATTGCATTACCCTCTTCACACTCAACCTCCCAATCGGCTTAATACTCATTTCCGCCAAAACCAATCAAACGGCCTATACTACTGAAGTGATCCAATGGTCCGGTTATGGTGGGATATGCTCAAGATGTGAGAGAAGCATTTGAAGGTATAAAAAGAGCAAGAGATAGCAAGAGAATGGGAGTTAGTTTTAAAAGTTTTTCTTTATGTCGTTTTTTATAAATGTCTTAGTTTAGATTAAATTATGTAATCTTTTGCTTCTAAGATCAAAACTCTAGTTATGTTATCATTGTAATATGTTTTAAGAATCAATTCTAAAGTTTGGTTAAAGTCTTGTTCTTGTGATTATCTGTTGGAAATTTCAAACTCATGTTCCTATATTTAAGCTTCCAATAGCTTCGTTCTCATTCAAACAAGTTAATTTAAGCTTGTTATAGCTTTTGATTAGCACGGGAATCGGTTTCAAACAATTCTCATTTATAGTCAACAAAAGTCAAACGGGCCAAGAATGGAAATGGTGATGATTTGGGTGTTGCAGAGGTTGATTTGGGTTAAAATGGACTAGGTTAGAGTATCTTGGGGTTTGGTTTTAACTGCATACTAACCGGGCAAGTGGTGAGTAATTTTCTCACTTTTCATTTTTAGTCAATTTGCGCTTCTGTTGGTATTTGTATCGTGGTCCTCATTAGTATAAACTTGTTTATATAGTTTTATTTAGCATATTTAGATTCGGTTTAAGTGTTTGCTAGAGTTAGTTCAACAGTTGGTTTGGATTTAATTGCATTTCGGTTGAAACAAGTGTGTTTGGATGTCTTGCTTAAACTATGGTTTAGGTTTGTTCGATGTTAGGTTCCCGGTGTTTCATGTTTGTTTAGTCATTTGAGACTTATATCGGTCATAAACTTGTGCTGCAAGAGCTCATAGTCAAATTCTCAGTTTAACTGCTTCTATATGCATATCTGTTAAAGTCTTGGAAAAACAAAAGCTTGTTTTTGTTTAAAGTTCATAGATAAAGGTTTCGTAGCTTAATTTCATCCATATACATCATATTCAGTCCTTGAATCAAGATCAAAGTTCCATTTGGTCAACTTTCCATTTCTTTATAAAAAGTCAAAACATGAAATCCAGTTTGAGGCCGTTAAGTTGATTTTCTTGGCTTCATCTTTAAGCCAATTCAAGTGAAACTTGATGTTTTAAAATCTCATGTTGGTCTAATTTCTTATTAGCAATTTTGTATAATTTTGTGAATTTTTTAAAGCCACAAAAGGCTTGTGATTATGAGCTTATATGCCTGTGCGAGAGCAGCGAGCTGCCTGAGGATTATCGATTCTTGCGAGCTTGCATTGGGCTCATAAGATCTTCTCAAAGTCTCGGCCTTTGGTTTTTAGTAGCCAGCCAGGTCTTGTTTAGGGTCCCATATTTGGTTTTAGGTTTTAGCTTATTGGTTGGCTTATTCTTTAGCTCAAAGTAGGCACCTAAATCTGTTATTAGCACATAATCTCAAAAGCATCAAATCTTTGCAGTAGGCTATTCAGAGGATAAGTGTTGTTGTTTTTAGTTCATTTAGAGTAACTTTAGCTTATTGTAGCTTCTATATCAGTTTAGTGCTCTTTGGTGCTTCTTGGCTTATTCAAGTGCTTATTTCAATAAGCACTTGTATGGCAGTTGCATAATCCCCCACATAACCACCTGTTTTTCCATTTTTCCTAGATTCCAAATATAATTTTAGAGTTTACCTGAAATTTTCAGATTTTTCCAAGTTTGTTTGCTATTTTTCTGCATTTAAATTAGTTTTTAGCACTTTTTAATTAGCATTTAATCCAAAAATTAAGAAAAGGTTCAAAAATAATTTTCATTTTTCTTAAGTTAAGATAAATATAAAAGACAAAAAATATTTTTCTAGATTTTCTTGGTTAAATTTGTATTTTTAAGCCATTTAATTAGTTTTAAATAGTTTTAATTCTAGAAAATAGAAAATAATCGGAAAATACAAAAATAGTTTTGAAAATTCTATTTTGTTATTTTAGATTTTTCCAAGTCTTAATCTTATTTTTCTAGCTTTATTTCCTATCTTCTTGTATTTTAGGTTATTATTTAATAGTTAAAATAGTTTTTAATTAATAATAATTAGATAATTAGTAATAAAAATAATTTTATTTTTCTATAAATTTTCTTTTATCATTAGGTTTATAAAATGTCATTTTCATATTTTTAGGACTTTTATTTCTTAGATCTCACTTTTATTTTGTACGCTTACGTAATTTTATTTAAACGTAAGTTTTAAGTTTTAAACGCTCATCATTTTAAAAATAGTGATAGCGTTTATTTAATATTTTTATCTTTTAATTTCCTTTAATTTGCATTTAAGCCATTGTAGTTTATGTACTTTTCCTTAGTTATAATCATAATTCAAATCCTCTTTCCGCTCAAATTCCTCGATCACTATTCGTTGGGTGATCCATTGCATAGCTCATTGGGACATAACGACCGGGAAACACTATACTCCCAGATCTTCATTGAGTTTGTGTCTTAACCGCTTTAAGTTTTTACGGACGGCCATTCACAAGTGGTCGGCTTGAGTGAGAAAAACTCGACGGTTTGGCACCGGATCACATACTAATGGCCAAAGAAGTCGATCTCTCGAATGAAAGTTAATCGCTAAACTTGTGATGCAAATGTCAAAGCGATCCGAACGCTTACTCGGATGAAGCTAAATTTTTCGAAATTCTACTTGATTTTCAACTCGGATCATCATGCAAGAGTCACCGATCAACCCAAACGACCAAGAGATGGCGATGATAAGGATAAGGACTCGACCTAAATGTCGAAGCGGCCGGTAAATCTACTTCTATGCCACCTCCTCCACCACGGACTTCTTCTCAACATAAGTCTCATCCACCCTCGGTCTTCATCGATAAACCTCTGGACGATTCCGAGTTACCACCCGACTCATAAAGCAGTGATTACTTTGAGTATCGGGTGGTGACGATGAAGAGGTCCCGAGCCCCGACAACAACCCACCTCACCCAAACAAGTGCGTAAACCAAGATCATCATCAAGGCCTTCCAAAAGAAGAAGAAGACGCCTCACCGGAGTCGTATCATGGCTAGATGACGATAAAACCAAGAGTTTGAATGGTTCTCCACACTTGTCGATCAAACTCCCTACCCGATGAAGGCCAAGAATTGGTAGACGGTTCAACATTGAGCACGCAAAACTTTTGCAAGAAAAGTTCCATGTGAAGAAATTGACGAAATCAATTGAAGCGAATCAAGAATGAAGCGTTCCAACTTCTTACAGACAGCCCGAAAGCGCCTCGAGGTCGAATATCATCTTGAGAACATCGCCGAGCTATGTCTAACAACATGGATTGGCTCAATCAGAAGCAAACCTTGACTTCACACAAAGGGACAACCTCCATACTACACCGATTGGACCAAACCTCTACCAACCATTGGCCAAACAGACGAACCACGGATTCCCTTCCGATACTTCTTTAACGAGACCAGATTTTCTCTTACACGGTAGCGATGGTTCACGAAAATACGCTACATCATTGACTCTTCCATTCCAGTGACTATTTACTCAAACCGCATAGCTATCGAGGAACGTGCAAATCACTTGTTTTCGACAACGCAAGCATACGACCAAGATGCATTGTATGGGATTCATCATTGGTCCGAACGTCAAGAATCTACTACGTGTCGCCCGGTTGAAGTCTCAACATGAAGTGTATAGTTCCAAGGACATCGTGGCCATCAAACACATTGATCTCAAGTCTAAGTGGGACTACACATTCTTGAAGAATATCATAGTCAAACGACAAGATGAACAGACTATGGATTCTCCGAGGTCGACTTTGAGAACTTGTCCTCAACAACATCGAAGACATGTATCTTGCCAAAGTATGTGGTCGATGAGACAATTCTCGATCAAGTTCAACGTGAATTTATCAAGTCAATTCTCATCTTCATTAGACGATCGTGATCAAAGAACGTGTTGAAGATATCCGGATGGTCGTTGAATCTTATCGACGCGTGTCAACCTCACTCCTCCAACGCTACTCTTCCCGATCTCAACCAGCTATCTCAATATACACTCATCAAGAAACCTTTCATGTTGTTTACCATAGTGAACTTCAAGAAACCGCCTAATGGCGTGTAGTGAGCTCCACAAATTCGGGATCATACCTTGAAGATGGTTAGGGATGGATTGGCGTCTGAGTTAAAGGATATACACCGAAAGTCGGGTCTCCTAAGCTACCGGAATTCTCGTGAAAGAAGGGATGTGAGAAGGATCATCACCATGATTGATGAACGGTTGTTCGAAGGGACTGCCCATTTATTGGAGAGCTATGTTGGTGGTCGACTCGTAAGAAACATCACCGGCTTTCAACGCCCATGCGCTCTGGGAACATCACTTGCACTTCCGGTACCCTTGAATTGTTTCCTTCATATAATTTTGATGTGTGATTTAATATGTCAATGGCTTGTGCACACATAACAGATGTACAACCCGTAATTGTCAAGAAAGGACCCTATGGTACGCCTGCCACAATCCTTATAAAAGGAGCGAAAGCTTCTTATTTTTGAGTAAAACCTATCAAACCTTTCACTTTTCAAGGTTTTGCTCAAAACACAAGTACTTCCCATATGATTTTCAAAACCTCAACCGCTTATATCACTAGTTGAGGGGAGTATTTGATTTAAAACTTTGTTCACAAATTGTTCATAGTGGTCATCTTCCCAACACTCGAAATGGTCATATTTATTCTCAAACGCTTCAAAAATAACATTTTATATGCCATTTTTGAGGGGAGAAAATTTTGTGATAAGAAATATGTTGTACAAAATGCAAATGAATGTGTACCTCGGACTTAACCAACGAATCGACGGTACTAAACTGTTAGTAACTCGAAAAGACTTGTCCTGGACGGGTAATAATTTCAAGCTAGTTCGCTAGTAATGTAAACGTGTCTCGCAAAGGACTTGTCCAAGTAGAAAGTACCATTCGAGAAACTCTTGATAGACATGAACTATGACGGGTATGACAACCTTCGAGGCTTGTCTACACCTTCAAGGTAGTTATTAGAGCTAGTTGTCACCTAAAAGTCGACAATGTAACTCTTTAACTATGCAACGTAACCGTGTCTCGCGGGGATTGTCTATCTTCGCGGATCAATTCAAAAGTGCGCTCTTTCCTCACCGTGCATTTAACCATTAAAACTATTAAGCACATGTGGAGGGGAGTATTTATGCAAAACATCATCTCTCATCGTGTTTCAAACATGTTTTCATTAACAAACCCTTTGAGAGATATTTTCACATACAAATGGTTTTAATGGCAAACATAGGTTAGTCATGGAGTTATAAGGTGACTAAGGTTAGGAATAACTGTTCTATGATCCGCCAGAGTCGGAGGATCTTCCCAAGGACCCTACCATTAGTTAGTGTTAGAAGTCCTTAGGAATGATTGTAAAAGGAGAAATGAGAATCGAGAAAGAAGGAGTTGAAGAATCAAAAGAAATGTTAAGTAAAGGGTGAAAGAAACAACCCTCCAGATTATTCAACTTAGGGCGTACATCGGGTTCAATTCATATACTACTGGTTGTCATTTAGTGACACCGTATTGAAGATTAAAAGTCGTCATGGACCCAAAGGACGCATGCACTAAACCTTCTTAGCCACTCAAGTTTCTCTAAACGAAGCTTGTTTCATTCTCACAGGAACCCTACGCAAACTATTGGCTTTCTTAGAGATCACCGGTATTGAAGAAGGAGACCCTCTCCTAGTCTCCGCCAGAAAACCAAAACGCACTATTGAGTCTAGAACCACGAGATTCATCAAAAGATCTCTTAGGAACACTTGACATTTAATCACTTGATGATCAACAAAAGGATCATCGATGGTTCATATCGAGTCCTTCACGGATCTTAGCAACTGTCGAGAACATTTATTAGAGGTTCACATCTCGTGATCCTCGTGATTGAATGGAAACTCCGCCGTGGTCAACATCTAACGTACGACGGCAGGTCACCGGTAACTCCCCGGATTACGCGGAGTGTGTCTCAAACGGTCTACGATCGAGGTGATGCTTGGTGTACCTCAATGACTATCTCGAATGTAGATGTACTTGCACATCGCGTTATCTCACTTGTGGGACTCCAGCTCAGAACGGCCTTTGTAAGAATTAGAGTTGTGTTTTCACACTATGTCGTTAACTCTCAAGTTCAAACCAGAAGTGCGGAAACCGCTTATTACTAACCGCTTGCAATGTTTTTTCTTATGGAAGCTCCGGAGCGGGATGATCGTGTCGATTCTTCTCATGCTCACGCCAACATCATCACTAATGGAAGTTCTATTCAAAAGCAACACAATCGACATAATGATTCTTCACAAACCAAAGAATCTACAAAGTTAAAGACTTAGAGAACTTCATCGGTTTTGAATTCCAACGTCATAGAGCGTGTGAGCATGTTGAAGAATGACGTGGAGACACGGAGCAAGCAAGGCACGAGACCGACCGATGCGCATAACAACATACTATCACTTTCACCACAAAGAACAATGATTAAAGAACAAAGTTAAAGATGACGCTAAAGCATAACTGCTCAAAGATAACTATCTCTACACCGGGAGATTGTTCGAATCAAGACAATTCCTCTCACAAGAAAGAAGAATGTTAGAAGACGTCACAGCTACTATTACATCAACGCCTTCACCGTTTACATTCATATATACTTGAGGGGGAGATTGTTGGAATCACTCCTAAATAGTATCTCAAGTATTTATATTTCATATGTAATAGGTAGCTTTATTATGGCCTTTATGTTTGTTTAAGGTCAAGCTTATGTAGAAGGCCATATAAGAATGGATGGGAACTAGGAGTGTTGCCCTAGCTTCCCTCCTATAAATACTCTTGTAAACCCTCATTTGAGGGTTGGTTGTTCAAGTTATTCTCTTCACACATTCACCTACGCCTAACCGTGCTACTCTTATCGTGTATGTGTGCTTGTTTACTTGTTCAATCGCCTTATCTCTTTCTCTATAACTTGTGTTTGTAAAACTAGTGACCTAACACATCCCCAATTATATCATAAGCAAAAGCAAAAAGCATCATAAAAATAGTTTTCATTAAATCATTAACTTTGAAATCTTCAAGTAATTAGTAACAATTTGCAATGATAAGTCATCCAACCATTATCAAGCGAAAATTTTGGCCTTCTTAAATTGAATAAAAAATAAAAAATTTTTATATTGATGAGTGCTTATTCACTCATCATTTTTACCCGCATAAGACCTCAAAAATGACTAAAAACACCAAAATACGCTCAAAATACGTCAAAAATATCCTCGGAATGTGTTTTATGTCTTGCAGGTACAAAAGGATTGAAAACAGAGCGAAAACGGACAAAAACGAGCCTAAATCAAGAAATGGCAACTTTAGTCCCTGAAGATTCAAGAATTGCCATGTTTAGTCCTTCAAGTTTCAGAAAATGGAAAAAATGGTCCTTACATTATCTGAGATTTACAAGTCTAACCCTTGGATCACTTTTTAGAAATTACATGAATGGTCCCTGGATTTTCAGATTTTACCTGTTTAGTCCCTAAGATGTTAAATGGATCCAATTTAAATCCTAAATCCTAGTCCATTACTACCTTTGGCCCATTTCTTACCCGTTCCAATACCCATTACCCGGTCAACCCTACCTTTCCCGGTCAATGTTTAACCTTTTTCTCCTTCCTTCTTTTCCCGCCCAATCACACAAACAGAGAAACACAACAAACAAAAAAAACCCATACCCTCCCCTGACATATTCCCTGCAACCCCTCACCCCATCACTTCTTGCTCAACTCCCCATCTTTGTCTTTCCCAAAAACCCAGGCACTAGTTAACAATCCAAGAGGCATATGCCAATCAATGGCTGTGGTGGACTCGAAAGATAATCCTATGGCTGTGAGAAGCTCAAAAAAACAGAAGACTGAGAAGATTTTTTTTTTCGTATAAATAGTTAGTCAGTAGTTAGTAGTGGTGGGAAGTTAGTATTTAGTTTTTAGTTTTCCTTTTTTCAGTTTTAGCTTTTAGTCTAGAATCAGTTTTTCTAGCTCATTTTTAATTTTCATTGTCATTTTAAGTTCATGTAATCTTTAATTTTCAAGTAATGCAATACTCAGTCTTTTAATTATTTGCAAGTCTATGCGGTTTTCATTTTTCTTTTGTTTCACTATATTCTGTCTCGCCTAAAATCTTATTAGAAAGTGTTTTACAAAGTGTTTAAATTCATTTTGAGGTTTTTGTTATTGATGCAAACAAGTTTTCAAAATTTCCAAATCATCACAGTTTCAAAAATATCTTTTCTTCCCATTAAAGTGTGTTTGGAAATGCACTATTTTTGGGTCAAAAATCAAACTTGACCCATTTTGATTCTCAAAACAGTTTTAGCTAGTCGTAAGTTAGTATATGTAGCCTCACTTTAATCATGTCCAAATAATAATAGTGGTTGGTATTATTTTTTTTATGTCACAAAATTGTTAATCGTCTGTCTCACAAAGAACGGTAATTTCAACGCCACCTTTGGCAGCCATTATTTAGCTTGTAAAAGCTCGTTGTAAGTTGGGTAAGTGGGGCAAAAGTTAGATGGGTTGGTGGACTAAAAGTGCCCAGAAGCTCAGAAGCCACTGCACACTCTAGCTTATCCAAAAATAGCTTCAAAGTTCCCCTGGGCTGCTTTTGGGACTCGCATAACAAAGACCACTACAACAGACTTTTGTTTCAAGAAGCGTGTTAACCATTTTTGGCTTATCGATTCTCTTATTTCCTTGTTTGATGTTCCCTTAAGTAATGTTAGATGAATTAGATTAGTTGATCACTAGATTTAGCCTATTTACAAATTTTTGTTAGTCGTTGGTAGTCTTTAAAACCATCGTCCCAAATAAATCCTGTAATGACCTTTAGTTAGTTTTTTTGTTTTTCACTTTTATTTCTCCTGTTATCTCGTTAATGACTTAATTTTTAAGCTTTTGTGAGTTTAAGTTTTGTTAGAAGCCTTAAGTTATTTCGGTTTGTAAAAGCGTAAAAAATAATAAGTTAGACAAAAAGGATAAGAAGTGGATTCGAACACATGACCAGCCGGTCTTTCTCTCGCCTACGATACGTAAGACTCCTTACCATCTGCACTAGGACCTTTCTTGTGTTAGATACTGATTTCCTAATTATTTAAATGCACGTAGCAGTTTTAGCTTATTCCCTTTATTACTTTTTCTGACTTATTTCCAATAAGCAAGACCATTTTTATTTTACCTAGACTTAGTTTGATTAAAAGTATTTTCTGTAATTTGCTCATATTTTTATAAATTAGTTTGGTATTTTTAATAATTAAATTAGTTTAAAATCGTTTTTAATTCGTAATAAATAAAATAAAAGTCGAAAAAATACCCGGCTTTTTCCTAAAATTATTTTTAGTAATTTAGAATGTAGGAAAATTGATTTTGCACTTGTAGGACTTAATTTTTTTATTTTTCTCTTTCCGGGCTCGATGTGTTCCCGGTTCTTCGCTTTTGCATTATAGCACCCTAGCATGTAGTTTAGCTTTGTTTTAGTGTTTTTTAGACTTAGTAGTAGTTTATTTAGAGTTTACTTAGTTTTACGTGATTTATTTTCATTCCGCTTTTATAATTTGTAGAATAACGTCATCAAAAATCAAAATTTGTTTAACCAATTCAAGTCCTAATCACGAAACTCAACGACACCGTCAATTTCACACCTCGTTGGGACACGACCGGGAAATCACTTTCCGGTATCACTTTATCACACCCGTGAGGTTTGGCACGTTAACCCTTTTCCTAAAAGGTTGATTTGTCGAGTTTTACGGTAAATTTGATATTTTGATATTTGTGTTTATCTTAACGAATCAAATTTTGGCGCCGCTGCCGGGGAGGTGTGTTGCGACAATATCGTGATTTTTGCGATTAGTTACTTGAAGAACCTTTCTCGTGAAGTTATTGTTTTTTATAAAAATACAAAAATACAAAAATATTTTTCTTTTGTTTGTATATATGTAAAAGATAAAAATACAAAAAGATTTTTGCTTGTTGTTTTAAATAAAAAGAACACACAATCAATATAACACTTCTCAACTTGAGTGTTATCATAATAAGTTCCGAACAAAGATTCAAAACTTTCCTTTGTGTCACTTGCGTGAATTCGCTTGTGATTATTGGTTTAAGTTCCTTGTGTTTTGCCTCGGTCTTGTTTTAATTGAAAGTTTTTTTTTTTTTTTTTTTTTTTTTTTTTTTGCACGCACTCTTCTTCGTCATAAAAATCAAAAAATACTCATCTTTATCCTCATGACCATTTGATTCTCTTCTTAACCCTCTATATGTTTAATTCTAATGACGACGATCATCTTCGGTGTATGGAAAAGAATCAACATCATTGTTACAAGTACGTTTGTGAGCGGTGTGGAAGGCCTAGTTCAAGCGAATTTTGCGATTTGTGCGAATTATCCATCAAAAAGTCTTTTCAAAGTTATTTCGACCCCCCGCCACATCCCGAAATACGTTCTAATGTCGACGAACCCGTTCGAATGTTAGTGTTACCTCAAGCACCCACTGAGGATTACGAGGAAAATCTCTTTGAATTTAGAGCCCGTAATCTAATTGAACAAATTCAAGCCGATGAAAAAAGGTCGAGAATCATAATTGATTACGCTGAACCCGTTCAAACGCCGAAGACCATAACGGAAGTGGTGGAAATTGCTAGCTCTCAGAGCACACCACTTGTCCCACCTCCGGATTTTTCAAAATGTTCTTCGAGGCTTGATAGTCATTCGGATCACCATGTTGGTTTCGTTGATTCTTTGAATGAACCAATTCCTTCTCATAACTCTCAAATGGAATCGTTTATTCATTGTGTCGGTTGTGGTGAGCCTCTTTTGGTTCACCACGCCATTGGTGTACGTGTGTACAGTGTGGTCATGATATTCGAACGGAGTTGTTTGTTTTGTGGTTCGAGGAATTCATTTGATTATGATCCTAATCCAAACTCATTTAACGACCCTCAAACTTTTCCAATTACCCACCACACCCGACTTATCTTCATATAATCAACATAATCTCTGTAAATTTTGTGGAGGTCCTCACCAGGATTCTAGTGTCAATCCGGAAACACGTTTGTCTATGAACAGTTTTCCGGTGATGCTCGAACTTTGGTTATGACCAATATCCATATAATTCGCCGATCCGCACTCAACAGCTTTTATGTTGTGAGAATTGTGGAGGTCCTCACAATAATCTTCAATGTCAACCGTGGAATCAAAATTACTATACTTCGTGTTTTGACAACTTCCAACCTCCACAAGACCATACGGTTCAAACTCCACCGAGCTGTTGCCTAAAGAAATTTCCCAAGATTTTGAAACCCCAATGAAAACACTTGATGATATGATTCAAAACTTTAAGAATCAAGTGAGTAATGAAAACCATGGGAGAATTGCTAGTCAAGAACGAGAGGCTCGCAAATCTAGGGAAGAATTATTAGTCCTAGAGCATGCACTCTACATGCTCCCAATTTCTTAAGGCGCTACGTATGATGATGACGAGGAGAGTTTTTATCCTTTTACGATAATATTTCTCAACTCCCTCGACCGTTGTTATCACACCCGAGATTCACACTCACTCTTATTATGGGGATGAGCATCTTGACACTATTCCCGAAAAGAATCGGACCAATTCATAAAGTCTAGTGTCGAGAACCTTGTCCCAATCCCAAGAGAGTCTGTGGAATTCTCGAGCATTTGTGTGATATCCCTACCCCTCTTGTCTTCCCAAAAGATCATGTTGAGATGTTCTCCGATTCTAATGATGATGATTCGTTATCTTGTAGAGACATCGCTTATGTGGAAGATTTACCTTCCGAGCTTGTTAGCTTAGAAGAAGAGAATGATGAAGTTATCGACATCGAAATCAAAGATGAAGCACTTCGTGCAACATTCATCGAATCTCGCCTTCTCATTTCTAAAATCGAGGCTTTCAAAGAGAAACCTATTTCATCTCCTATCCCCATTAAGGGTAGTGACATTCTTTCCGATGATTCTAATCCGAAATGAAAGCCTTCGCTTTGATAATATGGGAGAGAAGATTAGTGGCGTATCACTTTTCATTCTCATAATTCTCCCGATTATGAATCATTTACATTGGAGGAGTTCACCGGTGAACCCACTCATATCAATTCGAATATGATTCATTCACCTTCAAGGAGTTATCGATGAACTCACTCATATCGTATCTCCGCGAGTATGATAATTTCTACTTTGATCTAGACACACCCATAATATGTCTTGATCAAGCGAGCTTAACGATGAGATTCATGAAACTATGGATTCTCCTATTGAGGATGAAGAGTTAGTCATGATTTTTATCATGATTTTCTTTCTTTCTTCATATATTCATCACTTCTCTGCTCTTCACTCCTTCGGAATGAAGACATTATCTTGATCCCGCATCTCCATGTACCATTATCTTGAGCCGGAATATATCTCATCGGTGTGGAACTTTCACGTGCTTCAAATGTTTGTCCAAACATCTTGAATGAAAGTCCGATGGAGATTGTTTCTTCCACTTTGCTTCCCATGAACAAATTAACGCGGGTCGAGTCAAGCTAGCGACTCAGTAATCAAAAACATGAGTTAAACATGGGTTTTCACCGTGTGTACCACCCTAGTGTGGGGAGTTTCCCACTGTTGTAAATAATAATAATAATAATAAATAAAAAAAAAAAAAAAACACAAAAATGGCCGTAGTATTTCCTTTTACGTTCTATGTTTCGCATAACCGCGGTACTTTGAATATTGATGGCAATATTCATTTCTAGTGTGGGGAATTTCACGAATTTTATCATGTAATTATACCACTCAATTCCCCATTTTGGCCAAAAATTTTTTTTGGAGCAAGAGTTTTGCACTTACTCAAAGATATGGTTATCGGTCTACCATGTCTAACAAACAAAAGGATTGGCTAATCCAAGAGCAAACGGCTCTTGGTAAAGATATCTCAAATCCGTTGACGGCTTGCAATTTGCCCAAAATTGTATGGTGTTCACTCACCATATCTTTAATTAGTGAAGAGTTGGCTAGCCCGCAAGTTTATGGCTTGTGGTAAAGGCATTGGAAAACCATAATTGGTAATCGACTCACCAAAGATATTTTATCTAAGAGTTGGCTAGTCCGAAGCAAACGGCTTTCGTAAAGACAAATCAAACCGTTGAAAGTCGGTGATTTGCTCAAAATCATATGGTTATCGATGTACCATAGTTCTTACTTGAACTGAAACATTTGGCTACTCCGAGTGATGGCTTTTGGTAAAGAGGTTCAAATCCATTAAGTTTTCTAAAAAGATTGCTAGGGACTAGCAATGGTTTAGTGTGGGGGGATTTGATGAGTGCTTATTCACTCATCATTTTTACCCGCATAAGACCTCAAAAATGACTAAAAACACCAAAATACGCTCAAAATACGTCAAAAATATCCTCAGAATGTGTTTTATGTCTTGCAAGTATAAAAGGATTGAAAACAGAGCGAAAACGGACAAAAACGAGCCTAAATCAAGAAATGGCAACTTTAGTCCCTGAAGATTCAAGAATTGCCATGTTTAGTCCTTCAAGTTTCAGAAAATGGCAAAAATGGTCCTTACATTATCTGAGATTTACAAGTCTAACCCTTGGATCACTTTTCAGAAATTACATGAATTTTCCCTGGATTTTCAGATTTTACCTGTTTAGTCCCTAAGATGTTAAATGGATCCAATTTAAATCCTAAATCCTAGTCCATTACTACCTTTGGCCCATTTCTTACCCACTCCAATACCCATTACCCGGTCAACCCTACCTTTCCCAGTCAATGTTTAACCCTTTTCTCCTTCCTTCTTTTCCCGCCCAATCACACAAACAGAGAAACACAACAAACAAAAAAAACCCGTACCCTCCCCTGACATATTCCCTGCAACCCCTCACCCCATCACTTCTTGCTCAACTCCCCATCTTTGTCTTTCCCAAAAACCCAGGCACTAGTTAACAATCCAAGAGGCATATGCCAATCAATGGCTGTGGTGGACTCGAAAGATAATCCTATGGCTGTGAGAAGCTCAAAAATGTAAGACCGAGAAGATTTTTTTTCGTATAAATAGTTAGTCGAGAGTTAGTAGTAGTGGGAAGTTAGTATTTAGTTTTAGTTTTCCTTTTTCGCTTTTAGCTTTTAGTCTAGAATCGCTTTTCTAGCTCATTTTAATTTTCATTGTCATTTTAAGTTCATGTAATCTTTAATTTTCAAGTAATGCAATTCTCAGTCTTTTAATTATTTGCAAGTCTATGCGGTTTTCATTTTTCTTTTGTTTCACTATATTCTGTCTCACCTAAAATCTTATTAGAAAGTGTTTTACAAAGTGTTTAAATTCATTTTGAGGTTTTTGTTATTGATGCAAACAAGTTTTCAAAATTTCCAAATCATCACAGTTTCAAAAATATCTTTTCTTCCCATTAAAGTGTGTTTGGAAATGCACTATTTTTGGGTCAAAAATCAAACTTGACCTATTTTGATTCTCAAAACAGTTTTAGCTAGTCGTAAGTTAGTATATGTAGCCTCACTTTAATCATGTCCAAGTAATAATAGTGGTTGGTATTATTTTTTTTATGTCACAAAATTGTTAGTCTGTCCTGTCTCACAGCAACGGCAGCCCCAACGGCTACCTTTGGCAGCCATTATTTAGCTTGTAAAAGCTCGTTGTAAGTTGGGTAAGTGGGGCAAAAGTTAGATGGGTTGGTGGACTAAAAGTGCCCAGAAGCTCAGAAGCCACTGCACACTCTAGCTTATCCAAAAATAGCTTCAAAGTTCCCCCTTGGGCCTGTTTTGGGACTGCACAACAGCACCACTACAGCAGCTTGTTTCAAGAAGCAGGTTAACCATTTTTTGGCTTATCGATTCTCTTATTTCCTTGTTTGATGTTCCCTTAAGTAATGTTAGATGAATTAGATTAGTTGATCACTAGATTTAGCCTATTTACAAATTTTTTGTTAGTCGTTGGTAGTCTTTAAAACCACTGTCCCAAACAGTCCTGTAACAACCTTTAGTTAGTTTTTTTTGTTTTTCAGCTTTTATTTCTCCTGTTATCTGTTAACAGCTTAATTTTTAAGCTTTTGTGAGTTTAAGTTTTGTTAGAAGCCTTAAGTTATTTCAGTTTGTAAAAGCAAGAAAAAAAAATAATAAGTTAGACAAAAAAGGATAAGAGCTGGATTCGAACACATGACCAGCCGGTCTTTCTGCCCCACGACACAGAAGACTCCCTTACCATCTGCACTAGGACCTTTCTTGTGTTAGATACTGCTTTCCTAATTATTTAAATGCACGTAGCAGTTTTAGCTTATTCCCTTTATTACTTTTTTACAGCTTATTTCCAATAAGCAAGCGCACCATTTTTTATTTTACCTAGACTTAGTTTGATTAAAAGTATTTTCTGTAATTTGCTCAGCTTTTATAAATTAGTTTGGTATTTTTAATAATTAAATTAGTTTAAAATCGTTTTTAATTCGTAATAAATAAAATAAAAGTAGAAAAAATACCCGGATTTTTCCTAAAATTAGTTTTAGTAATTTAGAATGTAGGAAACTTGATTTTGCACTTGTAGGACTTAATTTTTTTATTTTTCTCTTTCGGGGCTCGATGTGTTCCCGGTTCTTCGCGTTTTTGCATTATAGCACCCTAGCATGTAGTTTAGCTTTGTTTTAGTGTTTTTTTTAGACTTAGTAGTAGTTTATTTAGAGTTTACTTAGTTTTACGTGATTTATTTTCATTCCCGTTTTTATAATTTGTAGAATAACGTCATCAAAAATCAAAATTTGTTTAACCAATTCAAGTCCTAATCACGAAACTCAACGACACCGTCAATTTCACACCTCGTTGGGACACGACCCGGGGAAATCACTTTCCCGGTATCACTTTTATCACACCCGTGAGGTTTGGCACGTTAACCCTTTTCCTAAAAGGTTAATTTGTCGAGTTTTACGATAAATTTGATATTTTGATATTTGTGTTTATCTTAACGAATCAAATATGCATAGAATCAAGGGTAAAATTTACCAACTTTGTATACAGAATTTTCCTAAAATTAAATGGGAGTCATTGTGCCCCCTTTCATATACTTCAAGATAACTATATGGGTTGTTGCTAAAATATATGGATTTAAAAAGTAAAGTAACATTCAATACCGTCTTTCATGTGTTATAGGTCCCAATACCATCTTCCACGGTGTATGGGGGAAGTTAAGACGTAGACAGTCATACCCCTACCTAAGGTAGAGAGGCTGCTTCCGGTTCTACCAAAGGTAGAAAAGGACCTCCGGCCTTGCAAGGGGTGAGGATCGAACCCTTGACCCCTGTCTCCAGAGGCAAAGGTGTTAATCACTTTATCCATCATTGCTCTTTTTTTATAATACGCTTTTGCTAAATCCAAAATATACGAATTTAGCAAAAGAGTATTATTTAAGCTGTAGAAAGGTGAACATTGTGAACCAGGTCCTTAGCCACCCGGATAGAGTTGGAAAAATTAGCTTATCATATGGGTTGGTAACGAGTCGAAATATGTAACTTTTTGCTATATGTTGAAACTGGTCGAGTGGGTTTGGGTGCCGCTAGAACCAAAAACAAATTAACTACACACATATTTATAAAGACTATAATGTTTAAATGTTCATATATTTTGTTAAAAGAAGATTTGCCAGATTCCATACATTTTAATAACCCTTTTAGTGTTTCCATTGATTAAGTCTTTTATATTAAAATGATTTTCAAAAATAATATTATATTTAAAGAGTTCGTGCATGGTTTTATAACTAATAAATTATAAAACAAACACTCTATCTAACCTAAAAAATATATATATATAATAAAAAAAAAAAAAAATTAAAAGTATGAAGAAGATAGACGGTAAAAGCCCACAAACATGCAATTAATTAATACTCTGCGGTAAATTTTTAGTGGTAATTGATTTGTTTATAAAAATTCAAATGGAGGGTTCGTTGCCTCTTTTCTCTCGAGACATCATTGCCAACTTAGCAATATCTCTCCCTCAACTCTTCCTCTCAATTTTCCATCAAAATTTGCAGCATATTCTCTTTCTTCTTCCATTAAATTCTACTTTTTTACTGATTGAAATATTAGGGCATCTACTATAGTAGTTTATGAAAAGGTTTATAAAATGATGAATGGGTCTAAAAACTTGTAAACCATAATGAAGATAGGTTTATAAATAGGTCTATGATGAATAGGTCTAGAATATTAAACCTCTTTATAATTTAATGCATTTGAATTTTGTATAATTTTTATAAAGCTTTATGAGGTTTATACATAGTGAAGATAGGTTCAAGGTTTGTTAATTAATGTCATAATAAAACTATAAACCTTTATAAAGCTTTAACATAGTGGATGCTCTTACTACCTAATTTAGATAACATAATATATATAATTAAACCATTCGTTCATTGATTTAATTTAAAACATTACAACTTAATTTAAAAGTTACTTGAAACTAAAAAGAAAAAACACAACATAAATAATAAATTTACTCCTGAAGATTTTATTTTGGTTTGATTTCTTCTATTGGTGTTTGAATGTACTCAAGTCTTTTTTCAAGCAAACCTTCAAACTCGGCATAACAGAAGTTCAAATCTTTGTGGGTTAGTATTTTTCCAAGCAAACCTTCAAACTTTGTAGTTTGTATAGTGGGTTGTATGGATTATGTGTTAAAAATAAATTTTGTGGACGTGTTGGGTATTCGATGAATGGTCAACGTTGCAGCTTGAAAATTGATTGGTGGTGAAATGATTGAGTAGTTGTATTGAATGACTGATGTATCAATATAATAAGGATTATGTGAGGATGGTGTACAGTGATTTTTGTGATGGGATCGTCAAGATGAAGCAGTGTTGTTAAATCTTAAGGTGATTAGTTTTTCTTGATTTGAGATAACTGTGAAGTGAAACATGAAAGTATATAGAGGAGTGCTAGGCTCACTCACAATTTACAAAAACTTTCTCACACAATGAGGTGGGTGCTTACTTGGACTTGGTGACTAGGATCCCACTAATTCTCTCTCTTTCCTTTTTACTTTCTTTCTTTTCTTTTACACTCTGTTGCTCAAGTCTTTTTTTAAAAGAATGGAAGAGGATGGGTAATGTGGGTATTAAGCAGCTGCACATTAGTCGCAATCCACAAGCTGTTGGTGATTTTACATCACCGATATTATTTAAGTGTAATGGATTGACTTAGTTGACCAATGTGTAATTGTAATAAATGTTCAACAAGTCGGGGTTGTGCGGAGTGTACACTTGTATGACGTTATTATGATTGCTATTCGGGGCGGCCCGAATGACGGGTCCGGGGCGCGCCTGTCAGTGAGTCAGGCGGCGGCACCGGCAGGTCCAGGCGGCACACGGCGGGGTCGAGCTATGTTAAAACGCACTAGAAAATAAAACTTCGGTATTTTGTCCCATATTTTAAGCGCTCGGTTGTTAAGTAACTTCTATAGCGATTTACAACCCGCTTTTTGGTCATATAATTCGTTTCTTGGTTACGGTTTCATAACTAACAAAACATATTCTCAATCTGATAGTGTTTACACGACTCGGACATCGTGATCATATATTCATAACACAAGCTACTAGAGTGAACCCGAACAGAGCTAGCTTGTGATCTTTGTTACGCGACCAAACATGGAAACCACTGCTAGCTTTAATTCGTTTCCACTGCTAGGCTTCTCAAAACCACTGCTAGTGGTATCGGGTACCACTGCTAGGCTTCTCAAAACCACTGCTAGTTATGAAACCACTGCTAGTGGTATCGGGTACCACTGCTAGGCTTCTCGAAACCACTGCTAGTTAAAAATCAGTCCAAACGGCACATAAAACCTGTTAAAAATCAGCATAGAAAGCTGTTAAATAACAGCATATAAAAAGCTATTAACAAGCACATATTTGAGCAATCCGAACAACATATAAAAGCTGTTAAAAATCAGCATTTATAAGGTGTACAAGTAGCATATAAACTTGTAACATAATGAAATGCAAAACAAAAAAGAAAGAAAAGAAACACGATTAATAAAAGCACAATTGCATTCATCTCAAAATACACAAATGTATCCAACACTTCATCTTATCAAGCAACTACACAAAATCATAATTTGAGATAAATTGACAATGTGATTAACAAAATAATAGACACCATCTACGCAGGATCAGTGTCGTAGTTGGAGGGCTAAATGTTGTATTCGGGAGTTCACCGCTCCATTCAAAGAGTTGAGATATGATGATTGCGCATTTGGACGTTTCTTAATAGCTCTTCATCCTTCTTAGAACGTTTCTTCGTTGTTTCTTTATCCTCGGCTTCAATATAATCAAAATCTTGCAATTTCTCATTACAATGAGCATAAAATGAAAAGGTCGACATATTCATTAACTTTTAGTGGAATAAATTGTTCAATGAGAATACCTTCTTCCTTCTCTTGTTTTTTGTAATGATATTCTCATATATGGACTTGATTCTACCACTAGGACGACCTTTTCCATTTGCTTTGCGGGATCACCAATCTTATCTTTATCCTTGGTAGAAGCACTCATCGTGGTTTACATCTAAGGCTAATAGTGCTAGTTTTTCCACCCATAATTTCACTCTTTAAGTCGTTGACTCGATCAAGAACAAGATTACATTTTTCGTCTAGCTCGGATGCCAAGTCTCGCAACTTCGTAAAAGCATTACACATTTTGTCATAACGACGCCCAACATCAGAGACAACCCAATTACTATAACTTACTTTAACCTTAGTATGCCTTCTCTTGACATCTTTTCTCCATCTTCGTAAAATGTACTTATTTGGAACTAAATATATATTCTCATTGATGAGTACCGTAAGTGCATGCCTACATAACTGATGAGTGTATAAATACTCATCATTTTTATACTGTCTAGACTGCAAAAACATCTGAAAACACTCAGAAACACATCAAAATGATAAAAATATCACAAACAAGTGTTTTATATGTTTTAAATGCAAATATATCAAAATCGGTGAAAACGCGTATCAAGTTTGTATAATTGGCGCTTTAGTCCCCAAGTTACAAAAGTTGTCAAAATTAGTCCTGGTAATTCAAAAACATGTAAAATGTCATTTAAGGTCCATGAGATTCAAAAGTTGTCAAAACAAACCCTTTAAAGTTCAAAAATCACAATTTACAACTTTAGTCCCTCAACTTTACAAAATGTCAAAATAGTCCACTGGTGTTCAAAAATAGAAATTATTCAAACAACACCCTTGTATTATTAATAAATGACATAATTGGTCCTTTATGATAAGTTTAGAGAAAAATTACAAGTTTGGTCCCTGGAGTTTGAAAATTGTCAAAAATGGTCCTTGGACATTTTAAAATGGAAAATAATCAACCTTGGTCCTTGTACTATTCATGATTGGCAGTTTTGGTCCTTGTAATAACTTTTGGAGAATTGCAGATTGGTCCCTCAAGTTTGGCAGATTTGCAAGTTTGGTCCTTGTACTTAACTAAAGCCATTTAGACCCTTTTGTATTTAGAACCCCAACCATAATCAAAAAGACCCCTGCCAATACACTGTGACCCCCATTTTGGACCCCTGTTTATTATACACTCTGGTCAAAAATAGTCAAACGCGCCAAAAACAGGTGTTACTGTTCATCTCCTTCACACAAGCTGCAATCCCAAAACCAGAGGTGGTTTTCCTCTTTTCACCTTTACACTGTTTTCCACTTGACTACCCACTCTCTCCACCTCATCCCCCTCCTAGACACAAGCCCACAACCAATTAATGCTTCCCACCATGAACCTTTCTTGTAGCACTCACAAACCTCTGTTTTGCTTTCCAAATCACTCCTACTCCATGACTACTTCACATATTGTCCCCTCCACCTCACATAACATCCCAAACTTCTTTAATTACTCTGAAACTGTCTCAAGCAACCATTTGCACTTTTGGCGCCAAAAGTAAGTTTAAAGGCTAGGATGAGTTTGACTCAATCAATGGCCAAGATTGTTGATGGGATATGATCAGAATCAAGTGGAGAGTCTCAAAATGCTATAAAGAAAGAGGGAGAAGCAGAGAAGAAATATATCTAGAGTAATTTTCATTTTCTTAAGTCGTCTTAGCTAAAATTTCAATTCCAGTGTATTTCTTAACTTTTGAACTCAGTATTTCAAGTATTTATGTGTAATAAATATTTTAAAGTCATCAATTTCGATTGCAATTCAAGTTTCAGTTTATGCATATTTTTTAAATTTCACAAATCTCATGAGTGCTCAAATGTTGTTTCAGATTGTTAGCAAGGATTGAATAAGCCACATAAGCTCCTAGAAAGCTTATTCAAGCTTTTAGAAACCTTAAAACTTTGTATAGAAGCAAAATGGAAAAATCATCAAAATACACATTAAATAAGAATAAAATAAAAATGAGTGTTCATGATGATGAAGGCTTGGAGCAGGGTTGCTCATGGATTGCCCTGGGTTAGATGCTTCATGGGAAGCTATAGGGTATGTTTGTGTGCCTCAGTTCACATTGTTCACTTGGATCCAATCTTGTAAGCCTAGTTCCATTTTTATTCATTTCACTGTTAAGGTGTTATTTAGCTTAAAATCTTGGTATGTTTGTGTTTATTAGTTATATTTAAGCATAATTAAACAATAATATCAGTTACTTGTTCTCTCTAATTGGTAGTTAGTTAAAATTTTAATTTAACAGTTAATCTAGTAAACTTGCCATTTCTTAGTTTAATGGAGTTATTATTGTTGATTAATGTTTGTTCAGTCTTAGTAAATGATTATATAAGGTCTGCAATCAAGTTCATGATTTTAATCTTTGTGTTGCTTTGAAATTCATCAAAACAGTTCTATAAAAGGGTGTTTGGATTTCCTTTGTTAACTGTATTAGAGTGTGTTCAATCCAGTGTAATTGCTTGTTCTGTGTCATATTTGGTCTAATATTTCAAATCAACAAGAAAAATCAGTGGTCATTTGGTAAAAAGTCAAAATTCCTTTTGATCTCCTCTTATTATCTGTCTGTTGGATTTTTAAGTTTTATGATCATGGTTTTGTGTTAAGAAGTTGTTATACTTGTTCAATTTAGTATTTATACACCTTAATACATCAATATCAGTACTTAAGATCAATTACAAACTCATAAAAGTCAACTTTGTTTCAATTTCTTAAAAAGTCAAAGCATCACGTGCACGGTTAAGCCATCCCATTTATAAGCTCATCAAGAGCTTATCGGTTAGCAAGCATTATGTATTTTAGCTTTTGAGAAGCTCACCATTGTCTCAAGGTTACAAGCTTAATTTTCCCATTTCTAGCTTATTTGGTTGGCCTGCAAGTGCTTATTGTTTTTCCAAAAATACTCAATATACATTGAGTAATACTCAGTGGTTTTCCATTTTTTAATAAGCTCATAAAAAGCTCTCTAGTGGACCCCACTGTGAAAGCTCTAGCTTTTTGGATAGCTTATCTGGTCAACTTGCTTATTCAAGTGTTTGTTTTAAATTTCTAGCTTATTATAGTGCTTAAAATTAAGCCACAAAGTGCCTAGTGATTCAAATAAGTGTCATGTGCAAATCAGTTAACTAGTGCTTATTTTGGATTAATTTGTGCTTATTTCATAAGTAATTGTGCTTATTCAGTGTTCATACTAGCTTATTTACAGTTACTTAGCTTATTTTAGTTTATCTTTAGCTTATTAACTAGCTTATTAATCAATTTAGCTTAAGACTTGTGTTTATTTCATATTAAAGCTTAACTGTGATAAAACTTCTGCTTATTCAGTGCTTATTAGTGATTTTTGTAAAAACCTGTAGTTATAAAAAGTGCTTATCTTAATGTATTTAATAAGTTTGTAAAATAAAAAATCAAAAAAAAAATAGTTGCAAAAAATTGCCACTGCTGGGATTTGATCTCTGGCCACCCAGCTCACCACACACACACACTACCACTCGCTCTTGGGACTTGTCTCGGTTATGTTTTGCAATATTTAATATATAACACCTATTAGTCCATTTAGCTTATACGTAGCTTTTAGCTTATTACCAGCTTATTTAAACAAGTTTTTTCATGATTTGTATTTTTCTTATCTTTGTAATAGTATAAAGTATTTTATAAAAAAGTTTCAGATTTTTCTAAATAGTTTTAGTATTTTTAAACATTTAATTAGTGTAAAATCTTATTTAATTCATAATAAAAAATATAAAAGTCTAAAAAATATAAATCTTTTTTCTAAAATTTTCTTTTATCATATAGTACGTAAAAAATTGTTTTTACACTTGTAGGACTTTTATTTCATAAATTTTACGTTTTTGCTTTATGACTCGCGTAATTTTTATAAATAACTTACGTTTTCATTTTAAATATAGTTTTAGATAATTTGAGTTTACGTTTTAGTTAAAATAGTTTATTTAAGTTATTTTGTTTTATAAAATCAAAAAAAAAAAACATCATTGTAAAAATAGTGATAGCGTTTATTTAATATATTTTATCTTTTATTTCCTTTAATTTGCATTTAAGTAGCTGTAATTTATTAATCTTTCTCTTTAGGTATAAATATTCCAAAATCCTTACTGATCACTATCCTTAGTGATTATTCGACATCTGAAGTTGTTAAACACCAATTCATCCTCCGTGGGACTTAACGACCCAGGAATCCACTATATTCCTCTGATCTTAATTGTATTGGTTTCTGAGCTGTTTGAAGTTTATTACGGTTGACCATTCACAAGTGGTTGGCTTGTGTGATATAGCTTGACTGTTTAGCACCAATCAAATTTTGGCGCCGCTGCCGGGGAAGCTGTAAGCGTGTTCTAAGCATTTTCGAGACCGTGCTTGCACATATACCACGTTTGTAAGCAGTTTTACGTAAAGTTAATATAAATCAAAAGTTCATTAACACTTTTCCTAAAGTGTTAACAACACCAAAACAATATAAAACAACAAAAAATCGGAACGTTTTCTATCTTGTATTTTCTTTGAGGTGATTCTTAAAGAGATATGATTTGGTTAAACGAGACGATACCAAAAATATTGTCCAAAAGTTTTAAACCCATTTGCACAAATCATTACCTACGTCTTTTCGGTGGTACTTAATATATACATAAAATCAACCACCGCAAATCAAGGCGGTACACCTACTAGCGGGGTGTGACCATAATAAGTTCCGAACATCGATTTAAAACTTGCCTTTGTGTCCTTGTGATTTGGTGTACCTTTTTCAAAAAGCCATTTCATTTGTGATTATTGGTTAAGTTCACTTGTCGTTTTGCCTCGCATTTGTTTTGAAAATTGATTTTATACTTAGTGCATCTTTTCGTTCTTCGAGTTCTACAAGTCCACTTTCGAACTAGCAAAATTCCTCGTGAGCGTGAGGGCGTTCGCTCCTTCACCGTGATCGAGGCGTCTACCACCACCACCACACGCCGAAATGGCGGAAGACAAACCTATGAATGAGCTTCTCCAAGCACCCATCGAGGGTTACGGAGATGCCATTGTTGTCCCACCATTGTGGGCGATACTTTTGAGCTCAAAATCGGGTTGCTTAATCTGTAACCCAAAGCCAATTATATGGTTTTGAGCGAGATGATCCTCATGCACACATTCGATGGTTTAACAAGATTGCATCTACCATCAAATACAAGAATGTCCCACATGAAGCTATCAAGCTTCTTACATTCCCATTTTCTCTAGAGGACAAGCCCGGAATTGGCGAGAAACAACCCCTCGTTCCATTGAGACATGGGAGGATCTAGTTACCAAGTTTGTTAACGAATTCTATCCTCCATCCCGAACTACAAGTCTTAAGAATGAGATAATGAAATTTTCTCGAGATTTGATGAATCATTCGGGAGGCATGGGATCGTTACAAAGAATTGCTCCGCAAGTGTCCACATCATGGTTTTACCGAGTTAATGCAAATGGATACTTTCTATAATGGTGCGAGACAAGTGACCAAGACTCTTTGAATGCCTCCGCGGAGGTAATTTCCTTAGCAAAACCACAAAAGAAGCCTTACAAATCATTGAAAACAAGTCCCGAGTCCGTTCTTTCCGCACAAAGACATATCGGACTCAATCTAATCTTGGACCTTCTACTTCATCTCTGTGAGTACATCTAGCACCGATGCTAAGATTGATAAACTCACGAGATATTGTTCGAGCTTTGGTTCTTGCTAACCAAAGAAAGTCACTTTCACTCAGACACCATCACATGGTGAAGTGAAGAAAGTTGAAGTTTGTGTTACTTGTGGTGGTCCTCATGCATACTACAATTGTATCGCCACCGATGGTAGTCCGTTTGAAGCAAATGCTATAGCGGTACTTCAAATCAAGGAGGTAATCAATACCGTCCTCAAAATGAACCAAGTTACCGTGCTAACACTTATCATGCACCACCGGTTTTAACCGAATCCTAACCGAATCGAGAATCAACCTAGAATGAACCAAGGTTATCAAAACCAAGGTAATTTTTATCCTGGACCCAATCAAGGTTTCCAACATCAAGGAAACCTTAATCAAAACAATTTCAATCGAGGGAATCAATTTCATGGGAATGTGAATCCTAATCAAGGAATTTTCAACAACAAGGTCATAATCAAAACATCCGACCTCGAATTTCCTCCACATCCTCCATTACCATCATCGATGAGTTATTGAAGCGGTTCATGAAATCCCAAGATGAAATGAACAGTTGTTGGTCATTCGGATCGGCGATCTCAAGAAGTCTTTAAATGATCAACCCTCGGGCTCGGAAAACTTCCGAGCAACACGATCGCTAACCGAGGGGCGATGCTAAAGCGATCACAACCGAAGTGGTGTTTCATACAATGGACCCGCTATTCCTACTACCTCTTCTTCTTCTCTCCGAAGGTAGTGGAAGGTGAACACGAGGCAACAAAGGATAAGGAACTTCACGTTAATAACGGAGGAACCAATGATGTCCATCCTCAAGTTGTCCGAAACCCAAGTCTAATCTAGGAGTTGTTTTGAACCACAGTAGCTCCGTTGAAAATACCAAATCCAAAACTTCTATTCCTTACCCATCACGTTTGAATGAGCAAAAGCTCCGTGAAAAAGCTAGTCATCAAATGGACAAATTTTTCAAATTTTCCAAGAACTACACTTTGACATAAGCTTTGCGGATGCTATTATCTTGATGCCCAAGTTTGCATCAACTCTTAAACACATGTTAAGCAACAAGGAAAATTTGTTTGAAATGGCTAAAACTCCTCTTAACGAGAAGCGCTCTGCGATTATCCCGAAAAAGCTTCGAGAAAAGCTTGGAGATCTGGAAAATTTCTCTTACCTTGTGTATTTCCGGGAATGGTTGAATGCTTTGCCTTAGCGAGATCTTGGTGCAAGCATCAATCGATGCCTTATTCAATATGGAAGAAACTTTCTCTTAGGAACTTACTCCTACATGCATGACTCTCGAGCTTGCGGATCGTACAATATCCGTCCTCTTGGCATTGCCGAGGGCGTATTTGTGAAAGTAGGAAAGTTCCATTTCGGTGACTTCGTGGTTGTTGATTTTGATGCCGATCATCGGGTTCCTCTCATTGTTGGTCGAGGATTCACGAGCGGGCGTGCTCTCATTGATGTATTTGAGCAAGAAATCACATTACGTGTTGGTAATGAAGTGTCACCTTTAACCTTGATCAAATTTCGAGGTACTCGCAAACTATGATTACGAGTCGGTTAACCGAATAGATATCATTGATGTTGCTACGAAGAGTACTCTCAAGAAGTTCTTGGTTATGATCATAATTCTTCGAGTGATAATATCACTCATTCATTTCAACCTATCATTGCCAATTCTACTCCTTCTCTCACCCCATTTGAGGAAAGTGACTTCATCTTAGAAGAGATTGAAGCCTACTTATCTAGTGATTCTGTTCCATGGGAAATTGATCACGCTCCCATCGACATCGAGGGGGACATACTTCTCATTGAGAAGTTGCTTAATGATGATCCATCATCATCATCACTCCCTCTCGTCGAACTTCATAACAAGGAAGTCAAGTCAGTTGAGAAAACTGAAGAATTTCATGAGGTTGAGCTTAAGGACTTACCTCCTCATCTCGAGTATGCATTTCTTGAAGGTGATGATAAATTACCAGTCATTATTGCTAGAGATTTGAGTAAAGATGAAAAAGTTGCTCTCATAAAGATCTTGAAGTCACACAAGCAAGCAATTGCTTGGAAACTCTCCGACATTAAGGGTATCAACCACGAATTTTGTACTCACAAAATCTTGATGGAGGATGACTTCAAACCAAGATTCAACATCGAGAAGAGTAAATCCAAAATCCATGATGTTATCAAACAAGAGGTTATCAAACTTCTTGATGCGGATTGATTTACCCGATCTCGAGATAGTCCTTAGGTTAGCCCAATTCATTGTGTTCCTAAAAGGGTGGCATAATTGTTGTCACGAATGAAGATAACGAGTTAATTCCAACTCGATGCAGTGACGGGATGGCGTGTTTGCATTGACTATCGTAAGTTGAATGGCGCCACCGTAAAGACCATTTTCATCTACCCTTCATGGACCAAATGCTTGAGAGATTAGCGAGAAATGAATACTATTGTTTCCTTGATGGTTTCTCGGGGTACTTTCAGATCCCCATTGATCCAAAGGATCAAGATAAAACTACATTCACTGTCCATACCGAACTTTTGCCTATAGACGTATGCCTTTTGGCCTATGTAATGCTCCAGCACGTTCCAACGATGTATGATGGCCATTTTCCACGACATGATCGGAAACAATGGAGGTGTTTATGGATGACTTCTCGGTCATTGGGGATTCGTTTCAAACATGTCTCTCCCATCTAGATAAAATGCTCAAGCGGTGTGAAGACACCAATCTTTGTCTAAAGCGGGAGAAAAGCCACTTTATGGTCAAAGAAGGCATAGTCCTTGGCCATAAAATTTCAAAAATGGGATTGAGGTAGATAGAGCAAAAGTCGATGTTATTGCTAAAGCGCCTCATCCTACTACCGTCAAAGGTATTAGGAGGTTTTAGGTCATGCGGTTTCTATCGTAGATTTATACAAGATTTTTCTAAAATAGCCCGACCTATGACCCATCTTCTTGAAAAGGATGCTCCTTTTATCTTCTCACCGAGTGCATCAAAGCTTTTGAAACATTAAAGAAAAAGCTTCTTGAAGCACCCATTCTCGTTGCTCCCGT
Organism: Chrysanthemum lavandulifolium; assembly: GCA_022545495.1. Classification (NCBI taxonomy): domain Eukaryota; kingdom Viridiplantae; phylum Streptophyta; class Magnoliopsida; order Asterales; family Asteraceae; genus Chrysanthemum; species Chrysanthemum lavandulifolium. Next base: position 288,395,406 of record CM040239.1, on the reverse strand, counting down.
GGGACTTACCTTTTGAGCTCATGTGCGATGCAAGTGATTTTGCTATCGGTGCGGTCTCAACGTAGAGCTAAGCATTTTCGACCTATTCACTACGCAAGTAAGACTATGGTGAAGCTCAAACTCATTACACCACCACGGAAAAAGAGCTATTAGCCGTAATATATGCATTTGAGAAGTTTTGGCCATACTTAATCTTGACCAAATGTGTAGTGTATATGGATCACTCGGCTCTCAAATATCTCTTTGCAAAACAAGATGCAAAGCCGAGATTGCTCCGTTGGGTTCTCCTCCTCCAAGAATTTGATATCATCATACGTGATAAAAAGGAGTGAGAACACAGTTGCGATCATCTGTTCCGATTAGAGAACCCTCACCAAGATGTTTTCGAGAAAAGGAAATAAATGAAACATTTCCTCTCGAGACACTCAATGCGGTTTCTTTTCATGGAAACTCTTCTACCCCATGGTTTGCTGACTTTGCAAATTACCATGCGGGTAACTTCATAGTGAAAGGGATGTCGACCCAGCGGAAGAACAAATTCTTCAAAGATGTTAAACATTATTTACGGGACGACCCTACTTATTCAAAATCTGTGCGGATCAAGTCATCCGACGGTGTGTTTATGGACAAGCTATGGATATTCTCAAAGCTTGCCATCTTTGGACCCACTGGGGCCATCATAGTCCAAACTACACCGCCAAAAGGTGTTTGATTCGGGTTTTATTGGCCCACTATCTATAAGGATGCCCACGATTTTGTCAAAACACATGACGCTTGTCAACGTCATGGAAATATATCTCAAAGAAATGAAATGCCACAAAATGCCATTCAAGTTTGTGAGATATTTGACATCCGGGTATTGACTTTATGGGGCCATTTCCATCATCTCGAGGAAACAAATACATACTCGTGGTGTTGACTATTTGTCAAAATGGGTTGAAGCGAAAGCTTTACCTACCAATGATGCCCGAGTTGTTGTGAAATTTTGAAATCTCTTTTGCGGGTTTGGAACTCCTCGTGCTATAATCGATGATCGTGGTACACATTTTGTAATGACCAATTTGATCGTGTCATGCAAAGTATGGTGTTACCACCGTCTCTCTCGCATACCACCCCCAAACAAGTGGGCGGTGGAAGTTTCAAACCGTGGTATTAAAAGAATCCTTGAAAGGACGATGGCGAAAATCGTGCATCTGGTCGGATAAAGCGGATGGCGCTCTGGGCTTTCCGTGCGACTACAAAACACCCATGGGTGTACTCCATACAAGCTAGTGTGCGGAAGGCATGTCATCTTCCGATTGAGCTAGAGCACAAGGCTTCTTGGGCCTTAAAACATGCAAACTTCGATATCTGAGACATTTGGTGATCACGAGAAAAGTTCAAATGAATGAACTAAATGAACTCCGTGATCAAGCATACGAGAACTCTTTGATCTATAAACAAAAGACAAAGAAGATTCATGACTCCAAAATCAAGAACCGCGTTTTCAACGTTGGTGATCGAGTCCTTCTTTTCAATTCTAGATTGAAGATTTTCTCGGGAAAGCTTAAGTCCGTTGGTGCGGTCCATTTACTATCACTAAGGTTTATCCTTATGGCACCATTGAGTTATCTCACTGATGGTCCAAATTTTAAAGTGAATGGTCATCGATTAAAGCATTACTTTGGAGAGGACATTCCACCGTGATTGTCCGGATCTACAAACATTCCCCATGAACCAATGAATGCGGGATCGAGTCAAGCTAGTGACTCGGGAATCAAAAGAAGCACACACCATATGGGTTTTCACCCATGTTTACGTCTTCTTACCCCTTTCTACCACCCTAGTGTGGGGAGTTTCCCAAGCTATTGTATATATCAATCTCTTAAAAAAAAAAAAAAAAAAAAATGTATATATCAAAAACAAAATAATGGCCGTAATATTTCCCTTTTATGTTCTATGTTTCGGCATAACCGCATGGTACTTTGAATATTGAGGGCAATATTCATTTCTAAGTGTGGGGGAATTCTCACGAATTTTATCATGTAATTATTCCACCCAATTCCCGTTTTGGCCAAATTTTTTTGGAGTAAGTGTTTTCACTTACTCGACAAATGGTAATCGATCCGCCATGTCTAACCCACATAAGGATTGGCTAATCCGAGAGCAAGCGGCTCTTGGTAAAGATATCTCAAATCCGTTTATGGCTTGCAATTTGCCCAAAATTGTATGGTGTTCAACTCACCATATCTTTAAACTAGTGAAAAGTTGGCTAGCCCATAAGTTTATGGCTTGTGGTAAAGGCGATTGAAAATCCATAATTGGTAATCGGCTCACCAAAGATAATATTGATAATTTATCTAAGAGTTGGCTAGTCCGAAGCAAGCGGCACGGTAAAGAAAAATCAAATCCGTTGAAACTTATGATTTGCTCAAAATCATTTGGTTATCATTGTACCAAGGTTCTTACTTGAACTAAAACAATTGGCTACTCCGAGTAATGGCTTTTGGTAAAGAGATGAAATCCATTAAATTTTCTCAAATCATTGCTAGGGACTAGCAATATCTTAGTGTGGGGATTGATGAGTGTCTAAATACTCATCATTTTATCTTGTTTAGAATGCAAAAACATCCGAAAACACTCGAAACACATCAAAATGATAAAAATATCACAAACAAGTGTTTTATATGTTTTAAATGCAAATATATCAAAATCGGTGAAAACGTATCAAGTTTGCATAATTGGCGATTTTAGTCCCCAAGTTACAAAAGTTGTCAAAATTAGTCCTGGTAATTCAAAAACTTGTAAAATGTCATTTAAGGTCCATGAGATTCAAAAGTTGTCAAAACAAACCCTTTAAAGTTCAAAAATCACAATTTACAACTTTAGTCCTCGACTTTACAAAATGTCAAAAATAGTCCACAGGTGTTCAAAATAGAAATTATTCAAACAACACCCTTGTATTATTAATAAATGACATAATTGGTCCTTTATGATAAGTTTAGAGAAAATTACAAGTTTGGTCCACAGGTTTGAAAATTGTCAAAATGGTCCTTGGACATTTTAAAATGGAAAATAATCAACCTTGGTCCTTGTACTATTCATGATTGGCGTTTTGGTCCTTGTAAATAACTTTTGGAGAATTGCAGATTGGTCCCTCAAGTTTGGCGATTGCAAGTTTGGTCCTTGTACTTAACTAAAGCCATTTAGACCCTTTTGTATTTAGAACCCCAACCATAATCAAAAGACCCACGCCAATACTGTGACCCCCATTTTGGACCCTGTTTATTATACACTCGGTCAAAAATAGTCAAGCGCCAAAAGCAGTGTTCTTGTTCATCTCCTTCACACAAGTTGCAATCCCAAAACCGGTGGTTTCTCCTCTTTTCACCTTTACACTTGTTTTCCACTTGACTACCCTCTCTCCACCTCATCCCCCTCCTAGACACAAGCCCACAACCAATTAATGCTTCCCACCATGAACCTTTCTTGTAGCACTTTCATGAACCTCTGTTTTGCTTTCCAAATCACTCCTACTCCATGACTACTTCACATATTGTCCCTCCACCTCACATAACATCCCAAACTTCTTTAATTACTCAAAGCTGTCTCAAGCAACCATTTGCACTTTTGGCGCCAAAAGTAAGTTTAAAGGCTAGGATGAGTTTGACTCGATCAATGGCCAAGATTGTTGATGGGATATGATCGAATCAAGTGGAGAGTCTCAAAATGCTATAAAGAAAGAGGAGAAGCGGAGAAGAAATATATCTAGAGTAATTTTCATTTTCTTAAGTCGTCTTAGCTTAAATTTCAATTCAGATGTATGTTTTAATCTTAAAACTACGTATTTCAAGTTTGTATGTTATAATAAAGTATTTGTGAAAGTCATTAATTTCGGTATTAAGTTATATCTCGGATTATGCAAATTTTCCTTATTTTACAAATCTCATGAATGATCAAAGGTTGTTTGTAGATGTTCTTATGGATTGAGTAAGCTACATAAGCTCCTAGAAAGCTTATTCAAGCTTTTAGAAACCTTAAAACTTTGTCTAGTATCAAAATCAGAAAAATCATCAAAAATACCATTAAATAAGAATAAAATAAAAATCAATGGTTCATGATGATGAAGGCTTGGAGCAAGGTAGCTCATGGATTGCCTTGGGTTAGTGCTTCTTGGGAAGCTATAGGTATGTTTGTGTGCCTCAGTTCACATTGTTCACTTGGATCCAATCTTGTAAGCCTAGTTCCATTTTTATTCATTTCACTGTTAAGGTGTTATTTAGCTTAAAATCTTGGTATGTTTGTGTTTATTAGTTATATTTAAGCATAATTAAACAATAATATCAGTTACTTGTTCTCTCTAATTGGTAGTTAGTTAAAATTTTAATTTAACAGTTAATCTAGTAAACTTGTCATTTCTTAGTTTAATGGAGTTATTATTGTTGATTAATGTTTGTTCAGTCTTAGTAAATGATTATATAAGGTCTGCAATCAAGTTCATGATTTTAATCTTTGTGTTGCTTTGAAATTCATCAAAACAGTTCTATAAAAGGGTGTTTGGATTTCCTTTGTTAACTGTATTAGAGTGTGTTCAATCCAGTGTAATTGCTTGTTCTGTGTCATATTTGGTCTAATATTTCAAATCAACAAGAAAATCAGTGGTCATTTGGTAAAAAGTCAAAATTCCTTTTGATCTCCTCTTATTATCTGTCTGTTGGATTTTTAAGTTTTATGATCATGGTTTTGTGTTAAGAAGTTGTTATACTTGTTCAATTTAGTATTTATACACCTTAATACATCAATATCGATGCTTAAGATCAATTACAAACTCATAAAAGTCAATTTTGTTTCAATTTCTTAAAAAGTCAAAAGCATCTGTGTATGCTTGTTAAGTCATCTTGTTTTATAAGCTCATCAAGAGCTTATTAATAGTTAACAAGCCTATGTATTTTAGCTTTTGAGAAGCTCACCTAGTTGTCTCAAGGTTACAAGCTTAATTTTCCCATTTCTAGCTTATTTGGTTGGCCTGCAAGTGCTTATTGTTTTTCCAAAAATACTCAATATACATTGAGTAATACTCAGTGGTTTTCCATTTTTTAATAAGCTCATAAAAAGCTCTCTAGTGGACCCCACTGTGAAAGCTCTAGCTTTTTGGATAGCTTATCTGGTCAACTTGCTTATTCAAGTGTTTGTTTTAAATTTCTAGCTTATTATAGTGCTTAAAATTAAGCACAAAGTGCCTAGTGATTCAAATAAGTGTCTGTGCAAATCGGTTAACTAGTGCTTATTTTGGATTAATTTGTGCTTATTTCATAAGTAATTGTGCTTATTCAGTGTTCATACTAGCTTATTTACAGTTACTTAGCTTATTTTAGTTTATCTTTAGCTTATTAACTAGCTTATTAATCAATTTAGCTTAAGACTTGTGTTTATTTCATATTAAAGCTTAGCTGTGATAAAACTTCTGCTTATTCAGTGCTTATTAGTGATTTTTGTAAAAACCTGTAGTTATAAAAAGTGCTTATCTTAATGTATTTAATAAGTTTGTAAAATAAAAATCAAAAAAAAAATGTTTGCAAAAATTGCCCTTGGCGGGATTTGATCACGAGACCTCCACCTTGAGAGTGACAGTGTGTACACTACCATTCGCCCTTGGGACTTGTCTCGGTTATGTTTTGCAATATTTAATATATAACACCTATTAGTCCATTTAGCTTATACGTAGCTTTTAGCTTATTACTAGCTTATTTAAACAAGTTTTTCATGATTTGTATTTTCTTATCTTTGTAATAGTATAAAGTATTTTATAAAAAGTTTGATTTTCTAAATAGTTTTAGTATTTTAAACATTTAATTAGTGTAAAATCTTATTTAATTCATAATAAAAATATAAAAGTCTAAAAATATAAATCTTTTTCTAAAATTTTCTTTTATCATATAGTACGTAAAAAATTGTTTTTACACTTGTAGGACTTTTATTTCATAAATTTTACGTTTTTGCTTGTATTGACTGCGTAATTTTATAAATAACTTACGTTTTCATTTTAAATCTAGTTTTAGATAATTTGAGTTTACGTTTTAGTTAAAATAGTTTATTTAAGTTATTTTGTTTTATAAAATCAAAAAAAACATCATTGTAAAAATAGTGATAGCGTTTATTTAATATATTTTAACTTTTAATTTCTTTTAATTTGCATTTAAGTCATTTGTAATTTATTAATCTTTTCTTTAGGTATAATATTCCATCAAATCCTTCTTGATCACTATCCTTAGTGATTATTCGACATCTCAAGTTCTTAAACACTAATTCATCCTCCGTGGGACTTAACGACCGGGAATCCACTATATTCCTCGATCTTAATTGTATTGGTTTAATTTGTTTGAAGTTTATTACGGTTGACCATTCACAAGTGGTTAGCTTGTGTGATATAGCTTGATTGTTTAGCACCAATCAATAATATTCTAAATACTCATTTTGTGATTTTAAGGAACCAATCACAATACATTTTCAATCAACTCTTAGTGAACTCTTTAAACTTAGCATTGGTTAAAACATTCTTCATTTGCTCTTCCATGGCATAATGGGTAATTAATGGGTACCACGAATTATAGGAATTAAAATCTTCTATATTCTCCTTCTTGACCCTATCCCTCAACGCATTTTCGTATTGTTCCACAAATTGCTTTAAGGTAGTTTTCTTATTTAAATATTTATCAAAAATGAATTAATGCTCTCTGCGTTGTGTAGTAGACATCCACCTTGAAAATATCTTTCACAAAACAAAGGTACCCATTGATGCCTTTCAATATACAAGTCTTTAAGCCATTTATTATTTTCGAGGTTTATCGTTTCTAACATTATATTCCGAGATTCATCAAATTCGGTGAAGTCAAAGAATCATATACAACCTTTTAAGCTTGTACTTGATTGACTTGTATTTCTTATGTTTACGAACTTTTCGAGCAACTTCTTCATGATATACCACAAACACCACACGAAATATTATTAAATAACAAGAAAATACTTTTCAAACTATAAAATTTCAAGATTCATGACTATGTAAATCTAAGTGTATAGCTTTAGACTATATAAGTGGGTTAGAAATTACCTATGGCGTGCATCCGGAAAAACTATCTCAATTGCATTTTCATAGCTTGGTCTTGGTCCGTGATAATGGCATTGGGAGCCGCATACGACATACATGTAAGCCATGACTTAAAGAGCCATGTGAATGTCTTGGTATCTTCATTTGAAATCAATCCACAACCAAGTAATCTTGATTGTCCATGATGATTTACTCCTACAAAAGGAGCCATTGGCATCTCATCTTGATTTGTCAAATATGTTGTATCAAATGTGATGACATCTCCAAATTCCTCATAATGACCCTACACCTTGCATCGCCCAAAACAAACTCTTTAGTCTATTTTCCTCGTCAATTCCATGCATAAAAAATTCCCGATATGTAGGCGAACCTTCATGAAATAACCTTGAATTGCTTCCATCACCTTCTCCAAACTTTAACCGTTTAACTTTATCAACATAGTTCGACAATCTTTTTCGTAAATGGTATATTTTCATACCCCGCTCTGTACCACAAGCGTATTATAACTCTTATTCATTCTTACTCCCGCTCTTTGTTGGATTTCAAATTTGTCTTTTCACGCGTCTATTTACTAACCGATGACAACGATAAAATCGTCCTTTGCTAGGACTAAAAAGGTGATTATGTTCGAGATTAACTTTCGACACATGCCACTTTTTATCAGCACCAAGAACCACACAAACTCTAGCGCCACAATTTGTTTTTGTAATGGGACGAGGGTTTAAGGTATTTTTTGATTTTGAAATCAACTTCTGAGCGCGATTACATGCAGCAGTAACATACTTTGTTACTTCATCATTTAAAGACTTTTGAGAAGATCTTTTGAACACTCCAAATCCATTTTCTTTCCATACATTGCATAAAAATTAGTAAGCTCTTCAATAGTGTCAAAAGTCATGCCAATTTTGGGTTCTTCAACTCCTTCATCATGATTTACATTCATGTTATAGTTATGTTGAGCATACACTTCTTTATGACATTCTCCTTTTCTTCATTCAATTTTTCGCAATTAGCATCATTTTCCAAGTCAACACAACAATTCCTACAATTACGGGATAGCGATTATGATTTAAGGAAAAAAAATACTCATTCAATTTGGTATAATCAATAAAAATGTGATTTAATAGGTTTATCTATTTCTAATAAGTTTTCTCCTATTGAGGCTTCTCCTATTTACCTAAAAATAAATAAACAAATAAACTAAATCACTTTTAGTAGCTGTAATGAAACATAGAAAATTTGAGAAGGAGTAAAGACTTACTTTGTTGTTTGGACAAATCATCATCACCATCATCATGTAAATGAGAAGAAATGTCGATGATTCATCTGATTGATATGAAGAAATATTTGGTGCTTTTGACATCAATGATTCATCTAAGATGGAGAAGATGATTGTTGCAGATTTTGATGGATTATAAAGGATTACAGAGAGAGAAAATTAGATTTGGTTGTGTGGTTTTTTTGGTCCAAGTCAATTGTCCAAGTAAGCATGCCATCTCATTGTGTGGTTTTTTTTTGTAAAGTGTGAGTGGTTGTAGCATTTCCCAAGTATATATTAGTTTAAAATGTAAAGAAGTAAAAGTTGAATTGTGTAATCAAGTAAAAGGAAACTCACCTTAATCTCTTTCCAGCTCTCTTCCCACCCACCATCAAAGGCTAAAGAAAAGGTGTAGAAAACTGTTGGTAATCAAGTAAAAGGAAACTCGGGTTTTAGCACTGAAAAGACACCCTACTTTCACATAATATCTATTTGAGTCACTCTACTATTTTTTCTTTTAAAACCATCACTATAATTTAGGAAACCGTTTATTTTCATCATGCTACAGGTTAAGCGAGTGAAAAGAGCATGACGTGGCACATTTGGAAATAAAATTAATTAATTAAATTATTTTGGCGATATGTTTTTTACACAAAGATCCAGAAACGTATGTATCTGATTGGTACAAAAAATATATGTTTATTGCTGTTTACCAACACTTTATCTACCCGCTAGATGGTATGGACCGATGGGCACCAACGAATATCAAAATCCATTGCCTCCTGTTATCGGAAGAATGCCGGAAAGCGGCGAACCAAAAGGAGAAAAGATGCTAGTGAGGGTAATGATAAAAAGCAGAACTAGAGTTAGTCGTGTAGAAAGGATCATACATTGTAAAATCATCACTTTTCTAATAAAATAAACACTATTATTAGAAAAGTGATGATTTTAAAAGAAAAATTAGTAGAGTGACTCAAATAGATATTATGTGAAAATAGAGTGACTTTTCAGTGCTAAAACCCAAGGAAACTCACCTTAATCTCTTTACTCGCTCTTCTCTCTTTACTCTCTCTTCCAAATTTCAAATGCTTAAAACTCATTCACTATATATAGTGTATATTTTCTTCAGTGATTTAGATGTTGCATTGAGTTCAAGTAAAAACAAAACCCACTATCATCAGTAACTAACAAAGTACCTATTTTAGGTGCCCTCGGCCAAGCTCTAAGCTAACGATTCTTTGGAGACCCTTTGCCGCCACAACATTTCTTTGTCGATAATTAGCTTCTCGAGTGGGGTTTTCTTTGTGTGTGTCAAGTGGTATAGGTTTTTGGTATAGCTTATCAACCACTCTTAAAAAAGTGCTTATAACTGCTGTAGATTAACCAAAAAAAAGGAATTAACTCTTGTTCCCACTTAATCCTCTTTGTGAATTGTGTCCCATTAAGTTGATATAAACACATACAATGTCAATGGTAAATGAGTGGCAACACCTCAAAATACCTTTTGACGAGATAAAAGTAGCAACTGAAAAATTCAAAATGCTTATCGGACGAGGTGGATACGGTTGGGTGTACAAAGGAAAACTCCTTGTGTCCAGAAAAGAGACCATGGTTGCTGTAAAGAGGTTAAATGAGCGATTCGGACAAGGTTTAAAGGAGTTTATGACAGAGATACATTTGTTGTCTGGTCAACAACATCCAAACCTCATCTCTCTTGTCGGTTTTTGTGACGAGGGAAAAGAAAAGTCAATTGTTTACGAATATGCAGCGCGTGGAAGTTTGGATCAGTATTGATGACGTATAGTCTATATTCGGGTCACGAACCCGACCAAGGTCCGATACTAACGAGCCCAGCATGAACTGGGCTAGGCCGATAAGTGTTTAGTCCCACGAAGGCCCAAACCCAGTGTTATTTACGGAATATGATATTGGATATCTCCCAATTATGGAGATAATCGTTTGCCAACCGACTTAGGTGGGATACGCCGAAGGTAGGGGAACACGAAGCCAACAAGGACTTCGTGCGTATATAAAGGGAACCTTATCCCTCATTAAAGGTACGATCAAAAACCCTAACTCTCCATAACCCTAAAACCGATTACTCACTCTCACGCCGGAGGATAATCGTGGGAGACAATCCCACGATAAGCCTAACGGTGTTTTCTGTTTACTTAGTGCGTAGGTATCAAGCAACAATATCCAATTGGTACGAGAGCCGTAGCCCCAAACAAGGAACGCCCAACTTTTGTATCAACAAATGGCGCCATCCGTGGGACCATCACTAAGAACTAAGAACTAGAATGACGAAACATGGAAATCAGCGATCGCAAGCAGACCTTACAGAAAAGAAGCAACAAAGCGGATCAGCTTCTAAGCAGACTTCTGGGACAACTAGTGTCGCCAAAAACCAAGGATTAGGTCCAGACCTAGTCTTCCCTACGGTGGAAAAATGCTCGGGGACAACCCAAGCCACTACAACCACCACCAGCGCAGGAAATCCGCTGCACACCCTTTTTGCTACTCCCCTTCAATCAGTATTAGAAACTGACCTCTCGAAGGCACCAGATGCACCTGACAGAAACAAGGGCCCGATAGTAGAAGCAGGCACCCTCGCTCTAGAAGGGGTCGCACCGGGGGATTTTGTATTTCAAAATTACGAAACCTTGGCAGCCCTCATGCAAGAGGAAGCAAAAAAGAGGTCGAGTCGAAGCCTGCATGATCAACTCAATTTCGACTCAGAATACGAAACGTCCCCACCGCGCCGTCAGAAGGAGAAGTGCGGGAGGGATAGCCGCCAACCTCCAGTGTTTAACAGAATTGGGAGGAGAGTTGAGGATGATGAGACATATAACTCGCAGCATCTGGAAGGAAGCGAGGAGGATGAATTGCGTACCAATGTCCACGCCAGGCTTGGTAGCCGCAGAGTCCAGGAGAGACTTGGGCGACGATACTCCCCAAGTGAAAGCCCTTCAAGTGTAGATTACGAGGCGGTCGGGTAACGCCGAAGAAGGAAAATTGTCCTCGGTAATTCCTCGGACAACGAGGATAGCTAAACTGGACACCGGAAGTCGGGAGGAAATACCGTGAATAGGAGGAGGAAGACATATCTCTTCCATGGCGTCGCGGAAGGTGGATGCGTTCACTCGGCGTATCGATAACTTCTCGAGAAGATAAGAAGGCGCATGCCCGCTAATGTCAAAACCTATGATGGAGCGGTGATCCCGATGATCACCTAAAAATTTTCGAATCGGCCGCTACTATCAAAAATTGGCCACAACACTGTGGTGCCACATGTTTAATTCAGCTAGTGGGAAGCTGAAGGCGGTTGAGAAGCTCCCGCGAAGCATCGATGGCTTTGAAGAGTTGAGAAAGGCATTCGCCTAAACTTCACTCAACGGAAGAAGTGCGCTAAAACCCCGTCGAACTCACCGGGGTAAAACAGCGCCAGGGAATCTACAAGCGCATACATGGGCGCTTCAAAGATGAGTGCATACATGTTAAGGCATGCCCGAAGTCTTTGAAAATCTCGGGGTTCATGAATGGGATCAATAACCCGAACTCATCAAAAGGTGAACGACAAGATTCCCCAAACCCGATGAATTGATGAAATGGACAAGGTCCTTCGTCAAGGAGAAGCCGCGGCGGATAGCAAGAAAAGCTACTCAAACTATTGGTCGAGAGAACAACACGGGAGACAATCCATTGACGGAATAGCAACCGTAATAAGAACTACCGCGGTCGGGGGCGGACGGGATGATAATGGTATACCCACGACCAAGACTCCAAAGGAAATACTCGCAACAGAAGGTGTGAACTTTCCAAGACCTCCACAAATGCGCACTCCAGAGGATCGGCGCGTGGGGAGTGGATATTGTGACTATCATGGACAGAAGGGCCACACCACCAATGAATGTGTCCAACTGCGACAACTCATCGATAAACTAGTGAAAGAAGGCAGATTAGACCATTTGGTCAAGAACATCAAGGAAGGAAAGGATAGACAGAAGAATGGGAACAAGAAAGAGACACCCAAAGACAAGGCTGACACCATCTACATGATACAATCATGGCAGCGAGTAACTAGGCAGAAAGTCAGCCAGAAATTTTCCTGTAGAAGTGAAATTTCTTTCCCACCTTAGCTGCGGACAACGTTGGTAGAAACCGCTCACCATTGAAATTAATGCGGGGTCGCGATATCCACGCATGTATGTTGATGGAGGAGCATCCGCCGACATAATGTACGAACATCTTGTTTCAAGCATTGCGACACGAGATCTGTGATCGAGTTAAGCCCGGTCATGACAACGGATGGTTTCTGACAGAGAAAATATATGGCCTATGGGGCAAATACACCTACTAGTTAGTGTGGGCAATAAAGAACACTCCGCGATAGCTGGATGGATTTCATGGTGATCAATCCTTTCGCCATACAATGGCATTATCGAAGACCATGGATATCGACCATGCGCAAGCACTACCGCTCGTCTGACACATGGGATGCTCAAATTCCGGTGGAAGGTGGTATTGTTACTCTCACAATGCACATGTACCACATATAGAATGTAACACGATTACATGCAAGGCGGCACCCATCCCGAGCAGTAGCAACCAAAGTTCCAAATCGAAGGTTGCAATTCATCCGATTACCCGAGCAGGAAGTATCGATCGGAGGGTCCCTGTCGGACAACGGCAAGGCATCTGTATCGTACTCTTGCAAAAGAACACGGACATCTTTGCATGGGAGCCAAAGCACATGATCGAGGTACCACGTTCAAACCACGAACACAAGCTAAGAATCCGACAAGGATACTCACTGTCACGCGAGAAGAAGCACGGCCAAGCTCGAGCGCGCACAAGCAATTACGGCAGAGGTACCAAGCTTGTGGGCGGGTATCATGAGAGAAGTCTACTACCACGGTGGCTTTCCAACCCAAAGTAATGGTAAAGAAGAGCGACGGTAGGCGGCGGATGTGTGTGGACTTCACAGATCTCAACAAAGCATGTCCACAAGACTGCTACCCACTACCGGAGATAGACTGGAAGGTAGAATCTTTGTGTGGATATCCGCTCAAGTGTTTCTTAGATGCATACAAAGGATACCACCAAATCCAGATGGCTAAGGAAGATGAAGGAAAAACGGCCTTTCATACAAGCCACGACGTCTACTGCTATACCAAAATGCCCTTTGGCTTGAAGAACGCAGGCGCCACCTATCATCGGTTAGTAGATAATGCATTTGAAAAAAAGGTGGGCCGCAACTTAGAGGTCTATGTTGACGACCTAGTCATAAAAAGCCATCACGAGGATGAGTTGGTGCGCGACATGGAGGAAACATTTAGGAGACTCAAGGAGATCAACATGAAGCTAAACCCAAAAAGTGCACTTTTACGCTACATAAGGCATGTTTCTCGGATACACGATAGAACTGATGGCATCAAACCATGTCGAGAAAAACCAAAGGCGTCATCGAACTTCTTTCACAAGACGTTAAAGGAAGTCCAATCTCTCAATGGAAAATTGGTTGGTCTAAGCGATTCTTATCCAAGTCAAGACACAAGTCACTACTCTCTTCAAGACACACAAGAAGTGTATAAAAAGGAGATTTTATTTGGACTACGGAGGCGGAAGAAGCCTTCACACGTTTTAAACAACACTGGCAAGGCTCCCCACATTAGTCGCACCCTGACCGGGGAAGAATTAATTGTGTACTTATCTGCGATACATGGGCGGTCGGACGGTGTGGCGGCAGACAGTCGGTGCATACACGGTGTACTTTGTAAGCAAAGCGCTCAAGAAAGCGTAAGATCAATTACGATTGCAATGGAAAAGTTGGTCTGGCTTTAGTATTCGCCGCCAGCGGTTCGCAGTACTTCAAGCGCATCGATAGCGATGATCGCGGACCAACCAATCAAGCAAATCATCTCCAAACCTGACGCATCAGGACGACTACAGAAGTGGAGCGTGTTGCTAGGTGAGCAAAACATCTCCTACAGATCACGTACGGCAATAAAAGGACAGATACTAGCAAATTTCATCATCGAAAAACCAGACACTGATGCTGCACCCGTACTAGGCAAGAAGGAACTACAAGATCCATGGATCTTGTTTACAGATGGATCTTCATGTATGGATGGGTCAGGAGCATGCCTCATCCTCACAAGTCCGGAAGGAATGGAATTCACTTACGCACTGCGTTTTGAATTCATAGCGACAAACAATGAAGCAGAGTATAAAGCCCTAATTTCCGGACTACGCATTGCAGCTCGAATGTGTGTACGCAACCTGGAAGCAAATGTAGATTCCCGGCTAGTAGCCAACCACGTGTTGGGTGAGTACGTGGCTAAAGAGGAGAATATGATCCAATACCTTGACAAGATTAAGTCACTAATCCAAGTCTTTGACAGGTTTACCATCAAACAGGTCCCTAGAGGGGAAAATCGAAAGGCGAATGCACTAAGCAAGATTGCATCCACAAGCTTCGCACACCTGTCAAAACAAGTTTTAGTGGAAACATTGAAGAACAAATCCATCTCGGAGATGGAAATATCCACGGTAATCGAGGAGGAAGGCCCTACGTGGATGACACCGATAAGGAAATTCATAAGCAAAGGCGTATTACCCCAAGAGCAGAAGGAAGCCAGAAGAATACGGCGCACAACACAGAGGTTTGAGCTCTGAGACGAGGTGCTATATCGACGCTCCTTTCTGCAACCATGGCTCCGCTGTGTGGGCCCCCTACAAGCAAATTATGTACTGCGGGAAATCCACGCAGGTTCATGCAACATGCATTCAGGACCACGGTCCGTGGTTGCGCGCGCTTTACGGTCAGGATACTATTGGCCCACCATGCACCGCGATGCGCCGATTGTCAGGTTCATAGACCCATTTCGCGCCAACCACAACAGGAGCTAACGCCCATCACGGCACCATGGCCATTCTACAAGTAGGGTATAGACATTGCAGGTCCCTTCCCCGTTGCAGCAGGCGGATTAAAATTTCTCATAGTGGCCATAGACTACTTCACGAAGTAGATCGAAGCAAAAGCAGTGGTAACAATTACTGGAAATCAGGTCAAACGCTTTGTTTGGGACAATATTGTATGCCGCTTTGGACTACCTGGGGAAATCATCTCGGACAACGGGAAACAATTTTGTGACAATCCTTCAAGGACCGGTGCGAAGTTGAATATCGCAAGACGCCGCATCGGTTAAACATCCATGAGACCAACGGCTTAGTCGAGCGTGCAAATCGAAGTCTAGGTGAAGGAATTAAAGCAAGTCTGGACAAGCACAAAGGAAGGTGGATAGAAGAATTATCGCATGTTCTATGGGCGCACCGCACTTCAATCAAAACCAGCACAGGGGATACTCCCTTTTCTCTAGTCTATGGGACAAAGGCCGTCATATCAGCCAAAATTGGGATGCCCACTATTCGCACTACTGAAATCAATGTGGCAACCAATGATGACGAGCAGCGTATTGACTTGGACCTGTTGGAAGAAAGACGCGAGCGCGCAGCCATATGTGAAGCAAGGTCGAAGTCAAAATGAAAGGATAATATGATGCTAAAGTAAGAAGTGTTTCATTCGGACCAGGTGACTTCGTTTACCGCCCCAATGATGCAAGCCATGTTAAAGACACAGGAAAACTTGGACCAAAGTGGGAAGGACCCTATGAGGTTACTGAAGCATTAGGAACAGGCGCGTACAAGCTACGAGACATGGATGGTCGGGAACTACCGCGTACATGGAACATTTGAAATCTCAAGAGATGCTATCTCTAGGAATGGCTACGGCCCAACGCACGGACACTCTTGCATTTTAGTGCCCAATAAATATCTGTGTATTTGTTTTTTCTTTTTTTACCTAGGCAAATGTCTTAATTATTTTCTTTCATAAAAACTAGCAAGTAACTAAGTGCAAATATTATAAGTAGCAACAACGTTTAACAAAAATAAATATCCCATTTAGTACCATGCGTGCTTACAAAAGGATGTTTACAAATACAAGTTACAATCTAGAAACTATTACAACGCTTCAGAGAAGAACTCCCCACGCGGCTTGTTGCTTCCTTAACCTCGCTTAACTTCTTCAACAAGTCGGAGTCTTGGCGGGATAACGTTGCAACACTGACCGGCACCCCGTCAGACCTGGGAAGGTGAGCGGCGCCAACACCACACAAAATGGCCTTGCCCTCAATACCTTTTTTCTTGGTGAGCCTTGTAGCATGGGCTTCCAAGACTTGTTTCAACGAAACTTCCTTCTCCAAAGCAAATGGATTAAAGATATCTTTGGGGCGCGCAAATATAGGCACTTGGAGTTGAGATTCATCGGGTTTCAGAAAAAAGTCCAGCTGCGCTTATGCATTTTCACCACGATGACGAGCTAAGGTCAACCCCTCCATAATGACCCCTATAGGATAATCCTGGTCGCGCTCTAACTCAGAAATCAAGGGAAGCTCCAATGAATTCATTTTTTCCATAGCAACCAGCAGCTCATCATATGATCGCGCATTATACCCAAGAACCTTATCTGCAGGCACCTTTAACAGGTTAGCCTCTTGAAGCTCCTCAATAGCCTTGGCCTTACCCCGCGCCAACACGCATTGAACAACTCCCCCAAACGAGTACACTACCTCCTGTGACTCCAAAGTGCTAAGGGCATCAAGTCGAAGACCATGGCCAATGAGCCATCTGCGCTCAGCGATAGTAGATAGGAATTGGGGATAAAACTCCTCATCGTACTCCAGGCTCAGCTTGCACAATTTCATTTTCTGCGCCTCCAAGGCATTGCTCACAGTAGCACCAAAATTTTCCAGCTGAGAGGTCAACTCTTCCTTGCCCTTCTCCAGATACTTCAGTGCCCAACGACAAGAAGACTTATACCCTGCTGACTCAGCACGCTTCTGGCTTATTTGACCCATTAGCGCCATTTTCTCTTCAGCGAGCTTTTGGGCGTACAAACTTAGGCCCTCTGCTTTGGCCTTCGCGCTAGCCAACTGCGCCTCCAGCGACGCAATTTTTTGATCCTTTAGCGCGCCTTGGCTGCCTTCCCTAGAAACCTTGGCTTTTAGCTTCTCAACAAGTGAAGTTTGATGCGCAGCCGCCAGCATCAACTCCTCAACCAGCTGATCCATGGGCGCATCCCTAGCCGCCAATGGCTCAGCGTTTTTGCTATTGGCTTAGAGTGTGCGGACTATCTCCGGGGCGACTCCATGATCGTTCAAACTCGAACACAAGAAAGAGCATTATTAATCTCTCACATAAACAGTTGATGCGCAAAAAACTTTGTCGACATTACTACATGGGCGGATGTATCGGTAGGGGAGGTGACCCAACATCGCTTGATGATGATTCCACAGTTAGGATAACAGGGAACTTCTTCCTCGATGAGCTTGCGCCATCCTCTCTGAGTGATCTCTTGCATTTCAACCCGGGGTCCTCCTCCTCCTCTTCCTCTTCCTCCATGTGCTGCGCCACTGCTACTTGTGATGGCTGCACTAATGGAGAAGGCACTCTAGGGCTCAGCATGCTTTGCAGCGGCGTCGCTTCCAGTGCGACAGAGGAACTGGTCCCTGCTTCTCCTAGATCCATTTCCAGGGTACGCCTTGCGGTAGCATCAAGTATGGGCTCTTCTCCCTCTTTTAGTGGGCGTGTCCCTACATTAACCTGCAGCGGTTTCGCCAGTTGCATGACTCTGAATAGATCCATCTCTGCACCACAGAAGAAAACAACATACAAGTTATTATAAATACAATAAAGGAAGAAAAGCTTACATTAACAAAGAAAAGGCATGCGAAGGAAGAGCACCCACCCTGGCCATCCGCGCCCAAAAAGATTGGAACCTCCTCAGGTCTACCAAAATAGTTGCGGCTAATGCCCATGTGCACCAAAAATTCCTCAGGATAGGAATTGATGGGGATGCAATTGGTATTTATTGTATCCGCATCCTCCACATTATACGATCTAGGAGGGGCTCTCATCCTTCTAGAATGAACCACAGGTATAGAAATCGAAGTGCGATGGGAAGCACTTCATCTACCCGAAAAATGTTTCTCTCCAATTCACGAGCGCGTCTACTTTTTCAAGATAACATCAAGACGCCGGCGCTTAGCGAATGATACCCCCGTGTGACCACGTGGTGTGATAAAAGCATGGAGCGGTGGATAGTCGGGTTAATGGCGATGTGGGCAATTAACCTCGGTTAGTGATTTTAGCTGCACCTATGCGGTGCGGTAGGATATATCGACGGTAGTAGTTTAACACGTCGCTCGGGAACAAAGATATTGGCACACGTTGATTCGCGTACTCGGCGTGTATACCTATTTTCCATTCGGGGAAATCCGCAATTATCGCCTTCGCACCCGGAACTTCCGGATGCACCGCGACAGGAATATAATAATCTGCGAACTATAGAATTTCGCCCTCAGTTATGTTGGATGTGAAATCAGATAACATCTTGACCATGGTATTTTTTTATAGCGTATGATTACCTTCGAATAGTAATTTTCTGGGTTGCAAGTTGAAGGTTTGTTAACAATGGCGGATTGAGTTTTTTACTGTCATAATCACAGTGAAATGGAGGTCGATGGTTATATAAGTTTTCTCATTCACGCGATGAACGACACGTGGATCCCACTATCTCCAATGTGTGGCTCAGATCCTTTGATGTGACGCCGTTAGGGTTGCTTTTCCCCTATTTACGTCTCATCCATTTTAAATATTATGTCTAGATACATGATAAGGTTTTAAAAGGTACCATTTGAGGGGTCGTTTAAGTCCTTATTTGATCACTTTGTATCCGTTATTGCTTAATATCGTTCCTTTTCACTTTTAGGTCTCGTGAAGGCAAAAAGCTGGAATGGCACTTATTTGGACGAAAAGCGCGAATATATGAAGAAAATGGCCAAAGTGAAATCGAGACACTCCAGATTCTTTGAAAGTAGAAGCGGCGTCGGTGTTAATGGCGACGCCGTCCCAAAATTATTGTGACGACACGGGTCTCAAAACTCGTATTTTCAAGTAGCGGCGTCGTGTTGTGGAAGAGTAGGTCGTCGCTACTCGGGCGACCTAGATGCAATCCGAACGACGTCGGCTGAAGAGGACGGCGTCCACGGACATAAGGTGGCGCCCGTCGCAAGGTTAACGTGGCCAAGGCGAAGCGCTAATGGCGGCGACACGGCGGCGTCACTAAACATAAGGTGGCGCGTCGCAATTGTAATCTTATATATAGAATTGAATTTTTAGGTCTTTGGGTGGAGAGTCTTTGGGTAAAAACCTAAAACCGAACCTAAGGTGTCTTGTACAGTATTTTAGGGTTTTAAACCCTATCTTACACCAAGATAAGTCTTTACTTCATTAATTCAATTATGTCTTTGATTATTTGTGTGTATGCTTGCATGTTCTCCATGTCCGGCTAATTTATTTGTGTGTTTGCTTAGGAAGTATGAAACTTAATTATTAAATATTGATTGGTTGTTTCTTATCTTAGTTGATTAATAATCTAGTAATGCGATAGGTCATTCGTTGTGTACTTAATGCTTGATTCATCTTTGTGAACCTTAGAGTATAATTACGAGTAATTGTAGGCTAAACCATCCGAAGAGTGCCTTAGGTAGGAGTCTATAATCTCTAGTGGGTTTGTAGACAAGACCCTTTGGTAAGTTCGAAGAGTTGGGAGAAAGCATACCCTACAACTTTAGAAACACAACGCAACTAGGAATAAGGCGTGACACTCAACCATCAATAGGAGATAATTAAGGAGTAATACAAACTAAGTAAACACATCTTTAAACTATCATACGAGCACACATTAATTAGACATAGACTCCCACAACCTTAGTTTAGATAATTAGATAATAGTAGAGTAATCGGTAGAAATACCAACCCCCAAATCCAATACCGAGATTAGTACCTTTCCATTTTCATAAAATATAAAAGATAAAAATAATCTTCCTCAACCTTAACCTTAGCGTAGTAACTCCTACTAGCATTCCTATTCCCTAGAGAAGCGATATCAATACCGTGGCTTACCCTAATTACTACACTACAACGATTAGGTTCGCTTGCCTAGGGTGTTATAAAACTTTGCTCGAAGAAAAGGAAGTTCCTTTGACCCCGAGCAGCGTGTGGCGTTATCAAGTTTTGGCGCGCGCTGCGGGAATAGAATAGCTAGTTAGTAGTCCACCTCGTTTAGGTTTCTTTGTGATTCCTATCAAGTAAATTTTTCTCATTTTTTTAGATTTCTCTTAGTCTATCCCCTTCTTCGTGACCTTTGTTCGTAACCCATCACTTTTCATCATGGAAGGTGATAACCACTACCATTCATCAACCCACCACCAATTGACCGCCAAGAGCCCGTACTCTTGGTGAATACTCAAGACCAAGCTACCTAGGCTATAGGAACACCATTGAGCTTCAGGCCAAGCCCAAACTACGGCCTGCGATCCGACACCATCAGGTTGGTGCAAAGCGGATGTGCATTCCATGGACTTCGTTAGAAGATCCAAATCGACATCGAGGATTTCCTCAAAATTGTCGATTCCATCGACCTTGATGCTACTACTCGGGAGACCACGCGCTGCGTCTCTTCCAATTCTCTCTACGGGACCAAGCTAGCAATTGGCTTGAGCGACTTCGGTGAGCTCCATCTCAAGTTGGGATAATCTTACTTCTCGCTTCCTTGCTCAATTTTTCCCACGGGAGAACCACTAAGCTTAGGCGAGACATCTTGACATTCAGCGGCTCAAGGTGAGTCTCTTTACAAAGCATGGACTCGATTTAAGGAATTACTTTGTAGACTTCCACACCATGGCATTGATCTTTGGCTTCAAATCCAAATCTTCTATGATCATACCGATTTCATCACTCGGCGATCCATTGATCGTTGCGGTGGAAGACTCGGCGACTTTAATGCGAGCAATCATGGGATATCATAGAGGAGCTCGCCGATCAAAGCTACGAAGATTGGAGTGAATCTCCGAAACTCCGATTAACGTGGTTAATGCCATATCCACTCCTCACGAATTCTCCGATACACTCGAAGAGCAATTGAGTGCCATCGAGAGAATTGATTATCTTATGGAAAGGCGAAAAGAGCACCCATACAAATTCCTCAAGAGATCGTCAAATCCACCCACTCCACCAACCGCTCCACACCTCTTTCGGAATCCCAAGTCGTGAGCAAAACCCAAGTTCATGGCGCTTAGTTCTACTTCCCAATACCACTTTCACCAAGCTTCAAGGATCAAATGAGGGGTACATGGCGGCTCATACGGAGAGATTAGCCGATTTGAAGAGGAGGTTTATAGGCAGAGAGAGAAATGCAAGCAAAAATGAAAGAAATGATGGATTTGGTAATTGAATTTACCAAAACAAAGGCTCGAAAAAGTGCTCGTAGAAGCAATGATTGCCTCCCACTTCATTTATAATATTGTTTCCATCATGCACGAGAATGCAAGGTGAGATATGGAATCTTGAGGAAAGCACGAAGGATGAGTCCATACCTAATGATGAACACGAGACCATTGAGTACTACCTTAAGCACGAAATTAACAAGAAAACCATTGCAAACCAAGTAAACAACTTTAGGTACAATGAAGTTCTTGGGATGCTCTTGAAGGAAAATGACGGAAGAAGAATCTGACGCTTTACCTATGGAACCTCTGTATGAGTTGGTTATAAAAAACCGTTAACAAGAAAAGCGAAACACCACGAAATTTCGTGATACCGGTTAATATCGGTGACATGGACAATATAAATGCCTTGGCCGATCAAGGACCGATGTGAACATAATGCCATTGTCAATCTATAATAAGTTAACTAATGAGAAACCAAAAAAACCGACCTTAGACTTTCCTTAGCTAATCATACTTATGTCCACCCCGTAGGAATCGTTGTTGATGTTCTAATTGAGGTGGCTAACATCGTTTATTCGGTAGATTTTGTGATCATTGATGTTGAGGAAGATAAGCATTACCCTCATTCTTGGGACACCGTTCGCCACCGCCAAGGCAACCATTAAATGCGGAGAAGGCATCATGATACTCAAAAGCGGAAAGGCGCGAGAATACCCATCGTCCCAAGATATCCTCTTAAGATCATGGAAATGATTACGGTGGAAATCAAAAAGCCGGATAACAATGTTAAGAAGAAGAAGAATGACTGGAAAAAGGGCTTAGAGACTTTATGGTTCAAGGATTATATGCTACATTGTGGAAACCGATAAAAGTTAAGAAGCAATCCCCTCATTACCTAAGGTACAAAAGGACCCTAAGGAATTTCTAAAGGGAGAAAAGTGCTCTTGTATAGATCTCGGATAAGGGCATTACGAGGAAGAAACAAACCAAGATGGTTTGGGCCTTTCATGATTAAGGAGACCAATTTAAAAGATAAAACCGTTGCCATAATTGACAGCGTTGGCAAGGAATCCACGGTGAGCATCTGCGTCTACACTCTTTCGATGAAGGAAAACAAAGAGACAAGAGGCGATGGTGAGAAAGCGTGGGAACACGACTCACGAGTCTAGCTACAAGACTCTTTAATAAAGAAAAGCGCTTCGTGGGAGGCAACCCATGCTTAATTGTTTGCTTGTTAGTGTCATATATCTTTTATTAATTGTTTATCCTCATGTTTAAATTTGTAAAATGCTTTATTTTATTTTT
Source organism: Chrysanthemum lavandulifolium (assembly GCA_022545495.1). Classification (NCBI taxonomy): domain Eukaryota; kingdom Viridiplantae; phylum Streptophyta; class Magnoliopsida; order Asterales; family Asteraceae; genus Chrysanthemum; species Chrysanthemum lavandulifolium. The sequence continues at coordinate 288,372,404 of CM040239.1, read as the reverse complement.
AACCTCGTCTTAATTGCATATAAAGGTATTTTACATAAGGGATAAGTGTAGGGAGGATTACACACGTTTTCAAAAGAAAGCGTAAACATGAGAATAACAATTAACTAAAAGATATTTATGTTTGTTTGTTCGAGTCAAATGCTTGTATCGAGTCATAATGAATGTTTTGCGAAATTTTCCGATTCTAAAGATGTAAATTTTCCGAAATTTTTTGAAAATCGCGAGACCGGTTTTTGTCGGGATAACTGGCGTCGAGAAGGAGTAAAACATCGAGTTACTTTTCTCGTTTCGAGCTACTTATAAATTTTGGAATTTTCGGTCTTAATTTTCTTAGAAATTCAGTAAACATCCATTCCACAAGCATTATATCCTAGTTTAAATCGAGTCTTATATATATTATTACCGATTTTACGTGAAGGTTTCGTTTGTTTTCTTCAAGTGTGCGAGTTTAGTTTGTCAAGAAGAAGTTACATAAGATTGGAAGGAGCTTTTCACGCAATAATTCTTCTTGGAAAGAATTTAACCACCACTTTACACGGATCCTACCGAGCTAATCGGGGAGTATTAGTTTCTTTCATTTTAATTACCTTCTTTTATCATAACTTTGATACTTTTGGGGAACATTGGGGACAATGTTCGGTTTAAGTGTAGGGAGGAAAATAAAGCGGAACTTTGAAACTATGCTTATCCTTGACTATTTGCTTTGTCTAAATGCATTTGTGTAATAAACCATGAGAAATGTCGGTTAGGGTAATTTTGGCACCAAATTTAAAATTTTTTATGACATATAAGAGTGGGCCATTAGTCTTAACAAAAGCGTCTCACGGATAGGAAGTTGCATGACTAGCACAAAAAACCCTTACCACCCAAATTCCACCCAAAATGTGAGGATCGCCCTTAGATTAGTAGGAATTAAAAGCATTCATCTTTAATGCTTAGAGTGTGAATCGGTAGTATATTAGATTCTAGAACTTGTTTTGTGATGCATTCGAGATCGCAAGTGAGGCTACACTTGTGTAGTTAGGAATAACTAAATGATAAGAGGCATTAGGATAACCCTTGTTTGATACACCGTAATATAATTACTTCTTCCACTTCGGTTGAGTAATTCCCCACACCCTTTGCGTTGTACTCATCTTTAGTACACGATACCCTAGTTAACCCCTCGAGCCTATCCTTTTCGCGGTTCTCGTGATGTTTCGGTTTTCGAATATCAATGAAGAGCATTGTTTACACCCCACCCCAAATATACACCCAAATCGCCTTAGCCTACCCTTATGCACTCACTTTTAGTGCAAATGTTTGTTATCACCCTAAACCCTTAGTTCAATTATCTAGTTGCTTGCATAAGTTGCTAAGTCGAGTCATATCCTTTGTATCTGAGCTTTGGGACGATTGGGATTCATGGGAAAAGTTAAAGTTTATGAAATGACGGAAGGAGCGTTAAATTCAAATTCCTTTGTTTGCGTAATAATGTACCCCAAGTGTTTTGATCTTTTCAATTCGGGTCAAATTAGTGTTAGAGTAATAAAAAACTCAAGTGTAGGGATATGCAGTAAATCCCTAGTATTTTGATGTTATCGTAGAGGATGGTAGAGTAAAAGTGTATGTGAAAAAAAAAAAAAAAAAAAAAAAAAAAAAAAGAAAAATAGAATGATAAAAATATATATATATATATATATATATATATATATATATATATATATATATATATATATATATATATATATATATATATATATATACGGGCTACCATCCTACATCTATCCTTTAAATTTATGTTTGTTTATTTGATTATCTAGAGTTTAGAGTGTCGAGTCTTGGATTAGCAACGCCATTCTTCATATGCATTTAACATAGAGATTTTTGACTTACCACCACTAAATAGCCTATCCCACCAAACCCTTATTTCCTACCGTAAGCCTAACGTTACAACCCTTTAAAGACCTCTTTGATAGTCTTTCCTAGGTGCTTCGCCAAAGCGATGGAGGTTTGATATATTCTCAAGCCTATGGTAATCTATGTACTAGATTTGGTTAATGAGTGTTTATCTTCCATTTCCTATATTGTTATATTTCATGTATACACCCGAGAGAGATGTGAGTATCCAAACACCCCATGTGAGGTGCTAGTATGTAATTTCCGTGCTTGTTATGACTTTTATGGGGCTTATATGTGTTGTGGACCGTTTTGAATTAATGCTTCATGACCCCTAACTTATAAATTAATTGGCTAAAGCACATTTGCTTGAGGACAAGCAAATAACAAGTGTAGGGATATTTGATAAGGTTTTAAAAGGTACCATTTTGAGGGTCGTTTAAGTCCTTATTTGATCACTTCAGTATCCGTTATTGCTTAATATCGTTCCTTTTCACTTTTAGGACTCGTGAAGGCAAAATCTTGGAATGGCACTTATTTGGACGAAAAGCGAATATATGAAGAAAATGGCCAAAGTCGAAATCGAGACACTCACGATTCTTTGAAAGTAGAAGGCGACGGCGTCGGTGTTAATGCGCGCCGTCCCAAAATTATTGTGACGACACGGTCTCAAAACTCGTATTTTCAAGTGACGACGTCGTGTTGTGGAAGAGTAGGCCGTCGCTACTCGAGGCGGCCTAGATGCAATCGAGCACGACGTCGAGGTCAAGAGGACGGCGTCACGGACATAAGGTGGCGCCGTCGCAAGGTTAACGTGGCCAAGGCGAAACCCTAATGAGCGGCGACACACGGCGTCACTAAACATAAGGTGACGTCGCAATTGTAATCTTATATATAGAATCCGAATTTTTAGGTCTTTGGGAGGAGAGTCTTTGGGTAAAACCTAAAACCGAACCTAAGGTGTCTTGTACGGTATTTTAGGGTTTTAAACCCTATCTTACACCAAGATAAGTCTTTACTTCATTAATTCAATTATGTCTTTGATTATTTGTGTGTATGCTTGCATGTTCTCCATGTCCGCTAATTTATTTGTGTGTTTGCTTAGGAAGTATGAAACTTAATTATTAAATATTGATTGGTTGTTTCTTATCTTAGTTGATTAATGATCTAGTAATGCGATAGGTCATTCGTTGTACTTAATGCTTGATTCATCTTTCTGAACCTTAGAGTATAATTACGAGTAATTGTAGGCTAAACCATCCGAAGAGTGCCTTAGAGTAGGAGTCTATAATCTCTAGTGGGTTTGTAGACAAGACCCTTTGGTAAGTTCAAGAGTTAGGGAGAAAGCATACCCTACAACTTTAGAAACACAACGCAACTTGGAATAAGACGTGACACTCAACCATCAATAGGAGATAATTAAGGAGTAATACAAACTAAGTAAACACATCTTTAAACTATCATACGAGCACACATTAATTAGACATAGACTCCCACAACCTTAGTTTAGATAATTAGATAATAGTAGAGTAATCGGTAGAAATACCAACCCCCAAATCCAATACCCGAGATTCGTACCTTTCCATTTTCATAAAATATAAAAGATAAAAATAATCTTCCTCAACCTTAACCTTAGCGTAGTAACTCCCTACTAGCATTCCTATTCCCCTAGAGAACGATATCAATACCCGTGGCTTACCCTAATTACTACACTACAAAGATTAGGTTCATCGCTTAGGGTGTTATAAAACTTGCTCAAGAAAAGGAAGTTCCTTTGACCCGAACGCGTGTAGCGTTATCAATACAACGTGTATCTCTCGAGGCAGGATTTTTGGCTTCTTTGCTACGCTTCACGCTTATTTATTGGTCGGTTATTAGTCTAGCATCCATGACTAGTCATCGCAAGCATACTAGACTGGGGACATGATGACGTATAGTCTATATTCGGGTTACGAACCCGACCAAGGTCCGATACTAACGAGCCCAACATGAAATGGGCTAGGCCGATAAGTGTTTAGGCCCACGAAGGCCCAAACCCAGTGTTATTTAGGGAATAAGATATTGGATATCTCCCAATTATGGAGATAATCATTTGCCAACCGACTTAGGCGGGATACGCCGAAGGTTGGGGAACACGAACCCAACAAGGACTTCGTGTTTATTTAAAGGGAACCCTATCCCTCATTAAAGGTACGATCTAAAACCCTAACTCTCCATAACCCTAAAACCAATTACTCACTCTCACGCCAGAGGATAATCGTGGGAGACAATCCCACGATAAGCCTAACGGTGTTTTCTATTTATTTAGTGCGCAGGTCTCAAGCAGCAATATCCAATTGGTACGAGAGCCGGAGCCCCAAACAAGGAACGCCCAACTTTTGTATCAACAAGTGGCGCCATCCGTGGGACCATCACTAAGAACTAAGAACTAGAATGACGAAACATGGAAATCAGCGATCGCAAGCAGACCTTATAGGAAAGAAGCAACAAAGCGGATCGGCTTCAAGGACTTCGGGACAACCCGGTGTCGCTAAAACCAAGGATTAGGTCGGACCTAATCTTCCCTACTGTGGAACAACGCTGAGGGACAACCCAAGCCACTACAACCACCACCGGTAGGGAGATCCGTTCGCGCTCTTTGCTACTCCCTTTCAATCGGTGTTAGAACCCGACCTCAAGGCACCGGATGCACAGCGAAACAAGGGCCCGGTGGTAGAAGCGGGCACCCTCACTCTAGAAGGGTCGCACTGGAACTCGCACCGGGAGATTTCAGTTTCAAAATTTGAAACCTTGGCGCCCTCATGCAAGAGGAAGCAAAAGAGGTCGAGTCAAAGCTGCATGCTCGACTCAATTTCGACTCGAGTCTGAACGTCCCCACCGCTACCGGAAGGAGAAGCGAGAGGATAGCCGACCTCCGGTGTTAATGTAATTGGGAGGAGAGTTGAGGATGATGAGACATCTAACTCGACATCCGGAAGGAAGCGAGGAGGATGAGCAGCGTACCAATGTCCACGCTAGGCTTGGTAGCCGTAGAGTCGAGATGAGACTTGGGGGCGATACTCCCCAGTGAAAGCCCTTCAAGTCACGATTCGAGGCGGTCGGTATGCAAAACACCGAAGAAGGAAAATTCGGACTTTATACAAAATAACAAGCGCCCACTTTACGTCTTGTGATCATAAACCTATTACCGTGTTTATAACTGGGTCTTATACGGTTATTATAAGGTGAGATTGGTGGATAGTATACACAACCTATTAAGTTACTTACTGGTACACTAAACTTCTCTTATTATATGTTTTTGAACTTTTCCCTTGCTATAATTTGTCAGATATCATGTGAGATTTAAATTGTGTTTTTAGTAGGAGGAATACGAGTTTGAGAAGGATAAAAGGTTAAAGAGTGTACTGGTGCAAGAAGATGACACTAATGAGCATTGGGCGGTAAAGTTTATAAGAGACTTGGATAATTTCGATAGGATCTTCCAAAAAAATCCCATTTCGATCTATAATAAATAGAAAAGAAGTAGTCTCTTTGATGGAAAATTTGAAAGTTGGGGATAATGTTGGTGGTGAGAAAATGGGAAGAGCTAGCAGAGTACATTAAAGAGCGTGACAAGAAAGCTCAAGGAAGCATAGAAATCATTTAGTTTACGGCGCAGAGCTAAAGCCTTACTTTTTATGTTTTATGCTTCGTTTATTTAGGAGGGTATATGTTTACGCCTCCAAAGCTGCACATGGGTAAAACTCACTTTTTATGTAGCTTTCACAGTGCCACTTATAAGGGGACTGGCAACGCTCGTCGATATGCATTCGGCATCAAACATGCCGATCGGCATGACCATTGCCTCGTCCTAGGCATGAATCGGGGTGGGATGAATTGGACCCAAATCGGTAAAACTAGCCGTTAGGCTAGTCAATAAAAACTGAAAACGCATGCTGCCTTCATTATTTGTAGGAATATGTAACTGAAAACGCATGACTAAAACTGAAAACGCCACTTTTTTTTGCAGGAATATGTAACCTTTCTAAGACCTTTTTTGAAGAACCTCTTAACATCTCTAGCTCTTCCCCTTACTTGCGTCTCAAAACTGGCCATATTCAATATTCGACTTGGTAGACTTTGAGGAAATGATCATTTGTTGTTAAGCTGTGTGGGTTTTAGTAAAACAAATGATAAGGTGATCGGTACTACTTTATAAGATGGAGGTATTAAAGAAATGTTGGGTCCAATTATGACAACAAAACATGGTAGTCATAGGAGAACAAGGTTCTTTGTAATCTTTTCTTTCTTTATAATTATAAATATAAAAAATAAAAATAAAAAAAAAAAAATTAGATGAGGTATGGGTTAGGCATGGTTGCCACTAAAAATCTATTGTTATGTATGAGATAGGTATGAGATGAGATGGAAGGATATTATTGGTGGGTGATTAGGTATGAAAATTTGAGATTGGCATGGTTGCCACCACCCTAAAGGCACAACCAGTTTCTTCTCCCACCAATGTGGGATACGCTTAAAACAGTTTCTTTCTTTAAGTTTCATTATAAACAGCCCACTTCGAGACTCGATTTCTCATTCACACTAGATCAGTTTTGGACACTTATTATATTGTTATGAAGCTCTCACTAAGAAGTATTGATGTGGATCCAAGCCTTGCAACCAGGATCTTGGGCTTCCTTCACAGCGAGCCATTTGACATTCTTGGTGCCAATTCATAAGCGACATGCATGCATGGTTATTCAGGATTTGGATTGAAGGTTTCCTTTTTATTTTATATTTAGCAACTAAATAAATAGCCAATTAGTATTGATTAGGTTTTTAATATCTTTCCTTAGTTTGTGGGAGACAAACATTATTTATAGTTTTTTGTTTTGCAAAGAAAAGATACGATGTATTTTTGATAATAATTGAGATTTCAATCTCGAGTTTCTTTTCTCTCTATTGTTGCCTTCTTCCTCTTCAAGATCCCCATCAAGTGGTATCGAGCCGAGTTAGCGAGATCATGCCGAGGCGAGGGCGACCATGAAACACCCCGTGGTGGCGACCTCTTGCACCGATTGCAAATCGTGACCACGAGGACGTTGAAGAAATCGAAGACTACAACAACGGATTCGAGAATTACAAGTTCAATAGGATGAACGCAACGAGGAAACCGAGTCAGACTCCGTCGTCTAGAACGATGGTTTTGACGGAGAGGAGAATCCTTTTGGCCGACGTCCACCACCTCAATCCCGCCTACAAAATCGCAGTGACATCCTCCGTTTGTTGGGGGTTCGAGTTGAGATTCTGAAATTTACAGGTACATCACAACCTGGTGTGTTCGTAGACCGGATCAGTATGGTGGAACGTATGTTTGACCTTTGAGATATTCTAGATAATCTCAAGGTTAAGGTTGTTGCTATTAAACTATGAAAATACGCATCCTTGTGGTGGGATCATGTAAAACAGAAACGACGTCAACAAGGTAAATCGCGAGTGGAAACATGGGATAAGATGAAGAAACTTTTACGTGAAAAATTCTTGCCCATCAATTACAGGCAAGACGCATTCCTTGAATATCATAGTTTAATGCAAAACAATTCTTCCGTCGACCAGTTTATCGCAGATTTTGATAGGTTACGCATGCGTTGCGTTGCAGACGAAGATGAGGAGCAGGTAATTGCAAGGGTTTTGGACGCATTGCGACTGGACATTGCTGATATTGTCCAGTTACAACAATTTTGGACCCTGGATGATGTCTACCACCTTGCACTTAAAGAAAAGAAACAACTTAGTAATAAAACACGTTCAGCACCACCCCGCCCTCCGCCACCAGTTCGCAATTCTGCACCAGCAAGTTCAAATCCGCGCAATGCCCCTATGTAGCGATCAGAGGGTTCTTCCATGGGAAACTTAAGCCAAACAGCGATTAAACGGTGTTATAAATGCCAAGGATTGGGTCATTACGCTCGGGAATGTCCAAACAAGCAACTCGTTACGTTTGTTGATGATACATGTGAATTTGATACTGACGGGGAAGACAGGGTTGCACCACAAGATGAACACATTGTTTACCCGGACCAAGGCGAATCATTGGTAGTGCAACGAGTCCTGACCGCAACCGTGGACAAAACTGGTGATGACACTCTTTAGCTACGAAATAATATCTTTCGCACTAAATGTATGATGAAAGGCAAGGTATGTACGTTTATTATTGACGTAGGTAGTTGTGATAATATGGTAGCAGCAGCGATGGTCTAAAAACTTGGGTTATTGGTTCAAGACCATCCCGAACCGTATCAGTTGACATGGTTAAAAAAGGGAATGTTGTACGTGTGACCCACCGGTGTTTAGTCAACTTTTCTATTGGAAACAAATACACGAATGAAGTCTGGTGTGAAGTCATTCCAAGGGACGCTTGTCATTTGCTATTGGGGCGTCCATGGCAATATGACCGTCGAACTGATAAGGTTTTAAAATGTACCATTTTGAGGGTCGTTTAAGTCCTTATTTGATCACTTTTGTATCCGTTATTGCTTAATATCGTTCCTTTTCACTTTTTAGGTCTCGTGAAGGCAAAATCTTTGGAATGGCACTTATTTGGACGAAAAGCGCGAATATATGAAGAAAATGGCCAAAGTCGAAATCGAGACACTCACGATCATTTGAATCTAGAAGGCGATGGCGTCGGGTGCTATATGCGACACCGTCGGAGAATTATTGTGACGGTCGAACTCAAAACTCGTGTTTTCAAGAGGCGGCGTCTAGTTGTGAAAGAGTAGGCCATCGCTACTCGGACGGCCTAGATGCGATCGAGACGACGCCGAAGATGAAGAGGACGGCGTCACGGACATAAGGTGGCGCCGTCGCAAGGTTAACGTGGCCAAGCGAAACCACAATGGCGGCGACACGACGGCGTCACTAAACATAAGGTGACGCCGTCGCAATAATCTTATATATAGAATCCGAATTTTTAGGTCTTTGTGGGAGAGTCTTTGGGTAAAACCTAAAACCGAACCTAAGGTGTCTTGTACAATATTTTAGGGTTTTAACCCTATCTTACACCAAGATAAGTCTTTGCTTCATTAATTCAATTATGTCTTTGATTATTTGTGTGTATGCTTGCATGTTCTCCATGTCCAAGCTAATTTATTTGTGTGTTTGCTTAGGAAGTATGAAACTTAATTATTGAATATTGATTGGTTGTTTCTTATCTTAGTTGATTAATGATCTAGTAATGCGATAGGTCATTCGTTGTGTACTTAATGCTTGATTCATCTTTGTGAACCTTAGAGTATGATTACACGAGTGATTGTAGGCTAAAACATCCGAAGAGTGCCTTAGAGTAGGAGTCTATAATCTCTAAGTGGATTTGTAGACAAGACCCTTTGGTAAGTTCAAAGAGTTGGGAGAAACGCACCCCACAACTTTAGAAACACAACGCAACTAGGAATAAGGCGTGACACTCAACCATCAATAGGAGATAATTAAGGAGTAATACAAACTAAGTAAACACATCTTTAAACTATCATACGAGCACACATTAATTAGACATCGACTCCCATAACCTTAGTTTAGATAATTAGATAATAGTAGAGTAATCGGTGAAATACCAACCCCCAAATCAATACCGAGATTAGTACCTTTCCATTTTCATAAAATATAAAAGATAAAAATAATCTTCCTCAACCTTAACCTTAGCGTAGTAACTCCTACTAGCATTCCTATTCCCAGAGAAGCGATATCAATACCGTGGCTTACCCTAATTACTACACTACAACGATTAGGTTCACCGCCTAGGTGTTATAAAACTTGCTCAAGAAAGGAAGTTCCTTTGACCCCGAACGACGTGTGGCGTTATCAAGTTTTAGGCGCATTGTGGAATAGAATAGCTAGTTAGTAGTCCACCTCGTTTAGGTTTCTTTGCTTGATTCTATCAAGTAAACTTTTTCTCATTTTTAGATTTCTCTTAGTCTATCCCCTTCTTCGTGACCTTTGTTAGTAATTCCATCACTTTTCATCATGGAAGGTGATAACCCACTACCATTCATCAACCCACCACCAAATGACCCGCCAAGAGCCCGTACTCTTGGTGAATACTCGAGACCAAGCCACCTAGGCTATAGGAACACCATTGAGCTTCCCGACCAAGCCCAAACTACGGCCTGCGATCCGACACCATCCGGTTGGTGCAAAGCGGATGTGCATTCCATGGACTTCGTTAGAAGATCCAAATCGACATCCGAGGATTTCCTTAAAATCGTCGATTCCATCGACCTTGATGCTACTACGAGAGACCACGCGCTGCGTCTCTTCCAATCTCTCTACGGGACCAAGCTAGTAATTGGCTTGAGCGACTTCCCATGGCTCCATCTCAAGTTGGGATGATCTTACTTCTCGCTTCCTTGCTCAATTTTCCCACCGGGAGAACCACTAAGCTTAGGAATGACATCTTGATGTTCCAACAACGTCAAGGTGAATCTCTATGAAGCATGGACCGATTCAAGGACTTACTTCATAAAGTCCTCATCATGACATTGATCTTTGGCTCAAAGTCCAAATCTTTTATGATCATGTCAATTTTCCCACTAAGCGATCCATTGACCAAGCGGCGGTGGAAAACTTAGTGATCTCACTGCGGAAGAATCATGGGAAATAATAGAGGACCTTGCCCTCTATGACAACGAAGTTGGGATGACCCCGTGAGCTGCCCAAAACCGTCAAGGCAATCTCCTTGCCTCCTCCCGACCGTGGGATGATCGAACTTGAAGATCGGGTTAAATTCCTCATGAGTTCCTACGAAAATCCTAAGTCTTCACACCATGTGAACAAAGCTTCCTCTTCATGTGAGCCGTTTTGTGATCCTCATAACACGCGCAATAGCACCCGATCCCGAACACGCTTTTGTTGACTACGCATCCTCGTATTAATGGAGCAGGAGGAAGATTCCTACAACACCGGACCTAGGAATTTCAATGAAACTCGAGAGGCATGGAAAGGAAAGCTGATTTCTCGGGGACAAACCAAAGAATTCACCTCTAATGATTTCTCATGGCCCCACCTAACGGTCCTAACCAACAAAACATCGAAGGGATGTTGCAAAACCTAGTTACATCCCAAGAAACCCAAATAGCTAAGCTCTCGGACCGCTTTAATAATCAACAAGCCGAGATGGATAGGAAAATAGACAACCTTTTGAAAGCCATAGCTAATAGTGATAAGAAGGTTAGTGCTATCTCAACTCCGAGCCTTGTGCATAGAGATTAAGGATCCAAGCAAGCTAAAGTATGTCCAATTCGTCAATACCATCGCCTTAGTTGAACACGATGAAACAAATAACGAAGAGGACTATACACTAGTGGATGAGGAAATACCCGAGGAAATAGATGAAGTAGACATTGACTATTTCAGCGAATTTCCTACGGACGAAGAACTATCTCGCCCACACTTAGTGCGTGACCTCCGCCACATGTATGTTAGGAAAAGTCCTCGAATTAAGTTTGGGAACCCTTGGAATCTTAACATACCATGTGTCATAGGACACCTTTTGTGGCAAAAGCTTACATTGATCGCAAGTCCCCAATCAACATCATGACTAGCACCTACTACAATTGGATATTGAAGAAGCCTATTCCAACTAGGCAAGAACCCAATGATCCTAATGTTAGTTGCAATTTTCTTGGTAGAGTTAAGGGATTGCCCGTTTATGTAGGTAGTTTCACGTTTCCTACGGACTTCATAGTTGTGGATGATATTAGCACGGCCATAGACCCTAGCTTGTCCCATGTTATTTTAGGAAAACCTTTCTTAGAAAGCACCGGATGACCTATGACCCTCATTAGGAGTAGTGCGGTTCAAGAATAAGACCGATGACATAGCTTACCAAATGCCGTTTAAGATTGAGAAATTTTCATCACTCTCAATGATGAAAAGGAACTTAAACTATCGGTCTATTATAGGAATGATGAGGATAGGGAGAAAGGTGTTGATTATGTTATGGCTAAGATTTTCGGATTCTACAAGGATTGTTTGAGCCTAGGACGGAATACAGGACCGAATGGGAGAAGATGAACTCTTAGAGAAGCGCATTTTAGGGCACTTCTACAACATGGAATCCCCATTAGAGGCCATGAAGAGGCGGTGGTGAGGAAGCGTGGGAGCACGACTACGAGTCTAGCTACAAGACTCTTTAATAAAGAAAAGCGCTCAGTGGGAGGCAACCCATGCTTAATTGTTTGCTTTTAGTGTCATATATCTTTTATTAATTGTTTATCCTCATGTTTAAATTTGTAAAAATGCTTTATTTTGTTTTAACCGTCTTAATTACATATAAAGGTATTTTACATAAGGGATAAGTGTAGGAGGATTACACACGTTCAAAAAAAGCGTAAACATGAGAATAACAATTAATTAAAAGATATATATGTTTGTTTGTTCGAGTCAAATGCTTGTATCGAGTCATAATGAATGTTTTGCGAAATTTTCCGATTCTAAAGATGTAAATTTTCCGAAATTTTTCCGAGAAAATCGCAGACCGGTTTTGTCGGGATAACTTGACGGCGTCAGATTACAACTGACCTGTCGAGAAGGAGTAAAACATCGATTACTTTTTCTCGTTTTAGAAATTGTAAACATTCATTCCACAAGCATTATATCCTAGTTTAAAGCGAGTCTTATATATATTATTACCGCCGATTTTCTTGAAGGTTTCATTTGTTTTCTTCAAGTGTGCGAGGTTTAGTTTGTCAAGAAGAAGTTACATAAGATTGGAAGGAGCTTTTCACGCAATAATTCTTCTTGAAAAGAATTTAACCACCACTTTACACGGATCCTACCGAGCTAATCGGGGAGTATTAGTTTCTTCGTTTTAATTACCTTCTTTATCATAACTTTGATACTTTCGGGAACATTGGGGACAATGTTCGGTTTAAGTGTAGGAGGAAAATAAAGCAGGAACTTTGAAACTATGCTTATCCTTGACTATTTGCTTTGTCAATTGCATTTGTGTAATAAACCATGAGAAATGTCGGTTAGGGTAATTTTGGCACCAAATTTAAAATTTTTCATAACATATAGGGTGGGCCATTAGTCTTAACAAAAGCGTCTCATGGATAGGAAGTTATATGACTAGCACAAAACCCTTACCACCCAAATTCCACCAAAATGTGAGGATCGCCTTAGATTAGTAGGAATTAAAGCATTCATCTTCAATGCTTAGAGTGTGAACCGGTAGTATATTAGATTCTAGAACTTGTTTTGTGATGCATTCCGAGATCGCAAGTGAGGCTACACTTGTGTAGTTAGGAATAACTAAATGATAAGAGGCATTAGGATAACCCTTGTTTGATACTGTAATATAATTACTTCTTCCACTTCGTTGAGTAATTCCCCACACCCTTTGCGTTGTACTCATCTTTAGTACACGATACCCTAGTTAACCCCTCGAGTCTATCCTTTTCGCGGTTCTCGTGATGTTTGGTTTTCCGAATATCAATGAAAACATTGTTTACACCCCACCCCAAATATACACCCAAATCGCCTTAGCCTACCCTTATGCACTCACTTTTAGTGCAATTTTTTGTTATCACCCCAAACCCTTAGTTCAATTATCGGTTGCTTGCATAAGTTGCTAAGTCGAGTCATATCCTTTGTATCTGCTTTGGGATGATTGGGATTCATGGGAAAAGTTAAAGTTTATGAAATGACGGAAGGAGCGTTAAATTCAAATTCCCTTTGTTTACGTAATAATGTACCCCAAGTGTTTTGATCTTGTCAAATCAAGTCAAATTAGTGTTAGAATAATAAAAACTCAAGTGTAGGGATGTGCTGCAAATCCTAGTATTTTGATGTTATCGTAGAGGATGGTAGAGTAAAAGTGTATGAAAAAAAAAAAAAAAAAAAAAAAAAAAAAAAAAATCGAAAAAAAATAGAAAAAAGAAAAGAAAAAAAAAATAGAGTGATTAAAAAAAATACGGGCTACCATCCTACATCTATCTTTTAATTTATGTTTGTTTATTTTAGTTATCTAGAGTTTAGAGTGTCGAGTCTTGGCTTAGCAACGCCATTCTTCATATCGATTAACATAAAGATTTTGACTTACCACCACTAAATAGCCTATCCCACCAAACCCTTATTTCCCTACCGTAAGCCTAACATTACAACCCTTTAAAGACCTCTTTAATAGTCTTTCCTAGGTGCTTACGCCAAAGCGATGGAGGTTTGATCTATTCTCAAGCCTATGGTAATCTATGTACTAGGACGGTTAATGAGTGTTTATCTTCCATTTCCTATATTGTTATATTTCATTTATACACGAGAGAGATGTGAGTATCCAAACACCCCATGTGAGGTGCTAGTGTGTAATTCCGTGCTTGTTATGACTTTTCGGGGCTTATATGTGTTGTGGACCGTTTTGAATTAATCTTTGAATGACCCTAACTTATAAATTAATTGGCTAAAAGCACATTTGCTTGAGGACAAGCAAATAACAAGTGTAGGGATATTCAAAAACTTGATAACGCTACAGCGTCGTTCGGGGTCAAAGGAACTTCCTTTTCTTGAGCAAGTTTTATAACACCCAAGCAATGAACCTAATCGTTGTAGTGTAGTAATTAGGGTAAGCCACGGGTATTGATATCGTTCTCTGGGGAATAGGAATGCTAGTAGGGAGTTACTATGCTAAGGTTAAGGTTGAGGAAGATTATTTTTATCTTTTATATTTTATGAAAATGGAAAGGTACGAATCTCGGGTATTGGATTTGGGGGTTGGTATTTCTACGATTACTCTACTATTATCTAATTAACTAAACTAAGGTTGTGGGAGTCGATGTCTAATTAATGTGTGCTCGTATGATAGTTTAAAGATGTGTTTACTTAGTTTGTATTACTCCTTAATTATCTCCTATTGATGGTTGAGTGTCACGTCTTATTCCTAGTTGCGTTGTGTTTCTAAAGTTGTAGGGTATCGTTTCTCCTAACTCTTTGAACTTACCAAAGGTCTTGTCTACAAATCCACTTAGAGATTATAGACTCCTACTCTAAGGCACTCTTCGGATGTTTTAGCCTACAATCACTCGGGTAATCATACTCTAAGGTTCACAAAGATGAATCAAGCATTAAGTACACAACAAATGACCTATCGCATTACTAGATCATTAATCAACTAAGATAAGAAACAACCAATCAATATTCAATAATTAAGTTTCATACTTCCTAAGCAAACACACAAATAAATTAGCGGGACATGGAGAACATGCAAGCATACACACAAATAATCAAAGACATAATTGAATTAATGAAGCAAAGACTTATCTTGGTGTAAGATAGGGTTAAAACCCTAAAATCTTGTACAAGACACCTTAGGTTCGGTTTTAGGTTTTACTCCAAAGACTCTCCCACAAAGGCGAAAAATTCGGATTCTATATATAAGATTACAATTATGACGGCGTCACCTTATGTTTAGTGACGCGTCGTGTCGCCGCCATTAGGGTTTCGTCTTGGCACGTTAACCTTGCGACGGCGTCACCTTATGTCCGTGACGCCGTCCTCTTCGACTTTCGGCGTCGTCTGGATCGCATCTGGGCCGTGCGAGTAGCGACGGCCTACTCTTTCACAACTAGGCCGTCTCTTGAAAACACGAGTTTTGAGTTCGACCGTCACAATAATTCTCCGACGGCGTCGCACATAGCACCGACGCCGCCGCCTTCTACATTCGCGGTCGTGAGTGTCTCGATTTCGACTTTGGCCATTTTCTTCATATATTCGCCTTTTAGGTCAAATAAGTGCCATTCCAGCATTTTGCCTTCACGAGACCTAAAAGTGAAAAGGAACGATATTAAGCAATAACGGATACAAAAGTGATCAAATAAGGACTTAAACGACCCCTCAAAATGGTACCTTTTAAAACCTTATCACGAACCAAACACGATGGTTTCCGTAACACTTATAGTTTTAAAAAAGATAGCATTCACATTGTGCTTGCACCTCTTGATAGTCGTGTCTCCTCTCCCAGCGCAATGCTCTTGTCCAAATCCGAATTCCTTGATTATTACAAAGCTACTGGGCCAAAATTTTTGTTCACCTTAGTTGTGATGGAACAGAACGCCATCATCAGTGACACACCTCCATTGATTCAGCCACTACTTACTGAATTCCGTGATGTTTTTTCAGTTGACATTCCGGTAGGCCTCCCGCTTATGCGCGTAATTCAGCACTATATCGATTTTCTACCTGGTGCGAGTATCCCGAATAAACCTGCTTATTGAATGAACCCGAAAGAGTATGAGGAATTACACCACCAAGTTACTGAACTACTCGAGAAGGGCCTTATTCGTGAGAGTATTAGTCCTTGTGCCGTCCTGGCTTTACTTTTTCCGAAACATGCGGGTGCATACCGTATGGGTATTAATTTTCGCGCGGTTAATAAAATTACCGTTAAGTATCGGTTCCCTATTCCACGCTTCGAAGATTTGCTCGACCAATTACACGGTGCTAAATTTTATTCTAAAATTGATCTCCGTAGTGGGTACCATCAAATTCGCTTGCGACCCGAGTATGAATGGAAAACTGCATTTAAGACGCGTGATGGGTTATACGAATGGATGGTGATGCCGTTTGGTCTTTCGAATGCTCCAAGCACTTTCATGCGACTCATGAACCATATCTTTCGCGACTTTATTGGCCGTTTTGTTATTGTCTACTTTGATGACATTCTAATCTTTAGTCCGGACATTCAACAACATCTACAACACCTTCGTGATGTTTTTACTGTTCTTAAGGACCAAATATTGTTTGCTAATCAGGGGAAGTGCTACTTTCTCACAACTGAAGTCGTCTTTCTTGGATATCTAATTTCGGGTGACGGGATTTGAATGGATGAAACCAAGGTTCATGCTATTACGTCCTGCCCTCCCCCAAAAATGTTACATGATGTTCGTAACTTTCATAGCCTAGCTTCGTTCTATCGACGATTTATTCGTAACTTTAGTACCATTGTTGCACCAATCACCGAATGTTTGAAGGGTAGTTCTTTTGTATGGACTGATGAGGCGCAACAAGCTTTCGATGATCTCAAAATACGTTTCACTAGTGCACCTGTACTTGCACTCCCTACTTTTCATGAAGTTTTTCAAGTTGAATGTGATGCATCAGGTTTGGGTATCGGTGGAGTCCTTAGCCAAGGGAAGCGCCCCATTGCTTTTTTCAGCCAAAAACTCAATGAAACACGACGTAAATATAGTACTTACGATAAAGAGTTTTATGCCCTCATTTTGAGTCTCGAATATTGGCGTCACTACTTATTACCAACGGAATTTATTCTTTTTTCTGATCATGAAGCGTTGCGTTATATTCAAGGCCAAGCCAAACTTAAGCCTCGCCATGCCAAATGGGTTGAGTTGCTACAAGAATTTTCTTTTGTTAACCGACACAAAGCGGGGTCCTCGAATACGGTGGCAGATGCTTTAAGTCTTTGACATTCACTGTTAACATCTATACGCCTTCAAGTGCATGGTTTTGACGTGTTTCAACACCTATATATCGATGATCCTGATTTTGCTTCTGCATGGAAAGGTTGTCCGGCTCTTCCTTTTCACGAGTTTATAAAGCATGACGGTTTCTTGTTTAAAAACAATCGTCTATGTGTTCCGCGTTGTTCTCTTCAGGACGCTATTATTTTGGAATATCACCTAGGAGGACTAGGAGGACATTTTGGTAGAGACAAGATATTGGGTCTTATCCGCGATCGGTTTTATTAGCCCAATGTGGTAAAGGATATTTCGCGAATTGTTGAACGTTGTCGGGTATGTCATCTTGCAAAGTCACATCACACTAACGCGAGTCTTTACACCCCCTGCCAGTTCCGAATGGACCATGGGAAGATGTCAGTATTGATTTTGTTTTGGGCCTTCCCCATACGCAACGACAAAAATACTCAATTATGGTGGTTGTCTATCGATTTTCCAAGATGGCTCACTTTGTTCCATGCGCTAAAACATATGATGCAAGCTAAGTGGCATGTTTATATTTTCACGAGATTGTTCATTTACATGGTATTCCCAAAAGCATAACTTCTGATAGAGATGTCAAGTTTGTGAGCCATTTTTGGCGTACGTTATGGAAGTGTTTGGGTTCGCGGTTACAGTTTAGTAGTTCGTACCATCCCCAAACTGACGGTCAGACTGAAGTTACTAATCGTAGTTTGGGTAATCTCCTTCGTAGCCTTATTAGGGACAATCCGAAATGATGGGATTTGGTATTACCTCAAGCCGAATTTGCCTACAATCGGTCCAATCATGGTTCCACATGTAAGAATCCTTTCTTTGTTGTTTATAGCCGCAATCCTTTTACACCTCTTGACCTCACCCTTGCCCGACCACTGAGCATTTTAATGACGAGCGAGAGTCACGTGCAAAGCAAATTCAAGATCTTCATATGCATGTACGTGAACAAATTGTTCAGCATGATTTACAGTATCAACAATGAGCGAATCAACATCGTAAGCGTGTTGTCTTTAACGAGGGTGCTCTCGTGTGGTTACATTTTCTCAAAGAACTTTTTTTGGGGGGTCGTTTTGGAAAGCTTCAACCGCAAAAGGATGGACCATTTAAAGTGCTTAAACGTATTAATGATAATGCCTATAAGATCAAGTTACCCGGCCACTATAATGTATCTGCTAATTTCAATGTTGGTGATTTAACTCGATATGTTCCTCCTGATGGTGATGATGTTGATGTTGTGGACTCGAGGTCGAGTGCTTTTCTAGATGGGGGGATGATGCGGATCCAAGCCTTGCAACCAACATTTTGGGCTTCCTTCACAGCGAGCCATTTGACATTCTTGGTGCCAATTCATAAGCGACATGCATGCATGGTTATTCAAGATTTGGATTAAAGATTTCCTTTTTATTTTATATTTAGCAACTAAATAAATAGCCAATTAGTATTGATTGGGTTTTTAATATCTTTCCTTAGTTTGTGGGAGACAAACATTATTTATTGTTTTTTGTTTTGCAAAGAAAAGATATGATGTATTTTTGATAATAATTGAGATTTCAATCTCGAGTTTCTTTTCACCCTATTGTTGCCTTCTTCCTCTTCAAGATCCCCATCAAGTGGTGTCAGAGCCAGGTTAAGCAGATCATGCCAGGCAGAGGACGACCACGAAACACCCGCTAGGGTGGCGACCCTGCTGCACCGATTGCAAATCGTGACCCATGAGACGTTGAAGAAATCGAAAGACTACAAAAACGGATTCGAGAATTAGAAGTTCAATAGGATGAACGCAATGAGTAAACCGAGTCAGACTCCGTCGTCTAGGACGATGGTTTTGACGGAGAGGAGAATCCTTTTGGCCGGCGTCTACCACCTCAAGCCGTGATTGGGTCCCAAAAAGTCAAGCTATATCACAAGCTAGCCACTTGTGAATGGCTAACCGTAATAAACTTAAAGCGCTCGAAACCAATACAATGAAGATCGGGAGAATATAATGAATTCCGGTCGTTAAGTCCCACGGAGACTCAATGGTGTGTAAACACTTGATCGATGATAGAATGATCACTAAGGATAGTGATCGATAAAGATTTTGATTTATGAGGACAAATTAAGTAGACAACTTAAACACCTTTGAAACAAGCTAAAGAATGTAAAAAGCAGACTATTAAACTACAATAAGCAATTCAACAGAATCAGTGAGAATCTAAAATTCTAAATCGTGAAATGGAATAGAAATTAGCAACAACAAACAAGTCGGTAGAATCTAAACTTCTACATCGTGAGAATCAAAAATCAATTCAAAGAAACTTCAAGCGGATCGTGAGAAGCAAATCGTGAGAATCAACAAATAACACTTGGTAGATTCAAATGTAATTCAACAGAATCACGGATAAGTTGACTAATGTAAACTTGAATCAAATCTACTATCGATTATGCTATACTAAGCTAGATAGAGATGAAATTAAGCTAATGTAACAAGTTCTAAGCCAATTGTGATGATTTTAACAAACTAAAACCTTAACGATTAACAAGCGAGTGAGGTTAAAGAGATTTGACTTTTCTTAAAAAGGATCTGGATTTTATGGTTTGTTTGAGTTATTAGATGTGTATGTGACACGAGAACAACAATAAGCAATAACTCAAACAATCTATAATACGATTAAACAAACAAATCCAAACACCATTTTCACTAAACTATTTTAAAGATTTTCAAAGACTTTCAAAGATTAACACCATACAACTAATTACAGACCTTATATTATCATTAAATAAGACTAAAGAAACATTAAATAACAATAATAACAACATAAAACCAAGAAATTACACTTATGCTAATTTAACTGTGAAAATGAGATTTTTAACAACTACAAATTTAAATGAACAAACAACTAATTTTATTGCTTAATTCACTTAACTATAACTAATGAACAATAAGACACGAGATTACGACTACTAAATAACTAAAACAATGAAATGCAAAAATGAACAAAAGGCTTACAAAGTAGATTCAAGTGGCGAGAACCAAAGATCAAGATCACTCCTATAGGCTTACCACTAAGCCACTAACCTGTGGAAATCCTTTATCTACCCCGCTCGACTTTGATCACCATCTCTATTAATTTTTGAATTTTCACTATTTATTTGGTATTTTTGGTGAATTTTCCTTTTTGATTCTAAACTGAATTTTAATGTTACTAAAAGCTTTAATAAGCTTTCTGGGAGCTTATGTGTGCTTACTCAGTCCATAAAAACAACCAACAACAACATTCGAACATTCATGAGATTTTTGAAATTTGAAAATGCACAACTGAAATTGGAACTTGAAACTTAAATTGATTAATGAAAACAGATTCAAATACACTTGAAAAACTTAAACAAAGTACTTGGAGGTGAAAACATACACTAGAATTGGAAAATTAGCTAAAACGACATAATATAAACTAAGTTAAACTAGATACTTTTTTACATTGCTTCTCTCCCCTTCTTTATAGACTTTTGAGACTTCTTGTCGACCTCTGATTGTATCCCACCTTTTTCCAGCCATTGGATCCTCAAAATTCATCAGAATCGTCCATGTGTAGATATTGGCGCCAAAAGTCATTAGCAGGTTTGAGTCAATTAAAGCTTCTTGGATGATTGTAGAGGTGGAAGGGAGTTGGTATACAAGTGGGAAGACAGGTGTAAAGGGTGGATAGAGCAAATCAAGGAAACCACCATGGTATCTGGATTTTGACGCGACAATGAGGTAAGGGATGCACAGTGCCTGGTTTTTGACTTTCTTTGACCGCGTTTTATTAGTAAAGGGGGGTTCACAATGGGATATGACAGGGGTTCAAAATAGATGTGGACTGGCTCAAGTGTCAAGAGCTCAAGGGTCAAGGGTCATGTTTGGGTTTGATATTAGATCCGGTTTGGTTTAATAGAAGCACAAGGACCAATTTTGACAAACTTAAATAGTACAAGGATAACATTTGAGCATTTTCCATTTTAAAATATCCAAGGACTAATTTTGCCATTTTTCAAACTTTAAGGACCTTTTCTGCCATTTGACCAAAGATTCATTCAAGGACCATTTTTTAACAACTTAGAATATTTCAGGGACCTTGAATGATAAAATTCCACATTTTTGGATTCCAGGGACTAGATTTGACAACTTTTAATACTTGGGGACTAAAGCGCCAATTTTGCAAACTTGATCGTTTTCATCGATTTTGATATTTTTGCATTTAAAACACATAAAACATTGATTTGTGATATTTTCATCATTTTGATGCATTTTTAGTGTTTTCGGATGATTTTGCGTTTAGATTGTACAAAATGATGAGTATTTAGACACTCATCAATCCCCACACTAAGATATTGCTAGTCCCTAGCAATGATTTAGAACTTTAATGGATTTTAAAAACTCTTTACCAAAAGCCATCACTTACGGAGTAGCCAATTGTTTCGGTTCAAGTAAGAACCTTGGTACAATGATAACCAAATGATTTTGAGCAAATCATAAGTCAGAAGCAGTTTGATTTGTCTTTACGAGCCGTTTGCTCTGGACTAGCCAACTCTTAGATAAATTATCACTATTATCTTTGGTGGTGATTACCAATTATGGTTTTTCCTTGCCTTTACCACAAGCCATAAACTTGCGGGCTAGCCAACTCTTCACTTTTTAGGATATGGTGAGTTGAATACCATACAATTTTGGGCAAATTGCAAGCCATAAGCGGTTTGAGAAATCTTTACCAAGAGCCGTTTGCTCTGGATTAGCCAATCCTTTTGTTTTTTAGACATGGCGGATCGATAACCATAAGTGAGTAAGTGAAAACACTTACTCCAAAAAAAATTTGGCCAAAAGCGGGAATTGGGTGGATAATACATGATAAAATTCATGAGAATTCCCCCACACTTAGAAATGAATATTGCCCTCAATATTCAAAGTCCAGCGGTTATCTTGAACCGAGAGCGTAAAGGGAAATACTACGGCCATTATTTTGAAATGATTTTTTTTTTTTTTTTTTTTTTAAATTTTATATACAACGATGTGGGGCAATTCCCCACACTAGGGTGGTAAAAACGAGAAAGAAGATGAAATATGGGTGAAAACCCATATGGTGTGTGCTATTGTTTTGATTCCGAGTCACTAGCTTGACTCGATCCCGCATTCATTGGTTCATGGGAAAGTTTGTAGATCCGGGACAACCACGGATGGAATGTCCTCTCCAAAGTAATGCTTTAATCGATGACCATTCACTTTAAAATTAGGACCATCGGGTTGAGATAACTCAATGGTACCATAAGGATAAACCTTAGCGATAGTAAATGGACGAGACCAACGGGACTTGAGCTTTCCAGAAAATCTTCAATCTTGAATTGAAAAGAAGGACTCGATCCCCAACGTTAAAAACAGCGGTTCTTGATTTTAGAGTCATGAATCTTTTTGTCTTTTGTTTGTAGATCAAAGAGTTCTCGTATGCTTGATCACGGAGTTCATTTAATTCATTCATTTGAACTTTTACGTGATCACCACCGTCTGAATATCGAAATTTGCATGCTTTAAGGCCCAGTATGCCTTGTGCTCTAGCTCAATCGGAAGATGACATGCCTTTCCGTACACTAACTTGTATGGAGTACACCGATGGGTGTTTTGTAAGTTGTCACGGAAGGCCCAGTGCGTCATCCAGTTTATCAGACCGGGATGCACGATTTTCGCCTCTTGTCCTCTCAAGAATTCTTTTAATACCACGGTTGGAAACTTCCACCGCCCACTTGTTTGGGGTGGTATGCGATGAAAGCGGTGGGTAACACCATATTTCGCATGACACGATCAAATTGATCATTGCAAAAATGTGTACCACGATCGCGATTATAGCTCTCGGAGTTCCAAACACGGCAAAAGAGATTTTAAAACTTCACAACAACTTGGGCATCATTGGTAGGTAAAGCTTTTGCTTCAACCCATTTTGACAAATAGTCAACGACCACGAGTATGTATTTGTTACCTCTAGAAGATGGAAATGGCCCCATAAAGTCAATACCCCATATGTCAAAGATCTCACAAACTTGAATGGCATTTTGTGGCATTTCATTTCTTTGAGAGATATTTCCATGGCGTTGACAAGCGTCACGTGTTTTGACAAAATCGTGGGCATCCTTATAAATTGTGGGCCAATAAAACCGGAATCAAACACCTTTTGGCGGTGTAGTTTGGACTATGATGGCCCACGGTGGGTCCAAGATGGCAAGTTGTGAGAATGTCAATAGCTTCACGTCCATAAACACACCCGGATGACTTGATCCGCACAGATTTTGAATAAGAAGGGTCGTCCGAAATAATGTTTAACATCCTTGAAGAATTTGTTCTTACATTGGGTCGACATCCCTTTCACTATGAAGTTACCCGCATGGTAATTTGCGAAGTCGACAAACCATGGGGTAGTAGAATTTCCACGAAAAGAAACCGCATTGAGTGTCTCGAGAGGAAATGTTTCATTTATTTCCTTTTCTCGAAAACATCTTGGTGAGGGTTTTCTAGGCGGAGACGAGATGATCGTGACTAGATTCTCGGCTCCTTTTTATCACGTATAATGATATCAAATTCTTGCGGGAGGAGAATCCAGCGAAGCAATCTCGGCTTTGCATCTTGTTTTGCAAAGAGATATTTGAGAGCCGAGTGATCCGTATACACCACGCATTTGGTCAAGATTAAGTCGGCGAAACTTCTCAAGCGCATACACCACGGCTAATAGCTCTTTTTACGTGGTGGTGTAATGAGTTTGAGCTTGATCATAGTCTTACTTGCGTAGTGGATAGAGGTGAAAATGCTTGTTTCTCGTTGTAAGGCGCACCGATAGCAAAATCACTTGCATCGCACATGAGCTCAAAAGGCAAGTCGATCGGGAGCAACGAGAATGGGTGCTTGATAAGCTTTTTCTTTAATGTTTCAAAAGCTAAGATGCACTCGGCGAAAAGATAAAAGGAGCATCCTTTTCAAGAAGATGGGTCATAGGCAGGCGATTTTAGAAAAATCTTGTATGAATCTCACGATAGAAACCGGCATGACCTAAAAACTCCTAATACCTTTGGCGGTAGTAGGATGAGGCAATTAGCAATAACATCTACTTTTGCTCTATCTACCTCAATCCCATTTTGGAAATCTTATGGCCAAGGACAATGCCTTCTTTGACCATAAAGTGGCTCTTCTCCCAATTTAGACAAAGATTAGTGTCTTCACACCTTTGGAGCATTTTGTCTAAATGGGAGACATGTTTGAAAAGAATTCCCAATGACGAGAAGTCATCCATAAACACCTCCATTGTTTCCCGATCATGTCGTGGAAAATGGTCATCATACATCGTTGGAGCGTGCGGGGAGCATTACATAAGCCAAAAGGCATACGTCCGTAGGCAAAAGTTCCGTATGGGCGGGTGAATGTGGTTTCTCTTGATCCGTGGATCAATGGGGATCTGAAAATAACCCGAGAAACCATCAAGGAAACAATAGTATTCATTTCTGCTAATCTCTCAAGCATTTGGTCCATGAAGGGTGAGGAAAATGGTCTTTCGAGTGGCGTCATTCAACTTACGATAGTCAATACACACGCCATCCCGTAACCAATCGAGTTGGAATTAACTCGTTATCTTCATTGTGACAACAGATTATGCCACCCTTTTAGGAACACGATGAATTGGGCTAACCCAAGGACTATCGAGATCGGGTAAATCAATCACGCATCAAGAAGTTTGATAACCTCTGTTTGATAACATCATGGATTTTGGATTTACTCTTCTCGATGTTGAGCTAGCGGCTTGAAGTCATCCTCCATCAAGATTTTGTGAGTACAAAACTCGTGGTTGATACCCTTAATGTCGAGAGTTTCCAAGCAATTGCACGCTTGTGTGACTTCAAGATCTTTATGAGAGCGACTTTTTCATCTTTACTCAAATCTCGGGCAATAATGACTCGTAATTTATCATCACCTTCAAGAAATGCATACTCGAGATGAGGTGGTATGTCCTTAAGTTCGACTTCAGGAAATTCTTGATTTTCTCAACCGACTTGACTTCCTTGTTATGAAGCTTGACGAGAGGAGAGGAGGAGAAGTGTCTGATTTAACAACTTCTTAAGAAGAATATCTCCTCAGTTAATCTCATTTTGATTAATCTTAGTGGAATTGAATCACTAGTGTGAGGGTTGATGATGGATCATCATTAAGCAACTTCTCAATGAGAAGTATGTCCCCTCAATGTCAATTGGGCGTGATCAATTTCCCATGGAGCAGAATCACTAGCAGTATCCTTCAATCTCTTCCAAGATGAAGTCTCTTCCCAAAAAAGGGTGATAGAAGGGTAGAATTGGCTATGATAGGTTGAGAAGATGTGGTGGGATCCCCACTCACGGAATTATGAGAATAACCAAGAACTTCTTGAGAGTATTCTTGAAACAACATCAATGATATCTATTCGGTTAACCAATTCGAATCATAGTTTGCGGAGTACCTCGAAGTTTGATCAAGGTTAAAGGTGTGACTTCATTACCAACACGTAATGTGATTTCTGCTCAAATACATCTATGAGAGCACGGCCCGTTCTCGAGGAATCCTCGACCAACAATGAGAGGAACCCGATGATCGACATCAAAATCAACAACCACGAAGTCGGTGGGAAATGGAACTTTCCTACTTTCACAAATCGTCCTCGGCAATGCCAAGAGGACGGGATATGGAAACGATCGCAAGCTCGAGAGTCATGCATGTAGGAGTAAGTTCCAGGAGAAAGTTTCTTCCATCTTGAATAAGGCATCGAGTTGATGCTTGCACCAAGATCTTCTAGGGCAAAGCATTCAACCATTCTCGAAATACACAAGGTAAGAGAAATTTCCCGGGATCTCCAAGTTTCTCGGAAGCTTCTTCAAGATAAGCTACGAGCGGTTCTCGTTTAGAGGAGTTTTGCCATTTCAAACGACTTTTCCTTGTTGCTTAACATGTGTTTGAGAGTTGATGCAAACTTGGGCATCGGCATGATAGCATCCGCAAAGCTTATGTCAAAATGTAATTCTTGGAAAATTTGAAAAAATTTGTCCATTTGATGGTAGCTTTTTCGCGGAGCTTTGCTCATTCAAACGTGATAGGTAAGGAATAGAAGTTTTGGATTTGGGGTTTTCAGCAGGGAGCTACTGGAGGTTCAAAACAACCCTGGATTTGATTTGGGTTTCTGTACAACTTGAGGTTGGACAACAGAAGGTTGGACGTGTCTTGATGCCGTGGGCTTGAAAATGCACCTTGTCCGTTGTATCCTTGGTAACTTGACTCATTACTCACAGTGGAGGAGGCATTGGAGTCAAAGGTCCATTGTGTGTCTTAGGTTCACTTTCCACTACCTTTGGGAGAGAAGAAGAAGAGGTAGTAGGAATAGCGGGTCCATCATATGAAACACCACTTGGTTGTGATCGCTTTTGCATCGCCCTCGGGTTAGCGATCGTGTTGCTCGGAAGTTTTCCGAGCCGAGGGTTGATCATTTAAAGACTTCTTAAGATCGACAATCGGTGACCAACAACTGTTCATTTCATCTTGGGATTTCATGAATTGTTTCAATAACTCATCGGATGATGGTCGAGTTGGAACAATGGCGGGAGGTGGATTAGGAAAATTCGGCCTCTAATGTTAGGATTAGGGCCTTGATTTTGAAAATTTCCTTGATTAGGATTCATATTCCCATGAAATTGATTCCTCGATTGAAGTTGTTTTGATGAAGGTTTCCTTGATGTTGGAAACCTTGATTTGGTCTTGAGATAGAAATTACCTTGGTTTTGGTAACCTTGGTTCATTCTAGGTTGGTTTTGATTCGGTTTGCATGTTATGATTCGGTTAAAACCGGGTGGTGCACGATTAGTGTTAGCACGGTAGTGTGGTTCATTTTGAGGACGGTATTGATTACCTCCTTGATGTGAAGCACCGGCTAGGGCATTGGCTTCGAATGGACTACCATCGGTGGCGATCTGATTGTAGTATGCATGAGGACCACCACAAGTAACACAACTCTCGACTTTCTTCACTTCACCATGTGTTGGTGTCGTGTGAAGGTCACTTTATTTTGGTTAGCAAGAACCAAAGCTCGAACAATATCGTGAGTTTGTCAATCTTAGCATCGGTGCTAGATGTACTCACGGGAGATGAAGAAGAAGGTCCGGCATGAGGCGATATGTCTTTGCTCGGAAAGAGGCGGACTTGAGACTTGTTCTCAATGATTTGTAAGGCTTATTTGGTGGTCTTGCTCAGAAATTACCTCCCGGAGGCATTTAAAGAGTCTTGATTGGTGCGATTCGGACCATTGTAGAAAATATCCATTTGCATTAACTCGGTAAAACCATGATGCGGACACTCATGAAGCAACTCTTTATAACGATCCCATGCCTCCCGAATGATTCATCAAATCTCGAGAAAATTTCATTATCTCATTCTTAAGACTTGTAGTTCGGGATGGAGGATAGAATTCGTTAACAAACTTGGTGACTAGATCCTCCCATGTCTCAATAGAGCGAGGGGTTGTTTCTCAAGCCAATTCGGGCTTGTCCTCTAGAAAATGGGAGCAGAAGAAGCTTGATAGCTTCATGTGGGACATTCTTGTACTTGATGGTAGATGCAATCTCGTTAAACCATCGAATGTGTGCATGAGGATCATCCCGCTCAAAACCATAGAATTGGCTTTGGGTTACTAGATTAAGCAACCCGGTTTGAGCACGAAAGTGTCGCCCACGATGGTTGGGACAACAATAGCATCTCCGTAACCCTCGATGGGTGCTTGGAGAAGCTCATTCATGGGCTTATCTTACGCCATTCTGACGGTGGTGGTGGTGGTAGGCGTTCCCGATCACGGTGAAGGAGCGAGCGTCCTCTCGTCTCACGAGGAATATTTGCAAGCTCGAAAGTGGACTTGTAGAAGCGGAAGAGCAGTGCGCATGCACTATGTATAAAAATCGGTTTCAAAACAAATGCGAGGCAAAGCGACAAGTGAACTTAACCAATAATCACAAATGAAATGGCTTCTTTGAAAAGGTACACCAAATCACAAGGACACAAAGGCAAGTTTTAAATCATTGTTCGGGAACTTATTATGGTCACACCCCAGGTTAGTAGGTGTCTTGCCTTGATTTGCGGTGGTTGATTTTATGTATATATTAAGTACCACCGAAAAGGCGTGAGGTTTAGATTTGTGCTAAGGGTTGAAAAACTTTTTGGACAATATTTTTGGTATCGTCTCGTTTAACCAAATCGTATCTCTTTAAGAATCACCTCAAAGAAAATACAAGATAGAAAACGTTCCGATTGTTTTGTTGTTTTATATATTTTTTTTTGGGTTTGTTAACACTTTAGGAAAAGTGTTAATGAACTTTTTGATATTTTGATAACTTTACAAAAAACTTTTAACAAATGGTGGTATATGTGCAAGAATGGGTCTGAAAATGGTTTAGAACACGCTAAAGCCTCCCGGGCAGCGGCGCCAAAATTTTGATTGGGTCTTGAAAACAGTCAAGCTATATCACACAAGCTAGCCACTTGTGAATGGCTAACCGTAATAAACTTAAAGCGCTCGAAACCAATACAATGAAGATCGGGAGAATATAATGAATTCCCGGTCGTTAAGTCCCACGGAGACTCAATGGTGTGTAAACACTTGATCGATGATAGAATGATCACTAAGGATAGTGATCGATAAAGATTTTGATTTATGAGGACAAATTAAAGCATGAGACAACTTAAAACACCTTGAAATAAGCTAAAGAATGTAAAGAAATAGACTATTAAACTACAATAAGCAATTCGGTGAGCGTGAGAATCTAAAATTCTAAATCGGTGAAATGGAATAGAAATTAGCAACAACAAACAAGTCGTAGAATCTAAACTTCTACATCGTTGAGAATCAAAATCAATTGACAAACTTCAAACGGATCGTGAAGCATATCGTGAGAATCAACAAATAACACTTGGTGAGATTCAAATGTAATTCAGTGAGAATCACGGATAAGTTGACTAATATAAACTTGAATCAAATCTACTTACTGATTATGCTATACTAAGCTAGATAGAGATGAAATTAAGCTAAAGTAACAAGTTCTAAGCCACTGTGATGATTTTAACAAACTAAAACCTTAACAGTTAACAACTGGGTGAGGTTAAAGAGATTTGACTTTTTCTTAAAGAAGGACTAGATTTTATGGTTTGTTTGAGTTATTAGATGTGTATGTGACACAGAACAACAATAAGCAATAACTCAAACAATCTATAACACAGTTAAACAAACAAATCCAAACACCATTTTCACTAAGCTATTTTAAAGATTTTCAAACACTTTCAAAGATTAACACCATACAACTAATTACAGACCTTATATTATCATTAAATAAGACTAAAGAAACATTAAATAACAATAATAACAACATAAAACCAAGAAATTACACTTATGCTAATTTAACTGTGAAAATGAGATTTTTAACAACTACAAATTTAAATGAACAAACAACTGATTTTATTGCTTAATTTCACTTAACTATAACTAATGAACAATAAGACACAGAGATTACAGCTACTAAATAACTAAAACAATGAAATGCAAAAATGAACAAAAGGCTTACAAAGTAGATTCCAAGTGAAAACTGAGAACCAAAGATCAAGATCACTCCTATAGGCTTACCACTAAGCCACTAACCCAGGGAAATCCTTTATCTACCCTGCTCCAGCTTTGATCACCATCTCTATTAATTTTTGAATTTTCACTATTTATTTGGTATTTTTGGTGAATTTTCCTTTTTGATTCTAAACTGAATTTTAATGTTACTAAAAGCTTTAATAAGCTTTCTGGGAGCTTATGTGTGCTTACTAGATCCATAAAACAACCAACAACAACATTCGAACATTCATGAGATTTTGAAATTTGAAAATGCACTGGCTGAAATTGGAACTTGAAACTTAAATTGATTAATGAAAGCAGATTCAAATACACTTGAAAAACTTAAACAAAGTACTTGGAGGTGAAAACATACACTAGAATTGGAAAATTAGCTAAAACGACATAATATAAACTAAGTTAAACTAGATACTTTTTACATTGCTTCTCTCCCTTCTTTATAGACTTTTGAGACTTCTTGTCGACCTACGATTGTATCCCACCTTTTTCCGACCATTGGATCCTCAAAATTCATCGAATCGTCCATGTGTAGATATTGGCGCCAAAAGTCATTAGCGAGGTTTGAGTCAATTAAAGCTTCTTGGATGATTGTAGAGGTGGAAGGAGTTGGTATACAAGTGGGAAGGCAGTGTAAAGGGTGGATAGAGCAAATCAAGGAAACCACCATGGTATCTCGGATTTTGACGCGACAATGAGGTAAGGGATGCCACAGTGCACGGTTTTTGACTTTCTTTGACGCGTTTATTAGTAAAGGGGGTTCACAATGGGATATGACAGGGGTTCAAAATAGATGTGGAGTGGCTCAAGTGTCAAGAGCTCAAGGGTCAAGGGTCATGTTTGGGTTTGATATTAGATCCGGTTTGGTTTAATAGAAGCACAAGGACCAATTTTCACAAACTTAAATAGTACAAGGATAACATTTGAGCATTTTCCATTTTAAAATATCCAATGACTAATTTTGCCATTTTTCAAACTTTAAGGACCTTTTACGCCATTTGACCAAAGATTCATTCAAGGACCATTTTTAACAACTTAGAATATTTGAGGACCTTGAATGATAAAATTCCACATTTTGGATTCGAGGACTAGATTTGACAACTTTTAATACTTGGGGACTAAAGCGCCAATTTTGCAAACTTGATCGTTTTCATCGATTTTGATATTTTGCATTTAAAACACATAAAGCATTGATTTGTGATATTTTCATCATTTTGATGCATTTTGAGTGTTTTCGGATGATTTTGCGGTTTAGATTGTACAAAAATGATGAGTATTTAGACACTCATCACCCGCCCACAGAATCGCGGTGACATCCTCTGTTCGTTGGGGGTTCAAGTTGAGATTTCGAAATTTACGGGTACATCACAACCTGATGTGTTCATAGACTGGATCAGTATGGTGGAACATATGTTCGACCTTTGAGATATTCCAGATAATCTCAAGGTTAAGGTTGTTTCTATTAAACTACGAAAATTCGCATCCTTGTGGTGGGATCACGTAAAACAGAAACGACGTCAACAAGGTAAATCGCGAGTGGAAACATGGGATAAGATGAAGAAACTTTTACGTGCAAAATTCTTGCCCATCAATTACAGGCAAGACGCATTCCTTGAATATCATAGTTTAATGCAAAACAATTCTTCTGTCGACCAGTTTATCGCAGATTTTGATAGGTTACGCATGCGTTGCGGAGCAGACGAAGATGAGGAGCAGGTAATTGCAAGGGTTTTGGACGCATTGCGACCGGACATTGCTGATATTGTCCAGTTACAACAATTTTGGACCCTTGATGATGTCTTCCGCCTTGCAATTAAAGTAGAGAAACAACTTAGTAAAAAACTCGTTCAGCACCACCCCGCCCTCCGCCACCCGTTCGCAATTCTGCACCAGCAAGTTCAAATCCGCGCAATGCCCCTATGCAGCGATCAGAAGGTCCTTCCATGGGAAACGTAAACCAAACAGCGAGTAAACAGTGTTATAAATGCCAAGGATTGGGTCATTACGCTCGGGAATGTCCAAACATGCAACTCGTTACGTTTGTTGATGATACATGTGATTTGATACCGACGGGGAAGACGGGTTTGCACCACAAGACGGACACATTATTTACCTGGACCAAGGCGAATCATTGGTAGTGTAACGAGTCCTATCCGCAACCGTGGACAAAACTGGTGATGACACTCTTTGGCTACTTAATAATATCTTTCACACTAAATGTACGACGAAAGGCAAGGTATGTACGGTTATTATTTACGGGGGTAGTTATGATAATATGGTAGCAGCAGCGATGGTCGAAAAACTTGGGTTATCAGTTCAAGACCATCCCGAACCGTATCAGTTGACATGGTTAAAAAGGAATCTTGACGTGTGACCATCGGTGTTTAGTCAACTTTTCTATTGCAAACAAATACACCGATGAAGTCGGTGTGAAGTCATTCAATGGGCGCTTTTCATTTGCTATTGGGGCGTCCATGGCAATATGATCGTCGAACCAAACACGACGATTTTCATAACACTTATAGTTTTAAAAAATATGGCATTCACATTGTACTTGCACCTCTTGATAGTCGTGTCTTCTCTCCCAGCGCAATGCTCTTGTCCAAATCCAAATTCCTTGATTATTACAAAGCTACTGAGCCAAAAATTTTGTTCGCCTTAGTTGTGATGGAACAGAATGCCATCATCAGTGACACACCTCCATTGATTCAGCCGCTACTTACTGAATTTCGCAATGTTTTTCCAGCTGACATTCCGGCAGGCCTCCCGCTTATGCGCAAAATTCAGCATTGTATTGATTTTCTACCGGGCGCGAGTATCCCGAATAAACCCGCTTATCGAATGAACCCGAAAGAGTATGAGGAATTACACCGCCAAGTTACTGAACTACTCGAGAAGGGCCTTATTCATGAGAGTATGAGTCCTTGTGCCGTCCCAGCTTTACTTGTTCCGAAACATGGGGGTGCATACCGTATGTGTATTGATTGTCGCGCAGTTAAAAAAATTACCGTTAAGTATCGGTTCCCTATTCCACGTTTCGAAGATTTACTCGACCAATTACATGGTGCTAAATTTTTTTATAAAATTGATCTCCGTAGTGGGTACCATAAAATTGGCTTGCGACCCAGGGTTGAATGGAAAACTGCATTTAAGACGCGTGATGGGTTATACAAATGGATGGTGATGCCGTTTGGTCTTTCGAATGCTCCAAGCACTTTCATGCAACTCATGAACCATATCTTTCGCGACTTCATTGGCTGTTTTGTTGTTGTCTACTTTGATGACATTCTAATCTTTAGTCTGGACATTCAACAACATCTACAGCACCTTCGTGAGGTTTTTACTGTTCTTAAGGACCAAAAATTGTTTGCTAATCAGGGGAAGTGCTACTTTCTCACAACCGAAGTCGTCTTTCTTGGATATCTAATTTCGGGTGACGAGATTCGAATGGATGAAACCAAGGTTCATGCTATTACGTCCTGGCCTCCCCCGAAAACGTTACATGATGTTCATAGCTTTCATGGCCTAGCTTCGTTATATCGACGATATATTCATAAATTTAGTACCATTGTTGCACCAATCATCGAATGTTTGAAGGTGTTAGGAATTAGAAATTCCATAGTGAAGAGTCGGTCACCCCAAATATTATCTAGCATAAGTTAGCTCATAGACATATCGTTATTTACTATTTTATTAGTTAGTTATTAGCCTAGTTTAGCATAGTTTAACACCGTGGAGGAAGGACGGGTCTTTACCCACTGTATACATGATCCACAGGCCATCAGGAGGTCGTGTAGTCTGTTAGTGTAAATACCCCTTCCATCCTTGGAAGGGGTGGAGCTTTTCTCATAATCTAACCTTACATTTGTTAAGAAAGTCTCTACCAAGAAAACACCCTCTCGTCTCTTTCTCTCTCAAATGGCTAACATCTATTTCCATCATCCAAGACCACCCGAATCATTAACACAATAATAGTACAATCCCACAAATGGTATCAGAGCCAAGGTTGTTGTGTTGTGTCGATTTATGGTGGTTTTTTGATCATGTGTTAAAACTGTTTCTTTGGTACTTTTTGTGGTCGGAAATTTTTTTCTGTTTCTTCTGTGGGTAAACTGTTTTTTTTAACATTGCTTATGTATCCATTTGGTTTCAAAAAATTTATATGGTCCTTTCAAAGACAATATCTGTCTTGGTCAATATCTGGTCCAAACAGTGTATTAATTTTAGACTTTTTTTTTGTTACCATTCGTTATCCGTGACATATCATGTGGTCATTCTGGTCAGTTTTTATGGTCAAACAAGGCAAAACCACAGTGTAGCGAGTTGTGTAATTAATCTGCCTAGCGACTTGTATTTACAAGTCGTAGCGAGTTGTGCTTTGAAGCTATTATAGTTACTTGGTTAAAAAAATTTGCTAGCGACTTGTCTCAACTATTTTGTAGCGACTTGTGTCTATTCGGATGTAGCGACTTATGTTTATAAGTTAGCGACTTGTGTCAAAATCAGAAGTAGCGAGTTGTGTTTGATAAGTTAAAAAGGGTAGCGACTTGACTGCATTTAGCGACTTGCCAGAGAAAGATGAAGATGAAAGCAATTATGCATAAACTGAAACAAGACCTGGACTGACCACAATGAATACCATATACCTAAAGCAACATGACCTCAGCTTTTATTCATATCATCAGTCCACGAATGAAAAAAAAAAAAAAAAAAAAGTAACGAATCCAACTTTATCCAAATACAACTAACAATCCTCAAACTCCTTCAATCTCAACATCATCCTAAACCTAGACTCGAATCAAATCTAATCGATATCAAATGATGAACTAGATCTCAGAATCATTCTTTGTGGTTTTCATAATGATATCAAGCCTCGAAGGGAATTCCACACAAGAATTATATCATCACAGATCTGAAACTTAACAAAGAAAAATCATGTAAAAATAACTATGTCTAGATCTCAGTCTCTATTTTCGTGGAACTCAAATGTTACATCAAGACCAAAGGTCTAAGGTACAAAAACAGAAAATCATCACCGATCTAATAGTTTGTTTGAAGTCTTGCTTCAGTCTTTATTCGAACACTCTAAGATAAGTATTTAACAAGGTTGTTAATACTTTATCTTGGTTCGTTTAAAACTCTAAACAAAATCGAAAATCTCATACACTAAGAGGAAATGGAAAAACCTACATGTGCTTAATCGTTCGAACCATCACTGTGGTATACAAACTTGGTACTAGGTCACCTCCTCAAGCCATCCCTGTGGCGAGGTCATCTTGTTCTCTAAAGATATAACTTGCTCCAAGTCATTTTTTTTAATGGAATGATACTATCTTTACTTAATTCGATGAGGTGCGGTTTTAAGGGTTGGAGATAATTGATAATATGTTATGAGATCAACTTGATGAAATGGTTCCTGCGTTTTTTATTTTAAGATGGATTGTCTTTAGGTGCTGAATATACGGTGTGATATATTAATGAGAGACGGGCGGATCATTTTGTGGAGATTTTTTTAGGGTTTAATCTAGATGGGTGGCGAGTTGTTTGAGAGGATAAAGAGGTGGATTAAGATTGAGTGATTTTAGGGTTAGAAGTGATTTAGTGGGTGTAATATACCCATGTGTTTAGGGTAAGGTATTGTTGGATCGGGTATGTAGTATGTCTCATGGGCCGTGTACTTTTGCTATCTAACATGGGCTTAACGATTTGATCTTTTGGGAATGGGCCTGTTTAACGATTGGGTGAAAGTTCATTTCTGGGCCTAATGATTTAAATAGGACATTGGTTGTGTGTTGATATGCAAGATGTGGAAAACTAGAAGGGGGGGTTGAATAGTTTTACCAATTTAAAAATTCCTTTTAAATATTTAAATCGACTTATGTCAATCTATTAGGTTGTTTATGTTGGACGTTAATAGATAGATATATAAACGTGTAATGAAAGATAAAGAGTAAGAAGCACATCACCACGACACAAGTATTTATAGTGGTTCGGCTACAAGGACACCTTCCTTGCCTACTCCACTCCCGAGTCACCTACTCGAGAGTTCGTAAACACTACACCAACTCCTTATGGCGGAGAAGCCTTCACAAGCGTCGCTTACACCTTTTTCGGTACAAAGCTAAATACCGAGTTCTTTCACACCAAGGCGAACCACACCTAACACAACGTCGCCTACCCTTTATACGGTGCTAGGCTAACCACGAGTTCTTTCACACCAAGGAGAACTAATCCTATCTGGCGTCGCCTACCCTTTATTAGATACCGGGCTAAGCACCTAGTTCCATTACTATGGAGGAAACTACTACCCTTCACAACACAACACCTAATCTCAAGGAGATCTACTCCTTGTTACAACACCATTAAGGATATCACCATCCTTGGAAATAAACAAATACTTATATGTATAATGATGCACCTCATCGATTATACGACCTAGGCATTCCTCCCAAATGCTACTTGATTTGATTCTTCGGCATCCTACACTAATGCCTTTGACACAACGCTTGGCACCCTTCACTAATGCCTTCGTCTTGACACCTTTAGCATTCTTCACTAATGCTTTTGACATGAACAATAAGCACCTTTCACTAATGCTTTCGTCTTGACACTTTCGGCATCCTTCACTAATGCCTTCAACCCAACATCTACGGAGGAAGAAAGAACTATCAACAAGAGAACCTTAGTTGTCTTGATGATGACGAAGCATGGCAACTCATGGACTTGAGCTTGCTCGACTTCAAGAAGTGGTGATCTTGCCTTTAATTGGAACCTAGAAGATCACACAAATACAAAAGACAAACTACATAGATCTCTTGGATCTGAGGTTAGAGAGATATAATACTTTGGAGAAAGTATGTGTGTGAGTGGTGAGTAGAAAGGAAAAAATGGCTCTCTATTTATAGAGGAAATTCTCTCTTGTTCCCGGATCCACGGATCCCTCCCTGAGGATCCGGCTAGCACAAAGCCGGGGATCCGTGGGCGCTCCCTATACCCATGGGTATTTTGGTTATGGGTCATGGGTCATGGGTTGAACCATGGGTCTTTAGCTAGATACAATGTATCTCTTGAGTTCTCACCAAGGGTTCAATGTATCTAGACATTCTCTGAGTGCTCACCAAGGGTTCAATGTATCTAGACATTGGGTATGGGTCAATACCATGGGTTATGGATATTATCCATATATGATATAAGCATGATGTCATGCAATGGGTTATGGGTCAAGCTCATGGGTCATGGGCTTTGGGTTGTACCCAACTACATTCAATGTATTTGCCCAATGGGTTATGATACTTAAGTTTCTACCCATTTATATTACCCAATATACTACATACTAGTTATGTGTATATTTTTCCCAAATATGTAAACACTAGTTGTTGTACATATGTAATATTAAATCATAAAATCACTTATACTTGTTTTAGTGTTTTATGTGAAAATGTGAATATGTTAGAAACTATTAGTTCAAACCATTTACGTATTTTATTTGTTTCGTTAAAATGATTTTACGTTTGTTATCGACAAAACATTAGAAGATCGTAAAATATAAATAAGCGTTTTACGGCTTATTTGTATTAACAATCTCCCCTTTTGTTGATGACAAAACATAAAATTATTTTAAGGAAAAGCTAAAATTGTAAAAGTTTGAATTGTAGTTTTACTTTCTTCTCCCCTTTTGTCGAAAAAAAGAGCTTTGAAGGAAACTAACACATTGTTTTAGAAAAACATGTGAAAGAAAAATAGAGAGCAAGTAGCGGAACGGATCTCGTCTTTCCTCCCCTTCACGAGTCCATCCCTATGTAAGGGCTTCAAGAAAGTAATACTAAGCTAGTTTGTTTGCAACTAAGTTTGCAAAAGATTTCGTCTAAGTGATGAATGTGCTCCCCCTTGATGATTGCAATTTTGCAAAGGGATGTCGAGAAATGTAATCTTAATATTGCAAGTAATTTGTAATGTATTGTTTTGACACAAAGCTCCCCTAGCTTTAGGGATTCAAAGGCTTAAAGTGTAGATTGAATAACTACAAAACAAAGGTTAGAAAACAAGTATAATGCACAATTTCCTGCACATGTG
Organism: Chrysanthemum lavandulifolium; assembly: GCA_022545495.1. Lineage (NCBI taxonomy): Eukaryota > Viridiplantae > Streptophyta > Magnoliopsida > Asterales > Asteraceae > Chrysanthemum > Chrysanthemum lavandulifolium. Next base: position 288,334,312 of record CM040239.1, on the reverse strand, counting down.
ATCTAAGTTAGTAGAAAAATAGTTTTCTGTCTCACGGATCCCACGGTTCCCTCCTAGTAGGGATCCGTCTAGGCAATTTTGAGGGATCCGTATAGCTGATGATTAAATTCAGCAATGGTGATGTAACAAGAAATGTTAACATCAAAATGAGATATGTATTCAACCAACAAACATATACTCAATGCAATATGGCAAGTAAACTATCATTCAATAAAACATAAGAGATGATCAACAAATCTCTAAAAACTAAGAGAATGATTTAGCCATATTCTACTAATACTAATAAGTGACCAAAGCTTAAGAAGCAACAATGTGCTTGAGTCTAGGGATGAGTAGACTTGTTGATTTGGTCCAATCTTTCAAGAAGATGATTAAACATGAAATGCAACTCATTTCATACTTCTTGAACAAGTCCTTGGGTGATTAGACAATTAGAGCAATTATTGTCTTGATTAGGAACAGGATGTTTCGAGGAGGTTCTACAAATGATGGTGGAGGTACATTGAGTAATTTAGGATGAGGTTCTACTAGGAATGAGAGTGGTGGTAATGGAAATTCCTACATATGATCAAGTCCTTGGTGGTTCCTTGTTTCCAACGATGGACTAGTTGGTGATGTAGGTGGTTCCTATTTTAACGAGAAGGTTGATGATGATGAATGGGAAGTTCTCGGTGGTGAATACTCTAATGAATAGAGAGAGGCTCGGTGAAGGAGTGTAGTCCATGCTCTAGGAATGAAGGGTTAGATGTTTTGCTAGAACTAGGTACGTTTGGTTTAGAGCTCGATGATCCCTTTTTCTAACCTAAGAGGTTTAATGCTAATTATTGCGGTTCTCTTAGCAATTGTTGATTGGGTTTGTTGAGGTAAGATTCTAGCACTATTATCTCTTACATATGATGATTCGGTGGATGGGAAATCCTACCATTTGTGGGTTTAACCGGAGATGATTCGGTTGAGGAAATTTCGTGTACAACACGAGAAAGTTTCTTGGGTGGTTCTTGGTTGGATGAGTTAGCACTAGGAGCTTTCCTCATGATGAAATGACTAAGGAAAAGGTTTCTAAATGCTGAGAATTATGTTGTGTTTAATGACTAAGGGATTCTAGCAAGATGACTTATAAAGGGAAGGATTTGGCAAGTGCATTCAAGATTTAAGTCTCTAATATCCTTTGGAATGTGATGATTAGCATGCACAAGAGTCAACTTCAGATTTTTACTAATCTAGGGATTTAATTAGGATGAGGTGGAGTGTTCAGGTTAGCAAGATGAGCTTGAAATGATTGTTCGAGCAAGATTTGACATAAATCTGTCACCCAGATCCTATGGTTCCCACCAATGGGGGATCCGTCTAGGCTAATCATAGGGATCCGGCTCTTAGTAGCTAGGAAAGGATAGAAGTGATGTTTGAAAAGTATAAAGCCTATACCTTTTTTAGTGTTTCAGTTCTCCTAAGTGTCTTTAAGTGGAAGGGTACTTAAATGTTCAAGAGCAATGAGTGATGTAGCTAATGATTGCCTTATATGGAAGAAATTGGAACTTTCGTGAGTACCAATGAATGAACAAAGATGACACTAAAATCTTGAGAGTGTCAAATGGAGCTAAATGATCCTAGTGATCAGATAATGACTTAGGATAATGTCTTGGAGAAGATCCTAAAGGTTTTAAGGTGAAAGAACTAGAATTTGATCCATTTCGACCAATTTTGAGGTGAGGATGATTATGATCAATTTTGCCATAATCGAAAGATTTCTAAGTCTATATGTGAGGGATCATGTGAGAAATAATGAGTGATCTAGAGAGCGGAAGAGTAATGACTTTAGGTGAAACGATAGATCGAAAAGCACTTTGAGTGTGATCCTTAATGAGCTATGAGTGAGTGTGAAGCTTACTAAGCTTGAGAAGGACTTAAGAGATCCTAAGGTATTAAGTTCAGCTAGTGTGAAGTAGTCTAAGAACATGGTTTGAGGTGTAAAGGATTGAAACTCCACTTCTATTTGCCCAGATCCCACGGATCCTTCACTTGAGAGATTCGGCTAGTTACAAACAAGGGATCCGGCATCTGGGACAGTTTTAATTAACAGAGAGCATTTGTTCTAAGTATCAAAATTAGAAACTAATGATCTCTACAGTAAGCATACATGTATACAAGTAAAACATACTAAGTAGCATGTAGAAATAGCACATAAGCAATTAAATGAGATCTAGCTCACAAGTAACACAGAGGTATATCAAACTTAACAAGCGCTATTCAAGGAGCTCAGAATAGATTTACGATCTAGATTAGTAAATTGTTTGTATTAACAATGGTGTGCAGAGTAGATGATGGTGTTCAAGAAAATAGGGTTGTTTTGGCAAACGGAAGCAATGAACTATGTATAGCCATTACGGATGGTGATTAGCATACAATGAACTTCGTCCATGAAGTCATGTAGCTCTTCTCGATCAAAGCAAGATAATTTCTTGATGAGGTAAGTGGTTGTGATTAATTAAAAGAAAAATCAATTTTACAACTCGGTTGATTAGCAATCCTAAGACAACGCAAAGTATTTCCATTGTAAACTTACTTTAGGAAAACATGGGAGTATAAATTTCTCAAGTGAGATAATGAATATGAGACTATTACTAGCGGTGCTCAATTACGGCTAAACACGACATTTTTACGGGTGCTTCCACATACCCAACTTCTCTCAAGGAAGCAATTCAACCGTTAGGTCAAATTGAGTTTCTAGTGCAATAAGTTCTCCAGTATTCATTCTCAAGTTAGGAAAATTTATATTCCTACAATGGCCTATCGAAGAGTAATAATGATGATACTTTACTTCATTTATATTAATATTATACTTGAAACAACTAAGGTGATGAAGGTGTCAAAAAAATTAAAAGTTGTTCATATGGTGACAAGAAAAATGGTTGAATGAGCTAGTTCAACATATGTTGTTGGAAAGCTCGAGTTTGGACTTTCGGATATGAACAATTATATTTGCGTTGCAAAATAATTTACTTGAGTATATCGGATGAAATAATCAAGTTGTCAATCCTACTATGAAGCTTGGAGAGCGATCATGAAAAGGAAAACGGGAGAGTACATCATCAACACAAGTGTAGGTTATGATCCGATGTACATTCTTGTTGTTTTTAGAAAACTATACAAGAAAATATGAAATCAAGAAATCATATAGGCACATAAAACATTTATGTTGCACACATGACAAACTCAATCAAAAAGCCATTTTATTGTGTTATATGTTTTAAACATTTTTCAACTTATAAAACTAACATTTTCGACACAACTAAGTGTTATCCCAAATACTCTTTCAAGTAGCACATCGATTAGTAGAAAATTACTAAATAAAAAGCAAGAGAATGAATAGCAAGGTAAGGAAACCAAGTATGTTAATCAATCAAACAAGCACAAAAGCTATTTGAGATAAGCAAATAATCAAGTAATTCAAGGGAAACGATTTATCATTTAGCATAGCATACGAAAGTTCTTTTCATCGCTTTGTGTTAAACATGTATACCAAGCTTGATTAGTTTCCTTTATAAATATGATAAAAACCTTAATTTCAAAAAAGGACACACTGTTATTCAAAGATGAAAACATCCGTCTCCAATTAGATCAAAAGTTTGTGCAAAAGTTATGACCGAAAAAGACTTTCTATTATAAATCAATGATTCTGTAAATTTTGTTTGAATCAGTTTATGAAATCATTTTTAAATGAAATTAGACTCAAATACCTTTAAAACGATAGGTTGCACGACTTCTAACGACTTACGGTTAATTAGTTATGAATTTTTGAAAATCAGACAAAAAAATGTCTTCTGTACCACGGATCCCACGGATCCCTTGCTTGAAGGATCCGTCCAGTGTAAACTGAGGGATCCGCGGATCTAACACAAAATTACAAAAATGCATGTTTTGACCCAACGAAAAGTTTTAACCTTTGTAGACTTTTTAGTGAGGTTATATTACTCATTCCAATCTTTAATCAAGCTTGAATGAACATATATCAAACACAAAACTTCAAAGAAAAGAAAAAAAAAATAATCACTAAAACACTTTTCATATTATGCTTATTATAAGATAGAAGCATACATTACCATTTTATCCCCAAGCAATTTAGCACGTCTTTGACTAATAATTGTAACTAAGAGAACATACCTTTGTTGTATTCCCTTTGTATGGTTTTAGAAACCATAGGCGCAAAATACTTCATGATCTTCTAAGATACCCAAATCCTTTGCTAGATTCCATTTTTATGGTTTTTAGAAACCATAGACGCAAAATACTTCATGATCTTCTAAGATACCCAAATCCTAGTATGAAGACTTCTCAAAGGAAAATGTTAGAATGATCTATCACTATCCAACATATGATGATTTCTAAAAACATGACTTTTTGTTTTAAGAAATTCCCTTCTTTGTAGTTTTCAAACATACACGGATCGTATCAAGTTTTCAAAGTACAATATACTAAAAAAACTTGGTAACGAAGCTCGATGCCAATTGTGGAAAACTAGAAGGGGGTTGAATAGTTTTACCAATTTAAAACTTCCTTTTAAATATTTAGATCGACTTATGTCAATCTATTCGGTTGTTTATGTTGGACATTGATAGATAGATATATAAGCGTGTAATGAAAGATAAAGAGTAAGAAGCACATCACCACGACACAAGTATTTGTAGTGGTTCATTTCACAAGGACACCTTCCTTGCCCTACTCTACTCCCCAAGTCACCTACTCGAGAGTTCGTAAACACTACACCAACTCCTTATGGCGGAGAAGCCTTTACAACGTCGCTTACACCTTTTTCCGGTACAAAGCTAAATACCGAGTTCTTTTACACCAAGGTGAACCACACCTAACACAACGTCACCTACCCTTTATACGGTGCTAGGCTAACCACCGAGTTCTTTCACACCAAGGAGAACTAATCTTATCACAACGTCGCCTACCCTTTATTAGATACTAGGCTAAGCACCTAGTTTCATTACTATAGAGGAACTACTACCCTTCACAACACAACACCTAATCTCAAGGAGATCTAATCCTTGTTACAACACCATCAAGGATATCACTATCCTTGGAAATAAACAAATACTTATATGTATAACGATGCACGTCATCAATTATGCGACCTAGGCATTCTTCCCAAATGCTACTTGATTTGATTATTCGGCATCCTTCACTAATGCATTTGACACAACGCTCTGCACCCTTCACTAATGCCTTCGTCTTGACACCTTTAGCATTCTTCACTAATGCTTTTGACACGAACGATAAGCACCTTTCACTAATGCTTTCGTCTTGACACTTTCGGCATCCTTCACTAATGCCTTCAACCCAACATCTACGGAGGAAGAAAGAACTATCAACAAGAGAACCTCAGTTGTCTTGATGATGACGAAGCATGGCAACTCATGGACTTGAGCTTGCTTGACTTCAAGAAGTGGTGATCTTGCCTTTAAGAGGAACCTAGAATATCATATAAAAACAAAAGACAAACTACATAGATATCTTGGATATGAGGTTAGAGAGATATAATACTTTGTAGAAAGTATGTGTGTGAGTGGTGAGTAGAAAGGAAGAAATGACTCTCTATTTATAGAGGAAATTCTCTACTGTTCCCGGATCCCACGGATCCCTCCCACAAGGGATCCGGCTAGCACAAAGCCAGGGATCCGTGGAATGCTCCCTTTTACCCATGGGTATTTTGGTTATGGGTCATGGGTCATGGGTTGAACCATGGGTCTTTAGCTAGATACAATGTATCTCTTGAGTGCTCACTAAGGGTTCTATGTATCTAGACATTCTCTTGAGTGCTCACCAAGGGTTCAATGTATCTAGACATTGGGTATGGGTCAATACCATGGGTTATGGATATTATCCATATATGATATAAGCATGATGTCATGCAATGGGTTATGGGTCAAACTCTATGGGTTATGGGATTTGGGTTGTACCCAACTACATTCAATGTATTTGCCCAATGGGTTATGATACTTAAGTTTCTACCCATTTATATTACCCAATATACTACATACTAGTTATGTGTATATTTTACCCAAATATGTAAACACTAGTTGTTGTACATATGTAATATTAAATCATAAAATCACTTATACTTGTTTTAGTGTTTTATGTGAAAATGTGAATATGTTAGAAACTATTAGTTCAAACCATTTACGTATTTTATTTGTTTCGTTAAAATGATTTTACGTTTGTTATCGACAAAACATTAGAAGATCGTAAAATATAAATAAACGTTTTTTACGGCTTATTTGTATTAACACAAGACTTGCAAATACCTGGTTTTTCGTAATATGTGTTATTCAATGGTTTGCATCTCAAATATTTTTGTTATATATGATTTGATATATCTCGATAATGAGTGGTACCTTGGTCTACAATGTTCAACGGAGGTTATTTATTCACAGATTGAAACATGACTTGTTCCATTGTGGGTTCGAGGTTCTTGTATGGTATTGATGATTGGGTATTGCCGAGACGGTTCACGGATATATTAAAGTGACTCCTGGATTGATGGTCATTAATATGATTCAATTATTGCCAATTTCGGGCTGAATAATTATCAATGTATTCGTATACATTGTGTTATTGCTAGCATTTTTATTGGTTAAAATTGAGTGGTGCAACCGTGCACGTTCAAGGCCATTGTGTGGTTTTATGAAATTTGGCATATCATCATGGGATGTGGATTGTAATTTGATCATGAGATTTGTCGATGAGATTTGTTGATATGATTTGGAGTGATGATGAGATTTGATGTGCTATGAGGCTTGATACTTTGGCTTATGCATTTTCACGAAAAATATTATTTTGCGGCTTGAATTGATGGTTGAATTTTGTTGACTACAGGGTTGATTGTACGGCATTTCTTATTTGGCTTTGAAGTGAGGTTTTTCGGACGCGTCTACTTATTTCATCTTCATTCTTTCTACCCTTCCGCGAAGATGACTTGTTTGGGCATTTACAGAGTGTGATAAAGACTTGGCTATTTAGTTACGGGTTTGATTCTTTCTCACTTTACCAACAACATAACTATCACATTGGTGTCTCACGCAGTTGAGGATACGTCAAGAGGTTTTGTACATTGGGTACACCGTTTCTTCTTCACAAGGATTAGTACAAGTTTAAGTAACAAATCTGGGGAAGTTCACTTCATGATCAAGTTTGACATATCGGGTTTACTTCACCAAGTGGTCACAGCAACAGCCGACAGAATGCGTGAATGATGTGTTTACCAATGTGTTTATTGGATGGTTGATGATATTGTTGATGTTGGATAATGAACCGTTGATGAACTGCTGCATGTTCCCCTAAAACAAATATTCACCGAAACCAAAGTTGTCATAACACATTCAAGCTGACATTGTTTACGGTTTTGTCTTGGTTCTGTAAAATCCCGCGAAAGAACCTATTTCTTGGTTTAAATCATAGACTTGTAAAATCCGTGACAATGGAAACATCACGGTAATTGTAAAGTGCATTCGGATCTATCTTACGGTTTATTCTTGGTTTTGTAAAATCTGCGAAGAAACTATTTCTCTGTTTAAACTATAGAATTGTAAAATCGTGTTGATGGCATCATCACGGAGAAAGGAAAGTGTAATTCTAGATCTTATCGGATCTTTGGTGCTACGTTTACGCTTCAAAGAAGGGATAAAGGGTGTACTTCATAAATTGGATATGTGTTTGGATTTTCTTCATGGCAGTTTGGTTATTACAAGGTTTTACGGGGTTATGTGCTTTTACCATGGTCAGGATGAAACCATTATCAGAGTTCACTTAAAACGTCAAAGGAGGCTAGAGTTGAGCTTTTAACCAGAAGATGCGACAATGGGGTTAATTCACTATTATTTATTTGAGGTTGGAGTGAAATATCACGGGCAAGTGTACTTAGTATCTGAAGGTATCGGGGATGGTTGGATGAAGATTCTTCAAGATCCTTGTTCGAGCTTATTATCAAAAATGAAGACTTGGAAATCTAGTTATTGTTAGGTGTCTTTACCTTTCTTTTACCACTTGGGGATTGGGCTCTTACCACCACAAAATAACTATCACTTTAAGGAGTTACGTTGTAGTGCTCGATGTCACATTCAATTGTGGATTTTCAAGAGGTGATGTATGTCTTATACTTGATGGTTGGTTGGATGAAGAGTATAGAGTACTTAGAGATTCAATGGTGGATGAAGTCTCGGCACCGCTCTTTGTTACATATGTGCAAGTTTAAGTCACGAGTTCGGGATAGTTTACTTCAGGGTCAAATTCATCATAGTGGGTTTTCTCCATCAGCTGTCACTTCAAAGAGCCTACTGAATGATAATTGGGTTGATTACAAGTTTGCCAAGAGAGATTGAAAGAGAGAGATATATGACGTTTGAACACATGATTCAAGCCTCGTACTCTAAAGAAAAGAAAAGTGTACGTGTCGGTCGCTTTATCTTCGAAGAAGAGAAATCTTCTTATGACGTCATTCACATCGATTCGAGCCTCGTACTTCATCATTATGGCATCTGCAGATAACACTTCAGGCCTCGTTCCTCAAAGAAAAGAAAGGTGTACGATTCAATGCGCTTTATCTTCAAAAGAAGAGAAATCTTCATGTTTATGACCATTCTCATCGACATTCTTCATCAACAAGCTTCATGTTTTTCCACGCTCTTTCAACCCTCAAGTGGATCTACGTTCATTGGTGTATATTTTTATTCACTTGTTCAAATCAACAATGGCAACTTTGGGTGCAATTTTTGAGGGGGAGAAGAATGCATATACTACATGTTGATGGATGCTTGAATTATGGTCGTATGACTCTCCTTCAACGCCTAATGCTTCACTTACTAAGGATAACTTGGATTCATTGTTTGGGATTCATTTACTCAAGATATGTTTGATGAGTACTTCCAACCTCCAATGAATGTTGATCATCTAGTTTCTGAAGCACATGCTCCGGCTCCTACTGACTCAACTGGTTCACCATCTAAGAAGTACTTCTCGGAATTCTCAAGAAACCTTATCTCTAGTTACTTCAAAAGGCGTTGATAATGACCATCATTATAGTTGCACTCATGAATAATGATCCGCTCTTTGGTACTCGTTTACCAAATCTTCACGGATTATTGTTCATGAATAATGATCCGCTCTTTGGTATTCCTTTTCCAAATCTTCACGGATCATTGCTCCTCTCATTGTGCACGCTATAAATCAACCACATGAACATTAAGGAAAATGACTACCTCATCCGCTCGAAGACATTATTGGTGAATCTTCCAGCTCAGTCTCTATATGTATACCTTTAGGAAGAATGCATTGATGTTGAGGAATCATTTGTTTCGGTTCATTCAGTGGGTCAATGTACATCTGATTGTATGTTTATTCACGTGTTGGCCATTTGACACAAGTTGATTACTTCGGAGTTAAACATTTATCACTCATTTGAGATTGAAGTTGACTTTCAAAAAGGTGTGTTCTTATTTGATAACTTTCTCGCGCTTAAGAATTTGAGTTGAAGACTTGGTTTATCTAGTTACCAGCAGTCGGGGTGGATGGTTGAAGACCTGGTTAACTATCACTATTAGGAGTTACGTTGTTCTACACAGTGTCACACACAGATGATGGTGTGGATAATCGCAAGAGGTGGTAATGTCTCATATTCTCATTGGGTATTGAGTACTTAAGAGATTTGCTTGGAGCATAAATTCTCGACACCATTCTTCCAACATTAGTGCAAGATTAAGATACAAATGCGGGGATCTCTACTTCAGTTTCAAGTTTGGTATATCGGGTTTGCTTCTTCAATGATCACTTCAAACTGTCTACATATGGGTTGATAAAAAAATAGTCAGAGAGAGTTTCTGTAGCAGTTGATTCTCACAAGATTTATTTGAGCAAATTGTGTTCTTCTATTTCAAGTATATGAGTGTATTATGTTTTGTTGATTACGAGGTATCAAAACCAAGAAAGGGAAGGAGACATACATCTAAACACACAACGAGTACATGGGTGAACTAAATACTTCTTCTATATTGAAGTTATTCCGGAGACAAATGTCATAACCGAGAGAAACTCGGTGTTTAACTCGTAGCTTCCGTGTATTACAACTATTTGGGGAAGGATATATTATTCCAACTATTTGGGGAAGGATGTATTATTCCAACTATTTGGGGAAGGATGTATTATTCCAACTATTTGGGGAAATGGTCTCGGAGACTTTTGGTATGTGTTACTTGGTGTTCGAGTTGGAAGAAATATGAGAAGAATATTTGGGCGTGAGATGATATTTCTTATCGACATCTTCGATATGGTTATGATAAAGTGCTTCTGGTTATTGCTTCATTATGGGCTGATTGGTTATATGGAAGATAACTGGAATGCACTTGGTAAAATGAAGATGTTGATATATGGTTCCCCTGAATAGACAACTGCTCAATCTCGAAGAGTAATGTGTACATCGGGGATGTACAACAAGTTCATGTGATCTCAAACTTAATCATTTGTTCCGGATTTGATAACCGCAACAATGATCCATGTTTCAACTTGTTATTTCGGTGTTCTCGTGTTCTTCGGGGTGCTGAGCTTCATTCAATGAGACCATATGGTTTTTATTCTTAGATTGTCGGTTTGGGGGAAAGCTACCAAAGATGCACATCCAGAAGGCTCATGTTCAGACGATTTTCTTAAAAAGCCTCGAATGCTTTGGTGGTGAAAGTTTAAGAGATGTTGACTACTTTCTTCTACAACGTGCTGTACGATATCCTTATCTCGGTACTCAATCATCATCCTCTTAAGCTAAATTATCTTCTTTGTACATATCTTAAAAAAAAAAAAAAAAAAAAAAAAAAAAAAAAAAAATAAAATCGAAAATTTGAAAATACCAAAAATATTGTTTTCAAAGACATGTCTTCTGGTATCGATAACATCTGCGGTCTTAAAAATGTCATTCAATAATGGCACGGGACCATCGATAACATCTGCGGTCTTAGAAATGTCTTCAAATTTACATCATCTAACGGACTTTCTTAATTATCCTACGTGCTTAATTAAAAATGAGATTTGCCTATGTCGAAGGACTAGGAATTTAGGATATGATTGTTAGGATTAGATGATTAGAGTTTGATTAACACATTATTCCAATGCTTTATATGAACTGATTGATATGTTGGATTGACTTTTATTAGTCGATTGCTGTTTGGGTGTTGTCGACCACTATATATATGTTTGTATGTTCACTAACGTATGCAGATAGCATGGTTTATAAGAATGTTCCCGATCCGGATCCCACAATTGAAGATGATTGGATGCCGAAAGGAAAGGGTAACTATATCTTGGGTTGACAAATGAAGAAACGGAGCTTAATTGGACTTCTATGGAGAGTTGGCATGAAAAATGCAACGTAAAGGTCTCACCTTGCATTAGCGAGATGGTTTCTTCATCATCAAATGAAGAAAGCGGAGCTTAATTGACCTCGGTTGGCATGACAAATGCAACGTCGAAGTCTCACCGCATCTCGCAGACGGTTTTCTTCCCGCCCTACAAACAACATAAGAAGCTTCTCAACCACCTAACGTATCTTTATGCAGGATACCATTTTAAACAATTTTGAAAAATATTGTTTTGAAAATGGAAAAATATTGTTTTGAAAATAAATTGATTCAAAGTTTTGAAATCAACCGGACTTTATTTTGTCAAATCTTGATGATTTCAAATTAAATATTTTCAAACGATATTTCATCAAAAATACGTTTGTACGTTATAATGTGGTGATCTAAAGATTTAATGTTATGTCATGGTATGATTTTCGTTAAAAATCAAGGTCTTTCAAAATGAAATTTTTTCTGTTCGTGTTTGATTGTGAAATTGTTTTATTTTACTTAAAAGATCTCTTAAAAACTATCATACCTGACACTAACAATCTTTTATGTCGAAAAACTGTTCCTTATCCATCATTTTTCAAAATTAAATCTTGCCACATCTTTCTCCCAAAATCTTGTAAATGATTTAAATCAATTGGGATCACAAATCTCAAAAGGTTTGAAATTTTTGATCAGGGGAGAGATCGTGATTTAAATCTCAAATCGGTTTTAAAATAGTGATTGTTTCAAAGGCACTCCTGCCTCCATGTGCCAAACGATTTCAAATATACAATGCACATGTTGAGGAGGAGCATTTAACCAAAAACCAGAAGAGCATTTAAACCAGGCGCATTTTCTCCCATGTTTTCTAAACCTTATTAAATCACTTGGGATCCAAAATCTCAAAGGGTTTGATATTTTTTATCGGGGGAGAATTTGTGATTTAATATGAAATTTGATAAAAGGTGATCATTTGATTCAATGTGTTGGCTCTCTCTAATATGTGCTAAACTCTTTCATATATTGATGCACATATTGAGGGGGAGCGAATGGTTTCTTAATGGCTTGTGTGATCGTAAATGTGCTTCAAAAGAACTCTTTCCTCTATGTGATAAAATGATTTCAAATACCCTATGCACATATTGAGGGGGAGAATTTACCAAAGAAAATCAAATGGCTTTTTCCATGGAAATTGTGATCGAGAATTTATTTTAAAATAACTCTTGCCTCCATGTGCTAAACAATTTATAAAATCATAATGACATGTTGAGGGGGAGCATTTCTAAAAGATCAAAACAATTAAGGTACAAAATGCTTTGATATTATATCACAAGTACCTTGATTGTTTTTCCAAATGATTTTTCAATTGGTTTCGAGAAGGAAAGAACAATATCAAAAGACCGACCAATTTACTTTATGCATGGTGTTATAAGGATGGTTAGGTTAGGTATTCGTTCCCACGATCCCGCCAGAGCCGGAGGGATCTACTCAGGGATAATCCACTAGATAGTGTAGAGTCCTTAGGTATGTTGAAAAAAAAGGAGAAAAATGAGAATATGGGAAGAGTGTTGACTGAGACAGAGCTGGAACTGGAATAAACCCAACAAGGTTCTAGTAATGAAGTCTTGGTAAGCATTGAAGGGTTGAAGAATGAAAAGAAATGAATTTGAAAGGGTGAAAAGAAATAGCCTCCAATAATTCAACCTTAGGGCGTAAACCGGGTTCAATACATATACTACGGTGTTTACTAAGGTAACACCGGTATTAAAGACAAGACGTCATGGACCCAAAGGACGATCGCACTAAACTTCCCAAGCTACTCAAGTTCCTCTTAAAAGGGCTTGTTTCATTCTCACGGGAACCGACATAATCTATCGACTTTCTCTTAGAGATTGTTGATATTGAAGAGAGACCTCTCCTAGTCTCCGCATAGGAAACCAAATATGCACTTTTGAGTCTAGAGCCAAGAGATCATCCACAATATCTCATTAGAACACTAAATTAATGAAGACTTGCTGTTTCACACAATGTGGAAAGTAAGAATATATTAAGAGTCCTACGCATTATCCTTGTGGTATTGCCAGAACATCTGAGTGATATGTAAATATTCACAATGAAGATGGAAATCCTTCTAGAGCCAACATCAAACAAGCTCTTGGTGGGTGACATGTGAGATCTTCTCGTAAGATCAAGCTTGTGACAACTGGATAGAAACGATGGGGAGATTCAATCTTGAATCAACCTTGGTCCAGGATTGGAATTGACGAATACTTTTGGAAAAACCGTTTGATGTGCAAACCTTCTTTTCTCTATCACATCGAATTTGTATTCATTTTCAAATTCAAAAGGTATCTCTGATTGCAAAATACTTTTGGAAAAATCGTTCGATGTGCGAATCTCTTCTTTTCTTTAGCACGTCGAATGTGTACTCTTTTCAAATATAAAAAGTATTTTTGATTGAAAATTGATCTTTCTCATAAAACCTTCGTCGTATTGCAAAACTCTTTCTTCAAGCAATACGCGATTGTTTTCAAATCAATTTTCATCAATCAATGAATCTCAATTCATTTGGTTCACTCACTTCGTGTTGTCTTCTTTGAGGCGTTCGGTTGGAGAACGGCTAGAACAGTGCGAAACCCTATCAAGGAGATTCTTAGGAATTCTACCGATCCCAAGCAAGACTTATCTTGATCAACGGGAACCGTGAGCCGTGTACCTCAATTCAACGAAGTGATCAAAGACACTTTCGTGTGTTTTATTGCTAAGCGTTGTTTGCGGTACATTTGACGGTTGCGGTGATCGAATTGAGGAGTCAATCCAAAGCCGCATGCTCACAAAGATCCACACTTAATTGAAGAAATCATGACTTGTGCTTATCTACATAACTCGGCTCGATATTTCTATACTATGCTATCGCTATCGCCGCAAATATCATGAACCGGTAAAAGCTTCCACTGCTCTGATGAAAAGATGTCATGATTCAAAAGTGTGAGCATGTCGATCCAAAAGTCACAACTTCACATGATGGCAGCACAATAAAGGGTGATCTAGAGATTTACTGTGGTTGATGATCTTAAAGAAAGCTCAAAGATCATCGAGATGTGGATCAGTTCAAAGACCTCCACTCAAAGTACAAAACTATGCGGACTATGAAGAGTCACTGCTTAAGCACAAAGATTGCGAAATTGAAGAATTGAAGTCTACGAGCTCAAGAACAAAGTCAAGAATAGAATGCTAGGATTCGAAATATAAAACATGGGTGACCTCCCTTAGGAGGAGATTGTTAGGAATTAGAAATTCCATAGTGAAGAGTCGGTCACCCCAAATATTATCTGGCATAAGTTAGCTCATAGAAATATTATCTGGCATAAGTTGGCACAAGAATTTTCATTTGTTATCCAACACAAAGCGGGGTCCTCGAATACGGTGGAAGATGCTTTAAGTCGTCGACATTCACTGTTAACATCTATACGCCTTCAAGTGCATGGTTTTGACGTGTTTCAACACCTATATATCGATGATCCTGATTTTGTTTCCGCATGGAAAGGTTGTCCGGCTCTTCCTTTTCACGAGTTTATAAAGCATGACAGTTTCTTGTTAAAAAACAATCGTCTATGTGTTCCGCGTTGTTCTCTTCGGGACGCTATTATTTTGGAATATCACCAAGGAGGACTAGGAGGACATTTTGGTAGAGACAAACGATGGGTCTTATCCGCGATCGGTTTTATTGGCCCAATGTGGTAAAGGATGTTTCGCGAATTGTTGAACGTTATCGGTATGTCATCTTGCAAAGTCACATCACACTAACGCGGTCTTTACACCCCTTGATTCGAATGGACCATGGGAAGATGTCAGTATTGATTTTGTTTTGGGCCTTCCCCATACGCAACGACAAAAAGACTCGATTATGGTGGTTGTCGATCGATTTTCCAAGATGGCTCACTTTGTTCCATGCGCTAAAACGTATGATGCAAGCTAAGTGGCACGTTTATATTTTCACGAGATTGTTCGTTTACATGGTATTCCCAAAAGCATAACTTTTGATAGAGATGTCAAGTTTGTGAGCCATTTTTGGCGTACGTTATGGAAGTGTTTGGGTTCACGGTTACAGTTTAGCAGTTCACACCATCCCCAAACCGACGGGGTCACTAATCGTAGTTTGGGCAATCTCCTTCGTAGCCTTATTGGGGACAATCCGAAACAATGAGATTTGGTATTACCTCAAGCCGAATTTGCCTACAACCGGTCCAATCATGGTTCCACAGGTAAGAGTCCTTTCTTTGTTGTTTATGGCGCAATCCTTTCACACCTCTTGACCTCACCCTTGCCCGACCACCGAGCATTTTAATGACGAGGAGAGTCACGCAAAGCAAATTCGGGACCTTCATATGCAGTGCGTGAACAAATTGTTGACATAATTTCTGTATCAACAACGGCGAATATCGTAAGCGTGTTGTCTTTAACGAGGTGATCTCTTGTGGATACATTTTCGCAAAGAACGTTTGGGGTCGTTTTGGAAAGCTTCAACAGAGGATGGACCATTTAAAGTGTTTAAACTTACTAATGATAATGCCTATAAGATCGAGTTACCCGACCACTATAATGTATCTGCTACTTTCAATGTTGGTGATTTAACTCGATATGTTCCTTCTGCTGGTGATGATGTTGATGTTGTGGACTCGAGGTCGAGTCCTTTTCTAGACGGGAGGATGATGCGGATCCAAGCCTTGCAACCAACATTTTGGGCTTCCTTCACGAGCCATTTGACATTCTTGGTGCCAATTCATAAGCGACATGCATGCATGGTTATTCAGGATTTGGATTGAAGATTTCCTTTTTATTTTATATTTAGCAACAAAATAAATAGCCAATTAGTATTGATTGGGTTTTAATATCTTTTCTTAGTTTGTGGGAGACTAACATTATTTATAGTTTTTTTTTTGCAAAGAAAAGATACGATGTATTTTTGATAATAATTGAGATTTCAATCTCGAGTTTCTTTTCTCCCTATTGTTGCTTTCTTCCTCTTCAAGATCCCCATCAAGTATGTAACCCAATAATATGTTATTCATTTAGACAACTCAGTTCGATAATTAATTGTGTCAAAAGTTGGTGAAAAAACATATTTTCACCTAAATTTTCAAACAAATTCAACATGAACAAAGCTAAAGTGGTTACTTCTCTTCTTACTCTCAACTTCAAACTATCCAAATGAGAAATTACACAAAAGAAGAAAACATGTATAATAAAAAAAAAATTGTGTGCGGAAAATTCTAGTCGGACGGTATATGCCGATGAGAGACGCGGGTCTCCTGCTAGTATACGAAAATTTAAAATGCACTAACATTTTAAAAGTTGTATATTTTGACATTTTCTTATAGAATAACTTTCCCATGATAGTAAAATATAATAGTATTGAAGTATAGAAGTCATATATTCATATTACAATACGACTTCAATGACATAAACATAGTACTCTCATAAATATTTTAAGATTGGAATCAAATTAGGCTGCTCTTGACTTGTGAATAATTGAGAAAAGTCATTGTCTGATTGTTCAGATTACAATTTATATAAGTTGTTTTCCTATTAGCAGATGAATAGGTAGAGTAGAAGCTTTGTGATTTGAAAAACCTTTTTTATTTTTTCTTCATATTACTCGTATTTATCCCACCAAATTGATCTTATAAGTCGAAATCTAAATACATACGAGTATATAGATTGGAACATGTAACATTGCACAAATTAACTAGCTGGTAAAACTGAATAGATTATGTTTCCGATTCCACTTAACCAATAGTTTTGTACTTATGTAATACGCTGTTGTTAAAACCATACATTAAGATGTGGGATTTAATGATTTATTATGTCACTACTAGAAAAAAGGGCCTTTACCTACGGCAAAATCCCTAAAAAATCCGTCACAAAAGGCTTTTAGAGACAAAATTTCAGTTGAAAAAATTCCCTAACGTAAACCATGCTTGGAAACGCTTAGTGACGAAGCTTTCCGACAGATTGTATAAGTTTCAGACGCCAATTTTCCCTAGGAAATCCGTCAAAATAGATCCATACAAAGTGACTGAAACTTCGTCGGAAATTGGTCACTAGCTTAACGACAGACTACCAAGACACCTTGTGACAGATCTTTAGCGACGGAAAGTTTGTGGCAGAATTCCTAGCTATTTCCAACAGAGTTTCTTATTGATTTTCCGGGGAATTTGACTTTCATTTCCTAGGGATTTCTAGCGAATACGGATTTTCTAGGACAGATTTCAGTTTTTCGCAAAAGTTATATTTAGTTATTGATTTTCCTGTAATTAAAAATGATATGCATAATATGGAAAAAAGCCAAAAATACTCTATGTACTTCTCGTGAAAACTCATTATGCTTTCTCAACTTTTTATTGTCATTATACTTAACGTTGTTTCCATTTTCGACTCATTATGCTTACTTCTTTATGTATAATGACAATAAAAAGTTGAGAAAGCATAATGAGTTTCACGTAAGACATAAATATAATTGATCGACACTTTATTGATTATAACTAAAGTTTGATCGGTTTATGTGTGATATTGCGAGTAATCCACATTTTGTCTTATACATGTTTTACAATGGCATCGTCATGTTCATTTTGGCTTCTAGGATTACCAGCTCACGATGGCGATCGACACCTTGTGCTTGTAGGTGAATTAATGCTTTTCAATGGATTCTCCTCGGTATGTTTACTTCATCCCGCCGTTGCATACCTAGTAAGCAAAAGTACAAAGTTTGCGGGTCGGGCACGTTTTGGTTACAAGTCCGGGTTGAAACTGATTTTAGTATGGGTCGATATGAGTAAGTCGACCCGCTAGCAAAAGTTGCCTTTTATCTGCTTTTATTCTATCTCGAACAAGAGGATTGAGGTTGTATGCGTTACGGTGGGTCAACTTTTAACCCGCTCAACAAGTGCCTATATGACGATGAGACATAACCAATTAAAATGAAAATGGTTATGTATAATGACAATATTTGAAGTACATAGAGCATAATGAGTTTTTGGGGAAAGTACGTTAAGCATTTATAGCTTTTTTCATGCATAATATACCAGATAAACTATCTGAGAAGATATAATATCCACCAACAATTTTCATATAATAAAACTGCCTAGCATGTCCAAAGTACGCTAACATCCAAGCTTATAAAACAATATAAAAAAAGCTCGGAGATGAAAACTATTTCAGTTTTCGTCATGTTAATGATATCTAGTAACTAACTAGCTAGCTTGGAGGTGGAGAAGGTGCGGGTTTTAGTGTTTTCAAGATGTTAGCAATTTCTTTGACTTGCTCTTCTAGTTCTTTGACTTGTTGCTCTGCTACCACTTCTCGATCCTCCTCATCAACCTCTTGTCGCAGATCATTTGCAGCTTGTTCACATTCCTCTAGTGCCTTCGCTTCGCCTTATAGCTGTTGTTCAGTTTTAAAGCCTACACATATAATAACATATTAAAATGAGTAATGTTATTTAGGCCTACAATTCATGTTTAAATGCAAGCCTAATACATAAATTACTTGTACAATTATATTGTACATTTTTTCTCTCTAAATTTTCACCAATCACTTTTTCAAATCTACCGTACCAATCAAATCATTAGGCTTGCTAATTAGGCATAATAATCATTTTCTATTAAAATTACACAACATATAAAACTGAAATCCGAAGTTATATTACCTATTGTTTTACTACTTTTGTAATTTACAAAGGGCAAGGGCCTAATAACTTGAAAATGCATCTAATTTGTCAGTTTTTGTTGTTCTGTGCAGGGGTGTAACCGAGCCGAGCAAAGCCCGAGCTAGACAAGGCTCGAACTCGGCTCGAAAAAAAATTTACGCTCAAGCTCAGCTCGATAGCTCGTCAAGCTTTAACCATCTAGGCTTGAGCTCGGCTCGATTCAGTTTCGAGCAAAGCTCGAGCTTTGCTTGAAAAGCTCGAATTGAGACTCGAAAAGAAGAACAAATACAATACACTACCCAATGAAAACCATATAAAGAGGAAGTGATGGCCAAGAAGTGTGCACTGTGTAGATAGTAGAATACATAACATTACGTAGGAATAAAAGGGTATATAGTTAATTAATTTTTTATTGAGTAAGTCCTTATAATTAGGTTAATATTCAAATTAACCCTTATTTACTTAAAGCTTGATAAAAGCTCGAGCCGAGCCATTAAAAGCTCGAGCTCGACTCATTATATGTTTCGAGCCAATATATTGGGCTTGAGCTCGATAAAAGCTCGACTCGATCGAGCCAAGTTCGAGCTCAAGCTCGAGTTGCTTGATAAAAGCTCGGCTTGTTTGCACCCCTAGTTCTGTGTAGTAATTTATTATTATTATTATTATTATTATTATTATTATTACCGCTCGAAATTTAAAAAATAAGTAAGGATAGAATAGTCACAAAATATACACAAAGGTCGAAAGAGCTTTGTATTTTAATAGGAAAAATATATATATCCCGTAGAACAACAAAAATTGACAAGTTAAATGCATTTCCGAATCATTAGCCCATTTACAAACTCATAAACTAATAAGTACTATTTCTATACAATATAATGATATTCTAAAGTATTTTGTGATAAGCTCATTAGTACTATTCCATGAATTTGATACTTTATCATAACACTGAAGCTTAGCTATTATCATATCATACATACCTGTTAAAGATATTCATGTCACAATGGCAATTGTCGAAATAGAGTATTATCATTCTTTTTTGACATTCAAGTTAGAACACCAATATGACCCATTAACGCACATTGCAACCTATTAGAATCTGTTATGACCCACAACAGCTCTAGATTATTGACTACTTTTAGCAGAATACAATATAATTTACCACCGAATAGAACATACCTCATCTCAAGATGCCATACTTGACTGATGAGGAAAGGGGCTGCCATATGAGCAAAGGGGTTGCCATTACTTGGCGTGCTCAGTGTACCATTTAAGCTCAAATCGATGTGAAAGCTTTACCTTTACCTGATGCTCGCATTGACATGGTGCATCTTAATATGACAACATAAAAATAATTAGTTAACAAAAATATATAATTGAATAGAGTTATGATCAAATAAGAAGAATAATAAAAATAAGAAGGATAGGAAGAACAATAACCTTCATTCAGATGCACCTACAAAATGGATGCATCTTCATTCAAATTTTCCTCCCATATTAAAATGTGTGGCTAGAATTACTTCTTACCCTTCTCATTTTAATTATTCTTCTTATTGGATCCCTTCCCTAATTGAATATGCTATACGAAATATAAACATACATACACCTGTTAATTTCAATTGCTATGAAATCACCAAGAAACCGTCACTAATAAATGGACACATAATCTATGGGAAAATTGCAAGAATTCCCTAGGTAATTTCCTTCAAAATGTTTTCCTAGGAAAATTTCATGAGTGTTGCCACTTTTCTTGTAGTGTGTGTCACATTGATTTATTAATTAATTCAATATACACAATGAATTAATGATATTATTTGAACTAAGGCCAATGGTATTGGTGACTATAAGTATTTAGGTCATCCCATGCCACCTCAGTTTTATCTCTCTAATACTACACCCCAACCACAATTTGCTAATAAAACGACAGCAACCACAACCAAAATACTCCACAAAAACTAATTAAAATAAAAACTATACACACAAATGTAGGGGTGTATTGGGTCGGGTTAATTTGGTTTTTGCTCAAAAAATACTAACCTGCAACCCGACCCGATAAGGAATAGGGTTATCGAGTTCGGGTGAGAATCGGGTCGGGTTGCGGGTTATCAGGTATGCTTTTAGTTCCAAGTTTCTAACAACATCTTACTACTGCGTGGTTATTTCAACCCATTTTCATTTTGGAATTTTAATACGCAACTAACAAATAGATATTGTGCCGAATAATAATAATCTTGTTTTATTCGACAAAGCCATTTGTCTTCGCCAAACATTTTATCAGAACTTAGTTATATTCTCTGTGCTAAAAAATTACGAGAGTCAGTTGCGGCATAATTTCTAATGCACAAAGTAATTAATCATCATATGTTAGTTGGTTGTGAGGTATAATATACATGTAAATTATAGACAAATTGAGTCTCATGGCACCAATGCTTGTGATGGATATAAAAGCCATGCAATTAACTTTGTTTTTCATCTACTTTACCTACCACATATGAGTGCTAATCTATAAATTCTACTGATGATAATATCAATTATTCAGCTGTATACAAAAATACATAATAAAAGTAATATACTCTTTTACATCTAGTAACTATGAATCATGAAAAAATTTTGCTAACAAGATGATGGCTAAATACTTTAGAGTTTAGACTATAATATATACAGAACAATATTTTGAAAAAATTTCGGGTCTTATCGGGTTCACCAGATAAGAGAAACAATTCCACCCCGAACCCGATCCGATAACAATATTGGGTTGTCGGGTTCAGGTCAAACTAACCCGATAAGCTTTTCTAACCCTATCAACCCGATGCTATAAGGCTTATCGGGTTCAGGTAGGGTCAACCCGACCCTACTGACACCCCTACACAAAAGAGAATGAAAGTTTCGGTTTGCAGGCTAACCATAATGTTGAAAAGGTAGTGGGGCGACGCGGTCACCATCGGTTGAGCTAGTGGGAGAACCGGTTGGGTAATCGGTCGGTTGGCAAGAAAAGGTTGCCAGTAGCATTGGCCTAAAAATATAAACTTTATACTGTAACACGTAGGTTTGATGTTGATTTCATGTAATATGAGTAAATTACATTGAATATATGGATCCTAGGTATCTCAATCAGACATACAACATGCTTATTTTGTGGTTTTTAAAATGGCAATAACTTTTACCCATGTGGTGTTATTGTCGTTGTTCGATGCTTGAATAGTAGCGTGTGCTTTTTTTTAAAGGTAACATATATTAAAAGAACTAAACCAGTAACAAATTACAAAAAATTGTCATCTCACTCTCTTAACAAGACAATAAAAGATGAAGGACCAAAGGAAAAAAAGCACCCCTAGGTGCATACAACCGAACCAAAAAAAACAGAAGACAAGGTACACAATCCCAAGAACAAAAGACAATATTGCATTTATAAAAGCCCCACTAGCTATTTATAAATGCATAATCAGGTAGGAACAAAATGGGATCAAACAAAACTGACACATATTTATTACTAAACTAACACAATAATGCATAACTGAAAGGTGCAGGAAATTGTACCGCAGGCCCTTAGATTAGTTGCTTGTTGACCGGCCGTGAATTTTATATAATTTAAGTGTACACTTTAGTAGTTGTTTAAACAGTATATAGAGTTCATGGGGTGCTTTGTGATTAATGCGAAATCACAAAAAGAAAAGAAAAGATTCAACTCCTATTCCCACTTACTCCTCGTTGTGAAAGTTCGTGTGTCTCATTGAGTTGATAGTACTATCAGCATATACAATGTCAATGGTAAATGAGTGGCAACACCTCAAAATACCTTTTGAAGACATAAAAGTGGCAACTGAAAACTTCAAAACGTTAATCGGGCGAGGTGGATACGGTTGGGTGTTCAAAGGAAAACTCCTTGTATCAGGAAAAGAGACCATGGTTGCTGTAAAGAGGTTAAATGAGCAGTTCGGACAAGGTTTAAAGGAGTTTCTAACAGAGATTCAGTTGTTGTCTGGTCAACAACATCCAAACCTCATTCCTCTTGTCGGTTTTTGTGACGAGGGAAGAGAAAAGTCAATTGTTTATGAATATGCAGCGCGTGGAAGTTTGGATCAGTATATAAGGCGTACTAGAAAAACCACTTCCACTACTCTTACGTGGTTTCAAAGACTCAAGATTTGTGCTGGCGCGGCTCGTGGTTTAGATCACCTCCATTATCATGTTGGAGGGCATCGGACAATTATCCATAGGGATATAAAAAGTTCAAATATTTTGATCGATGAGAATTGGGTTGCTAAAATTTCTGACCTTGGATTATCCAAGTTAAGCGTAACAGGTTTTGGGATGAGTGTCATTGTTTCAAATGGTTGTGGGACACGAGGTTATTGTGAACCAGAATACTACCATACGGGAATCGTGACCAAAAAATCTGATGTCTATTCTTTCGGTGTTGTACTATTTGAAGTTTTATGTGGGAGGTTGTGCCTCATTGATAGAGATGATGGATTCTCTCTATCAGGCATATCGGCCAAAGAATACTACAAAAATAACACCTTGGACAAGATTATTGATCAAAGTTTAACGGAACATATTGGCTCGTACTCCATGACCAAGTTTTCAGAAATCGCATACAGATGCTTGCACGATGATCGGGAGCAACGACCTGCCATGGATGTTGTCGTGAAAGAACTTGAGGAAGCACTGAAATACCAGGTGAGTTCTACACCTGATTTATTAATGGAACTCACAAGGTTATTATAATTTAGCACATATCATATGTGAAATTTAAATTATATTTTATATAGGAGGATACAAATGACTTGGATAGCTTGATCAAGATGTTCAAAATTCCTCGTGAGGTCTATGCTAATAAGAAAGAACTATTCGCCTATCTTCACAAAGGAATTCTTCTTGATGGAGGCTACAAGGTAAATTCCATTACGACTTACATTTCGTAGAGCATAAAATACATCAAATTTGAACATCTACTATAAACATGTTTTTTAATTTAGAGCTAACGGCATAAAAGGTACCCAAGTAAAGGGTAATTATCCGGTTATAAAACTTTTTGTTTTTGCATGACAAGGTAGCCAACTTATATTTTTGGCCAATTTAAAACTTTACATCAAATATTCATGTCCGCAGCCGCCGCCAACAATCACCGGCGCTAACACCAACCCAACCACCGCTACCACCACCACCAATCACTCCGCCACCACCTACCCTACCCATCATCGTTTTACCCCTAACGTAACCCACCATCACTACCCACCAGTGTCGTCATCACCATTATCACCCCCTAACCGATACCCTCTTCATTAGCGACCCAACCCACCGCCACTATCACCACCCTACCAACCCACAACTGTCTTCACCCTCAACCCCACCCATCACCACCATCGCAGTGGGGGTAATGGTCTTGATTGGCGGCTAGTGGTGGCAGGGGTGGTTAGTGGTAGTTGGTGGTGGTGACGGTGATTGGTGGTGGTGGTGGTGGGTGAGGTTGGTGGTTATTGCGGTGGTTAGTGCTGGTGGGCAGGGTTAGTGGTGGTGGTGGGTCGGATTAGTTGTGGTTGTAGTTAGTGGTGGGTGGGTTGCTGGTAGAGGTGGTGATTAGTGTTGGTGACGATAGTGGTGGTAGACTTAAATTGTGAAACTTAATGGATAATTATTCAATATATATGCAAAAGCCCCCAATTATTATTGGCAAAAATGCATATATATCCTTCCCAAAGTGAATAATTGCATATATATCCTTTGTACAAGTTTTTTATGCATATAGTACAATAGTTTTTATGCATGTTTTGGATATATATGCAATTTTGCATTTTCGAGAGGATATATATGCAAAAGCCCCCCCCCCCCCTTTTTTTTTTGAACGGTTAACTTCATTAAAACGGGCGCGACCTCAAATAAGGACCGCCAAAAAACAAACCATTACATCATATACATAGGAAATACAGACCAATCCTTCCACTGAATTGTTTTAAATCTAGACCGACTATGTAACCACAAAAAAGATAGAGACTTAATCGTCGCAATAATCTCATGCACTTTAGGAATGACCCCTTCAAAAACCTTAGCGTTTCGCACTTTCCAAATAACCCAACAAGTAGTCATAATGATGCCTCGAACTATCTTCTTTGCCCATTTCGAACCGCCAACCGAGTCTGGAATGAGAAGTAAGTCTTTAACATCAAAAACAATAATGGGATCCAACCGGCACCACCTTTCAACAAAATACCAAACTATGACAGTGATACCGCACCCTGTAAACGTATGCATGGAACTTTCATCTCCCGTGTCGCAAAGAACACAAGAAACGTCTTGTATGTTAACACCTCTTCGAACCAAAGCAAGGCGATTAGGAATCTGATCCATCTCGGCTCTCCACATGTGCAAGTTGACCTTTAAAGGAATCCACGATTCCCACCTCATACAAAAATCCCGATGTGTGTCCCTATCCTTTCGAAGATTTTTTTTTTTTCATATTAGCAACCGTGAATTCTTCCCCATCTCCAATATCCCAGCTCCATTTATCTTTTTGATTCGAAAGAGACTGACTACTTACCAACTCCAAGAGATCTCGCAATTCCGATAACTCTTCAACCGATCTAGGACCTCTATGCCAACTATGAATGAGGGAGCAGTTGCCATTTTCAATCTTTATTCGGTCACCAACTTTATATCTTTTGGTTTTCTCCAATTCAAATAATTTGGGCCATCTAACTTTAAGTATAGTATCACCTAGCCACAAATCATACCAGAAAGCGATATCCGAACTTGTCCCAACCTTTCCTCTGACATAGTTATCCATCCCTTTATCTTGAATCTTGATGCGACTGACAGTAGCAACTATAGCTTTCCAACAACCTGTTAAGCTTGTTTTTAAAGGCAGGAACACCCATTTTCCCCGGCCCCCATGTATCGAAACAATTAGCCGACTCCATAAACTATTCGGATTAATGGTAAATCGCCAAGCCCACTTAGCAATCAAGGCTAGATTCACATCCGATAGTTTAGATATCCCTAACCCACCATCCGCCTTGGAGGTCGTCACAACGTCCCAAGACACCCAATGTATCCTCCTATTTTCATTAGAACCCGCCCACAAAAAATTCTTCATTAAGCCCTCTATCTGATCCATCACCGCAACCGGAGCCTTATAAAGAGATAAATAGTAAATCGGTAAGCTAGCAAGAACCGACTTTATAAGCGTTAAGCGACCCCCTATAGATAATGAGATCGCTTTCCATTTAGAAAGACGGGATTGTACAGTATCTATTACCGAATTCCAATGACACACACGAGTCATGTTAGCTCCCACTTTAATACCCAAGTAATCGAACGGAAATGCTCCAACCTTACATCCAAGCACATTCGCCATCTCACTCAATTCATTTTCATCGACACCAATACCAAAAATATGTGACTTATGTATATTAATCTTCAACCCCGAACATATATAAAAAATGCGTATCAGCCGAGCTGTTTTCTCTATGTTCTCAGTCGACCATTCCCCCACTATAAGAGCATCGTCTGCATATAATAAATGAGAGATAGTCGGACCCGTGTTTGACACTTTAATTCCTCTAAACTCCCCCTCCATACTAGCTTTGTTGAATATATAAGCAAGCGCTTCCATGACGATAAGGAACAAAAATGGAGATAGTGGATCTCCTTGCCTTATACCCTTCTCGCAATGAAATTCAAATGTTGGGACCCATTAACAAGGCGAGGACCTCATGGACTCAGAATACCTTTAATCCATGTGCACCACTTGATAGGAAAACCCATTTGCTCTAGCATCGAAAGCAGAAATCTCCAATTCACATTATCATAAGCCTTCTCAAAATCTATTTTAAGTATAAAGGCTTTCTTCCTTTTTTTCTTTAGCCAAGCATACATCTCGTTCAACATAAGAGGGCCATCTAAAATAAATCTACCTTTAAGAAAGGCAGACTGTGTTTCCGCTATAACATCCCCCAAAACCTTCTTTACTCTAGCAGCTAAAACTTTAGATATCACCTTGCTTATAAGACCCACTAAAGTTATCGGCCTATAATCTTTTAACCCTACCGGATTCTTGGATTTTGGAATCAAAGTAATGAACGAAGATCCACAACCTCTATTAATCTTCCCAGAAGTATGAAAGGCGTCCATAATTTCAAGAAATCATCCTAAAAAACTCCAAAAGAATTTTCACGAACACGAAGTTGAACCCATCCTACCTTGAGCTCATCGAACCACAATCAAAAATGGCGTCTTTAATCTCCTTTTAGTAAATTGTGCAACCAAATCGTCTATGAAGTGACTCGGAACTTGCTTAATGTTGTGACAAAAGAGAGGCGGTCTGAGTTTATATTGCTCTGAAAACTGTCTTCTGAAATGCCTCATCGTCTCCCGTTTAAGCAAATGTGGTTTAGTAACCCATTCCCCATTGACCAATAATCCCGGTAATGCATTTTTCGCTTTTCTCCCATTAACCATCCCATGAAAGAAAGCTATATTATCATCCCCCTGCATTGCCCACCTAACCCGAGATTTTTGTTGCAGATCTTTGCTCTTACTCAAATTCAATTGAAGCAGCCCTTTCTTGCATTCTTCCCAAACCCACACCTCCTCTTCTTCAAGATCCCGTTCCACCATTAATTTCTCTATCCTCTCAATCTCCTCCTTCATATTTTTTGAATCTTTACCTTCTTTATTTTGGGTCTCTTTCCAACAGCTCTTTAACACGTCTCTGAGTCTTTTAAGTTTAGTATTAAGAGCTATATCCGGGGGCCCGCCATAGGAATGATCATCCAAGACCTTAATGACCTCCTCCTCGCACCCCACCCTATCCAACCAAGAGTTAAACCACCTAAATGGTTTCGCACCAAAATTAGAATCCACCAAAGTTAAAAGCAATGGGCAATGGTCTGATAACTCTCAAGGGAGAGCTCTCATCACCGCCGTCGGCCACCTGTTAAAAAAATCATGGCACACAAAAATACGGTCAATCTTGCTCATTTTAAAGCCTCTTTCCTTCCCGGCCAAAAAGGTGAATTTATTTCCATTCATACAATACTCAAAAAGACCCGACTCATGAATAAATCGGTTAAGATCAGAAGCACTTCTTTGATTGAAGTTGGAGTTCCTTCGCTCTTCGGGAAACCTGACCACATTGAAATCCCCAAGTAAAATCCACCGCCCTTGAGACCCTACAATCAAACCCTTTAACAGATCCCACAAAGCCCGTTTCTCCCCAACTTTTTGTGGCGCATAAAGATTCAAAATATTTAACATCGTACCGTCTTCAACCATAATCCCAGAGGTTAAAATAAAATTCTGATTTAAGACTGTATTATGCTTTTTAAACACCTTAGAATTCCAAACACTAACTAACCCTCCTGACCTACCTGTAGCTTCCATCATGTCGAAATCCATACCATCTCTTCCCCATATTCTATAAAAATCGAACGCTCGAGACCCCAAGATATGAGTTTCCTGCACTGCCAAAAAATCAACCCCATTTTTTTCTCTTAAACTTTTCACCCAACCTGGTTTATCAATACCACCAAGCCCGTTAACATTCAAAGAAAGGAAATTCATTTACCACCGAATTGTACTCCTTCATTCACTATGGCTTCCCGAACAAGTTCCTGAAAACAATCCAACTGAGCACCCACAACCGAGGCCAATTTCATCGTGCATTCAGTCTCCTTATCTATACATTTAACACCTGTCTTCAATTTTTGTTCCGCATTCACTTTATCCGAAAATGTTGGCATGAGAATTAGTTTCACTAGCGTTGACCTTCCCATCCCATAATTCTTTATTTAATTCTCGAACCTCCTGTTCCATATTATTATAGTTCGCCTGTTCACAATCCAAAGTCTCACTTCCCCTAGTTAAATTCACGTGGGAGCCCAAAATGAAGGGTTCAAGCCCAAAGGGATCATCTAAGTCCAATCTATTATCTTTCTTGGGCCTATCATTAGAGCTATTACCCCCGCCCGAGTCCAGTCTATCTGCCTTCTTTCTTTTATTATTACAACAATCATGATTGTCAACCTTCGTACTAGGTGTATCTTCTTTGAATGACTTATCCATAATACTAGGAGAATATCCAATAATAATATTGTCCATATTCTCCTCAATCCCTTCAGTTACGGAAACATTTGAATGAGCATTAATTTGTTCCAAACATACCTCCGACTCTCCAGCCTCGCCGCACTGTCCGTTACAACCTTCAAAGATTCCAGCACCCCCATCCTCCGGTGTGTTCTCTGTGACATCTTCCACCCTCACCTCTTCATCGTCCTCCATACCTTCACTTCCGTCTGCTAATTGATCGTCTTCTACAGCATCCACGTCGGCCAAAAAATCGGGAATCCATGCCCCCTCTTCTTCCCGCACCCAAACCCGATGCCTCTTACCCTGCCAATTGATATAGACCTCCTCCAATATCCTGCTGCCATCCCCTAAAAGTATACCGAGAAAGTCGGACGACAAATCGTCCTGGTCCTCCGAAATATTGGCTTTTTGAACGACTTTTCCATACAATGATCCAACAGAATCTAACACTTCATTCATATATAGCTGTAGCGGCATACCGAGAATTCTCAGCCAAGCAAGTCTATCTATGCTCAAATTTTGCCCCTCCCACATCTGAATCTTTGTGAACCGCCCTACTATTTCTCTTGCTTTCTCCATTGCTGCTACCGTCGCCCTATTGTCCGTAAAGGATACAAGCACTGACATTCCTCCCAAATATTGTGTCTTCACAACAGCTTTACTAATTTCCTTCAGAATGGGTTGGATGTTCTTTAGCGCGTCCATATCGATCATAGACATAACCAAAGCTTTTCCATGCAAACCCACAAAGGCCTGCAAATTATCATCAATAGTTATGGTTTTTCGGTCATCTTCTACATTCTTCCTCCCCGTCAAGATATCTATAAACGACCGACCGCCATTATTACCCGCATAACCTTCATCCCGTCTGGCTCCATAACCTGCGTGATCAGTTTTTTTGGAACTGTCAGCCTTATATCTGGTCTCCTTTCCTTTCACATTGATTTCGCCATCCTCTAGTGTGAATCTAGCCACATTACACTTCAGCCTGTAATCGCCCATACGAATCGAACTTAAAGCATTCGCCAAGTCCGTGCTATTTTTGACATCTAGCATTGAAAGAAACCCGAATCGATTCCCAAACCTATCCCGCTTCCAAGCAATATAGATGTCGAAAATATTCCCTAACTCCCTTACAAATCCAGCCAAGTCACTACCACTACACCCATCCGGAAGATTAGAAATGAAAAACTTTGTGAGTCGTCTTTGAATATTTTCCGGAATGGGTTTCCGACGCCGTTCCATTTTCTTAAGGTACTATATGCTCAGCACCAGAATAGTAGCAGTAAAGAAAATAATAAAAATAAAATAAAAAATAAAAACAAAACCATGAAAGAGACTATATAAGTACTCCTCTGAGATGAAGACGCGAATCAATAATCCCTCCACGAATTAATAAATGTACGATCTGTAGAAAATTTGTTTACCAGTTGCATTCATTTGAATTTTGAACATTTCGATGAAGTGATGATGCATACTTTCTTCTTTAGTAGTGTGA
Organism: Chrysanthemum lavandulifolium; assembly: GCA_022545495.1. NCBI lineage: Eukaryota > Viridiplantae > Streptophyta > Magnoliopsida > Asterales > Asteraceae > Chrysanthemum > Chrysanthemum lavandulifolium. Next base: position 288,303,648 of record CM040239.1, on the reverse strand, counting down.
GACATTATTTCATTATTGCTAAAAATAACTTTATCTTGGCATATAATATCAGCGAACACCTACTTGGATCATGTCCAATAACTTTATCTTGAATCCACAGATCGTGTATGACGATGATAAGGGGGTGGTAGTGATAGGGTGGATGAGAGAGAGGCGCGTGAGGTGGTAGATATGGGTGAGGTGGTGTGTTTGGGCACGTGTAGTAGTGGATCGGAGAGAGGAGGAGAGTAGGAGTGTTATGGTGTAGGCGGTGTGGAGTGGTGACCGACGGTGATGAGGTGGTGAGGGGTTTTCCGGTGAGGTGGTGAGGGAGAGAGACAATTAAGTCAAAAACAAATACCACGAAATATGTTCCCATGCAAAAGCCCCTTAATTATTTAATAACAAGTCTAATGTTGGTAAAAATTAGTTGAATAGCTTATGAGGCGAAAAAGAAAGTTGGTCACCATTAGAAATTAATCCTAACATATGTACCTTTTTTTTGAATATAATGATATGATATCACCACATATTACTAAACAAATCTTGATTTGCATGAATGACTAAGGACCAATGTTCACAAGTCATAAATCGTCATTTTATAGAGCTAATTACGTTCATTAGACGCGTTGGGCCATTGTGTTGAGGATCGGACCATTTGATGATTCGAAATAGTTTTTATATTAAAAAAACGACAATAAACAATGATGATAACGAGAGAAAGGAGCCCGTCGCGTTGCAGCAGGGGTGTTTTGCCTTTTTTTGGCATCCTCGTATGGAAGCAAATAGTTACATTATTGTTTACAAAATATTGCATGGTTTAATCCTATTGGCGATAAACATGCGAATGGTAGATGCTAGATGCATCATACATATTACAGTATGTCTGTCCTAACGCTTATTGTCCATAATAGAGGAACACTCAGGGTCACGTGGCTCTCCGTCGCATCAGGTGTAAGCTTAGGAATGAGATCAATCGCCTTCATGTTCTCTTGAATCTGCATATAATAGTAAAACGATATTAATGCTAATCCTTAGAACTGTTGGTGCAAATCCAAGATTATACATTCCATTATGTTTAGATGAACTGAAAAAGAAATATGCCCTTTTATAGTTTTTAGATCAAGTGAAAAAGAGATATACCCTTTTATAATTTTTAGATAAAGTGAAAAAGAAATATACCCTTTATAATTTTTCTTTCAAGCTCTTTAATTCGGCCAATGGTATATGCTGAAGCCAATGACATGTTTCTCGTCTACCTTTAAACAGACAACAGTCGGTATTCTTATTAACCAAAATATCTCACAAAGAAAATTTACACAATAGCTTATATATCAACCGGAGAAGGACAAATATAGTCAACTATAATTGACAACAAAATGTGATCTTTTGGTGTCAACTACATGTTAATCAAAACACCCCTGTATCTTATAGCAACTCATTTAACTTGTTGATATTTGTCAGCTATAATTAATATGTAGATGTAAACTACAAAATGCTAACCTAGCTGCATTAGTTAATCACCTATTTTGATTATGGTTGACTTACTTTGACTATGATTATAGTTGACTTACTTTGCTCAAAAATCAAAATGTTAACCTCCAATAATTAGTGACAACTATAATTATTCTCCAATAATAGCAAAAATCATTTTACCTAAAAAAATCAGCTAGGTTAACATTCTGATTATAGTAAATGATAATTATTTGAGGTAAAATGACGTACTATAGTTAAAGGATGTAGTTGACTTACTTTGACTATATATGTTAATCCAAACACCCTTATTTTGATTTTTGTACCCGTCTCCGGTCTGCCTTGACTCACAATAGTTGATCATATATCTTATAGTAAGTCATTTTACCTGCTGCTGATATTTGTCTTTAAACAAAATGATCCAATCACTGGAATAAATGCACAAACAATGCATGATTTTTTAAACCATATCGTTAAAGCGACATTCAGTTCCGGTTTCGAGATTCTGATGTGGCAGGCTACGTTTTCCTCAAAATCCAAGTCAATATGAGGATGGGCCAACTGTCCATTACATGTTAGTAACATCTTATTTTTTGACAGATCAAATAAAAACAGTCAAGAGTTAAATGGAGTGCAAACCTGTGTCGATGCCTAAAAACTCCTTCACGATGCTCACAACGTAGGTTATGGTTTTTATTGTCACCACCACTAAGTTGAACAACATTATATAACTTGTTGCAATACTTATACATAACTCCTCCTAGATTAGCCTTCTCAGCTTTCTTACTGATTCGTATATACTTGAAAATTTTGCGGCATGGCTTTCGGTCGCATAACTTAGAACAAAATGACCCAGGTTCTGAACCTCAAGCCTATATTGTCATTATTATAGTTTCATTCTAATAAGTTATTTAATATGATTTTTACCTGTCCGTGGTTACCCCGTCAAGATGTAGCTAGCAATGAACAACTGCAATTAACAGAATGTTGTCTGCACCTATAAGTTTCAGGTCTGCAGAAACAAAAGCAAAACCAGGCGCCATTTTTGGCCACAACATTTATATTTATGGAACAATTCAACTATTGGCAAAAAATAACAGCCTACTGAACACTTACATTAAAAAATGTAAAACCATAAATCCAAAATGCGACAAGAAGTATTGAAGCATTAAAATGTTGCAACAAATAAGTGGGCTCAGATCTGTATATAGGTTTCAACACACAGAAACATCTTCATTCCGTAATGGTTGCAAAAAAATGCAGTTGCATAGAAACTATTTAAACTATGCCATCCGGTTGTTTGACCTCTAACTTACAGTCAGATCTTCCTCGACCCATTTCATTTTATCAGATTGCAACAATCATTATAGCCCATATGGATATATCAAGAAAATAATCGCGCCAAAAGTAATTTACTATCAAACATAATCTGGAAAGAGCATCCATACCTCTTGATGTTCTGGAGTAAATTTACAACAGATGCAACTTAACAAAATATTAAATCCCAATTTAAAACAGATAAACACTAAAATGCATACCTGACATCGAAGCAAGACAAGAGAAATCCGAATGACAATCTTCTTCATAACAACACACATACACCGACATGAAAACCAGACATAATCAAACCCTAATCTTGATTAATAATAAAAATCAAAACTTTAAACAAATTAGAAAACAATACCCACATAACACAACGTACGTATCTGTTGCAAACCGATCAACCAAGAAGACAGGACATCACCACATGAATGCCACCGTGGATGGTGAAGCGTAATCATACAGCGTCCGATGTATGTGTTGGGAAACTAACTGGTAAAGTCTGTGGTGAAAGTTGTGAACCGACAAATAATAGCATCAGCTATCTTAACTCTGTTCTGAGTCGGTGGCACCGATAAGATTTGTTTGTGTATCGTTTTGGTGAGATAACTCTAAACTAGGGGTGTTGGTTGGTTATTGGGTTGTTCGGTTTGTTCGATTCTGTTTGTTCGGTTAATTTTTATTTTTGGGTATAACCGAGAATCGAACCGAACAAAAATTAAAATGATTCAACCGAACCGAAAACCAAACCGAATAACTGATGTGATAACTCCAATGTGATGACTCCATTTTTCTTGTTTGACAAAACTGAGCTCTTTTATTAGTCTGATTGAAATATGTTAAAATATTTTATTTTACATTTTGTATGCTCTCTTACTATATAAATGATGTTATGTATTAAGTTCTCCCTTTCGTATCTGCAGTTTTTCCGGATAAAAGATGAAGGAAAGAAATGTTTGTTGATATCATCATCAAGAATTATAAGTTCTGCGAGGGATGACAGCCTTACCTGGGCACCCCACTATGATGCAAGGTATCCTCTTGATTAAAAGTACTTCATTTTATTCCAAATGACTATAGAGCCTATTTATTTGTTATTTATTAAGAGTGCGTTTGGTTGGGTTTGGGGTTGGATTTGGATTTGCTTTTAATGTAGATTTTTGTGAAATTTATTAGGATAATAAATTATATATGTTTATTAGTTTATCTTAACTACTTATAAAACATGTATGAAATCTCTTAATCTCTTAAACTTTTTAATTTTTGAGTAATGTTCTATATTTATTCTACCCTTATCTAATTTACCCTCTTAATACACCTTAGCACTTTAAAATGGAAACTAGAAACTAATAAATGAAATAGAAATTAATGCTAGACATACACATTTAAAAGAAAGTTAGACAAATATTAACCAACGGTTTGTTAGGAATTGAAATGTTGATCATTAATCTAATCAAAGAGAGATCTTAATGTTCTTTCCTTAGGAGAGATTGTTTGAAATAGAAATGACGATCATTATCGAATCAACAAGTATTTTTATAGGTTAACATATAATAGTTAGTCCAAATCTAGTTCATTAACATGTAATAGGCTCGGCCCAAGATAAGGCCCAATCTCGACCCATCGTGGCCTAGTGAAAGAGTTATATAAACCCTCTCCCACACATGGAGAGGGTGTGGGAGATCATAATAGAAGAAAACATTTTCACGTAGTTAGTGTCTGTAGAGTTCTCTCTCTCTCTCTCTCTCTCTCTCTCTCTCTCTCTCTCTCTCTCTCTCTATTGAGTTATGTGATTCTTGTGTGATATTGGGATCCTACAATTGGTATCAGAGCCATACAATGATTTGGAGTATTTTTGGTTGAAAAATGTGGTGTTTTATTGAGTTATGTGATTCTTGTGTGATATTGGGATCCTACAATAGGTATCAGAGCCATACAATGATTTGGAGTATTTTTGGTTGAAAAATGTGGTGTTTTATAGGTCAATTTTTTTCGTACGTTTGTGTGTTATTGGGATCCTACAATTGGTACTAGAGCTACACAATGATTTTGAAATGATTTTTGGTTGAGAAACGTGGTGTTTTAAAGGTAAAAAAATGCCGTACATTTGTGTGTTATTTTGATAACTTTCTTCATCAAAACGTTAGATTTTGTGGTTAAATTCTATAAATTTTTGAATTTTATGTAAGTTTAGGTGTTTTTATAGAAATCTATCAAAGAAAAAAAGGTTTTTAAACACAAAAGTAGGGTTTTTTTTAAGTGTTTTCGAGCAGGAAAAATTGCCACATTTTTTTTCGAAATTGTTGCATTTTCAAAACTACTCGAAATCTTCCTATTTTCTAGAAATTGATGTGGTAGTACTTGATAGTTGAAATTATACTAACTTGGTAACGTGGCATTTCGAGAATTTTAAGAATTTCGATAAAAAAAAGTCAATATTTTTTTTCGAGTAGTCATACGTGGCAGTTTCGAGAAACTTTAGTATAGTTGAGATGTCACTAAATTTGTGACGTGGCATTTCGAGTAATTTGGGAATTTCAAAGAGTAATTTGGAAATTCCAAGTAATTTGAGAATTTCGAGTAATTTTAAACCCTTAAGTTCCAAAGGTTGTTGTCTAATTTGATATCAGAATGGCTTCTAACTACATCAGCTCAAAACACGGGCTTCATTTAATGGTTTTTCATTACCCCTAGACCAGGACCCGTTCTTCAAATAAAGGAAAGTGTAAATTTCAATGCATTTATCCTAAAAACGAGAAGCAAAATCTTCTCTGGCTTGAGCTATTTTATACAATCTTTCAAAATCTTTAAACTCAAGTCAATGGCTTGTGATCAAATAACATATTACAACCTTTCAAAAGAAAGGACCCTACCGTACGCTTCAGTGCACTAAGCCTATTAAATGGTGAGAAATCATCATAATTTTATCAACCATTTTTTAAAGATTTATATATAAAACAAAAATCAAAATGTTTTACAATTTGTACAAAGATAACCCCTTTAACAAGTTTTCTTAAAAAAATTACTTCAAAATGTATGATATTTTTAAGGGGGTATAAAAAGTAAATGTTCCAGATTTCATGCAAATGTGATTTGTTGTTCTCTCCAAAAGCTTGCTAAGGCCCTACTGCCAGTATTCTCAGTCGTGATTGATAACTGCTAATGAAGTTTCTTACAAGCTAACAATATATCTTTTAATTAGTTGATATAAAAAATATCACTATTATGTTATTTTTAAGGAGGAGAAACCGTGATTAAACTATGTTTAAAATGTGGTCAAATCTTTCTAAAGATCATTGTTGAACCATCAAAGTATAGCTCCACTCAAAAGTGATCATTCTGAACATACTTGTACCTTGACGGGTAATAATTTCAAGTTAGTCATTAGGCTAGATGTCACCTAAAAGCTGATGATGGATCCCGTTAACTAGCAACGTAAACGTGTCTCACGAAGTCTTATTTTTTTAGAGTCTATCACTAATTTTAGATGTGCATACTCATTCCTCCGTGTACAAACTCTTTGACTAAAATATCCATGCACATGTGTATTAGGAGTAATTCCCAAAAATAAAAACTTTCAAAGTGTTATCAAAATATGTTTTCATCCAAAAACTTTAATTGCTTTTTCAAATGGTTTTAAGGCTACAATCATTACTCCAAACCAACATTTATATTCGTGTACAAATAAGGAGGTTAGGGAATAGGGTTTGTATCCCATGGTCCAGCCAGAACCTGAGGGACCTACCCAGGGACTTTCTACTATTAAAGTAGAAGTCTGTAGGTTAGAAGCAGATGATTGGGTAAAAGGGAATGAAGGGGTTAAAGAATGAAAAATAAAAGTTAAGCAAAGGTGAAAAAAATGAACCCTCTATAAACTTAAGGCATAAATCGGGTCAATACATATGTTATCATTAATCACAAAGATGATTATAGTATTGAAGACATACATCATAGACCCAGTGATGCAATGTAAAACCCATCCTTAGTCACTAAAGTTTATCTCAACATATTCTAGTTTCATTTGTCACAGAGATTAAACACGTAGTCTATCGGCCTCTCACTTCGAGACGTGTTGATATCGAAAGGGTGGTAGTCTGCTCCAGCCTCCCCTTACTAAATCAAAATGCAATTAATTGAGTCTAAATCCAAATGAGATTCTACAATAGAATCTCGTAGGACATAATTTCCAATCTACAACTTGTTGTTCAACAATAATAACACAAGTTGTACTTAAAAGTCCTCCGCAGATCCTAGTAATCTTACCAGAACATTCATAGTGGAATCACACTTGTGATCCTCGATGATTGAACGAAAACCTCGCCAGAGTCAATATCAAACAAAACTGAAAGTGGGTCACTTCATTAATTCTTTATCGATTAAGCTTAGTGTTTGTAGTGGTTAATTTTGGATCAAAGGGTCTACAGTCGTGGATTGATACTTCGATGTACTCCAGCAGCTCACATGGATTGTTGTAAGCGTGATTGTGGCATCCAATTTAGGATTGCCCTGTGTGAAGATTCAAATTTTTTTATCACACTATGCTACAAATGATATCTAAACACGTAGGCGCCAGAAATCCTACCAAGGAAATTCCTTTCATGAATCGATTCCTGATGACGTAGGTGTATACTTGGATTTATCTAATGTGTATATATAACTGTCCTTAACAGGATTTGGACAGCTGATATGCTCAACCAAAGTGAATGAAATCAAGACATTCATCATTAAAACAATCATAGTGGAATGATTCTTTAAGAAAAGATCCACAATAATCTATTGGCATAACGTGATTATTATCTACCTTAAGTTGTGCACGTACTGATGAAAGTCGCCTTAAAGGAAGACCGTACACCGTAATTATTTTCATATGTTGCTTGTCTTATGTTGCTATAACCGTACACAAGAGAAAAAAATGATTTCATTTTCAATTTCACTAAATGTTTCTATACGTTTTCTGATAAATTTAAAAATTCTTATTTTACTTGAATTACCATATGTTACAACATCTTTTAATTAAGCTTTGATCATTTTACGTTATATGCATAAATATCTTGTAGAATTTTGAACTTATTTTCTCGCAATGAAATTTCCCTTTCTTTAAACTCGAGTTTCTTCATCTTCACATCTAAAAGGATGTCCCGATATCCATTCATTATTTCGCAAATATTCGTCACCAAATTTTTCTTATCTTTCTATCAACATACTGACGAGTGTTTCACCAACAACTCAAGATACTGAATGGTATGACCCATGATATCGCTCTCTTTTTGGCTTTGTCCTAGTCAATTGGTCGAGTTTCTTGCACAACATTCTTTTCATTATCATCATCATTGTCTGAATCAACTCATTTGTTTTGGTTTGTACAAGCATATGCTGACTCAACTATCCTGATTAAGGTGGACTCCCGATGTCTTTGATTTCTTCTTTGAGCATCCTTACTTTCAAAATTTTTGGAAGTTCTACCTCGATCAATTTTATATGATGTTTTAATACTCTCCACGCATGAAAAAGTGTAAATTTTATTTGATATTCATCTATCTCCTTTGGAGGATCACCTCATCATTTGCTCTCCTTTCAGTCCTTCTAACTACCGACAAAAAAGTTACTCACTTTACTATGAAAATTCTTTCATTTGCAGTTAATCTAATCGTATGTACGGATTCCGGTTATACCTTTTCTCTCTCAAGGTATACTAGTAATACAAACACCGTTACTCAACGGATTATCTATTTACAATAAGCAATCTAAAATGAGAAATGCTAGACTCACACAAATTTTACAAAAAGATTCACACATGTACATGTGGCAAAAGAGGTGCACCAATCAAATTATATTGTATTTTCTCTTTCTTACATTCACTTTCAATATTTGAATGACATGCATGTTTTTTAGGAATTAATTTTTTTTATTTTAGTTTTTGAAATAATTTTTTCAACATGCATGTTTTTTATGTAATTGGTTACACTTTTTTTTTTAATAAAATACCAATATTTTTCCTAACCATTATTATTAATTTTAGAAGTTTGAAACACAAATTAGAGAACATAAACCATTATGAAAGGAAAAAACAACATTCATATACTTAAATGTTATATTTCACTTAATTACAAGTACAAAAAACACATATGCAATAATCATATATATTCAAGAAACACATATGCAATCATCGTATATCTTCATGTATATTTGTGTTCATCTAGTTCTTCGTCTTCAATGATATCATCATCTCCAATAATCTTTAAAAAAATGCAAAAAAACAATTAAACCAAAAATAAATAAAAAACAAAAATTAATCAAACAACTAGCATAACACATATGCACCATTCAGTTGATTTATATAAACCTTTAAACACATATGCACACACATCTATAGATTTTATATAAATTAGAAAACACGTACATGCAGAGGCGGAGGCAGGGGGTGGCTAGCGGGTGCTAAGCCCCCCCTAATGAACCCAATAAGTTTGATATAGTATAAGCTCATAGCCTTAAGTTTAAGGAATACATCCAATCGGCACCCCCTAACATTCAGTGATACTCATCTTTGCAATGGTCTAATCTCATGTACTTGTATTTGTGCTTTAATGGAGGTTGGTTACTTTGTTTTTGATGAAGTGGTAAACTGACGAGGAAGATGTACAGTGAAAGGATAGGATTATTTTTTGTGGTCCTGTATATTTTGTTTTGTCTTGTAACCTTATTAGTATTATATAAAGTTCCATCTTCACCCCTTTTAACTTTAAGAGTTGTCAATTCAAGCTTTATGTTGAAGATCTAATTCGTTCAAAATCCTCTCGGTAGATATTGAAGGCCAAAAATATCTGACATATTTTTTGCATTTCCTTAACTACTGCTTTGTTTGGACTTTAAAGATTTTATATTTTAGAGTTAATAGTTTATATATTTTGAAAACCAAAAAGCTTAATGAACACCAAATAGTTTATATATTAATAAGAGGAAGAAAAAGAAATGAACAAATTTCTAATGCTATTAATAAAGATATATGTAGAACCGAAGTAAAATAAAGCCATATCTATATTAAATATTGAAAAACTTTTTTTTTTTTAATTAAGGGCATATTTCAAATTTTGGCACAAGGTTTTCGAATTTCACAGTTAAACTCTCCATGAAGCCTTGTGTATGCTTACAAAAAATTTCCATTCAACTTAAGATTTCAGTTTTAAAAGTAAGCTATTATTATGACTCGAAGCATCAAAGTTGAAAACGTTTATGATGCGTTTTTTTAATCATTTTACACTAGCTGGCCTAAAGCAATTACTTATAATTGGACCTTTAACCAATAACTAGGATAAAAAGAACTATCAATTCCATTTACGAAAAAAGTATCGACGTTTGATTATTACAATAGAGTATCGGCCCCCCTTAACTTAAAATCCTGGCTCCGCCCCTGCGTACATGCATACTACTTTTTTGATTTTATATGAACTATAAAACACATATGCACACCCTTTTAATTGATTTTCTACCGGCCATAAACACGTACGCACCATTCCTGAAAACACTTATGCACCATTCGTTGAAACACGTATGCACCATTCGTTGAAACACGTATGCACCATTCCTTAAAACACGTTTGCACAATTCCTTAAAACGTCATTATCACAAATAGACCATTTAACAAGAAGAAAGGAAACGAAAACGAATACAATAAATAGACCTTTATAAAACCACATCATCATATAATTTAACTTACCTATACTTTTTTAAAGAAAAATAAATAACATACGTGTACACTCTTTCGTTGATTATATACTAATCACAAAACATAAGTTTTTGTTGAAGTGCCATAAATAACATACATGCACACCACTTTTATTCCCTTGGTAAAACATATATTGTTAAGATAAAGAAATGCAATTAAACAAAAAATGAACATAACAAAGCTTTAACTGACTTTTTATAGACAATAGTTGACATGTTCTACCCTACATGTACTTAAGAACCAAAGCTTCAATAACTATATAGTTTCTCAACGATATAGTAAACAAATAGTGGACCAGTTTCAATTCATAAAACTGCATTTTTAATTCTACCTAGAGCACAGTCAACTTGATACTCATACAACAACAACATATCAGGTATAAGCACACAATAGGGACACACAATCATGGATTCAAAACTATAATCAGTAACCACAAAATATAGACTATCAATAATCATGGCTATAAAGAGTATAAACCATACAAAAGTTTTGATATCTTTTTAATATAAAATATGCGTACCTCTATTTAGTTGAATAAATCTAGTAATTCAATGTTATATTTTTTTCTTATAGTTTCTTAAATTGTACGTCTATGCTTGTAAATTTGCAGATTTAAGATGGTGGCACGCTATTCTTGGAAATTAGATAATGTCAAATTTCGAATAAAGACCAGCATGTTATCTCTTGGGACCATGTATGAAGCTAGTTTGGTCTTCAAAGCTCCTAGTATGAGACCCAAGAGTTTGATCACAATAAAATGGAAAACAAATGATTTGATTGTATGCTCTACACACGTTGCACAATGGCAAAATGACAAGTGGAATAGGATCAAAATGTGGCATTTCTGGAATCATGTGCCGTATGCTGAATTTGACATTGTTATAGATGAGTTTCCACATGCTGGAGGGGATTATTGGGATAAGTTCTGGATCGAAGGAATTGAATTTCAACCAGTAGAGATGGCAAGTATCTCTTTTGTGAACAAATACCAGGTATTTCTTAAACGAATATTGTTTTTTAACTTTTTCTAACAATAATTTTTGTATTATTGTTTTACCATTTAATATAACCACTTAACTTTGTTAGTCAATGTTTTAGTCCTCAACTCTAAAACATTTTGTTCAAACAAACCACTTAACTTTAAAAGCTTATACTACTAAAATATCTAATTCTCTGTGACCATTTAATTTAATACTTTAATTTTCAGTAAAAACTTTTAACTCTTTTACCGACGTTTTATTAATAAATCAAGAAACATGGATAAAAGTAGGATGCTAACTTTACATGTTATTTGTTCGAATTAAGAATAAACGGTTGTAATTCAGGTCTTCCAAAAAAATATGGAGAAGCGATCTGCTTGATCTTATATGAGAAAAATAGTACTCCCTTTGTCTTAGAATAAGTATCAAGTTTTGACTAATTGTTATTATTTGTTTGTTAAATAATATTGATGCAAAATATGTTAATAGATTGAGTTTAAATGCATTTTCATTGTTATAATTTTCATAAAGTACTATATAACATAAACAAAAATATTTAAAGTGACAGTTGAAAAAGTACGACATTTAAAAAGTCAAAACTGAGCATTTATTTTTGGACGAATAGAGTAATTACTAAAGAATTTTAAGCCAAATATTTAGTGTATCATGAAGCATTTATTTAAGTTAGAGATAAAAATGTTGACAAATTAGTTAAGTGCTCTAATTAAAAGGTTAATAAACTAAAGAGGATTAATCAAATGGTAAAACAAAGTTAAAGGGTCTAAATAAATAATCAAAGAAAGTTAAATATAAAAACATTCCTAAAACAAGTTAATTGGTAAACCATAAATTGATTAAAAATTAAGATGTTATACCCTTATTTAGAGTTAATTATATCAATAATTACTGTGGTTTGTCAGGTTTTACAGGTTTAGACATTGCATTTGTTTTTCTTCGTCGGGTCATATCATTGTAGTCTGTATGTGTTAAGGATCCGGTCCAATTCCGTTAACTTAGTTTATTTTGTTGTTAAATGCATTTTTAAACAAGTTAAATGACCAAAATACTTTTCATCTCCCAACACAGGAAACGCCACTGATCAATCGTGCATGCAATATAGATCGTCGTACAAGTGTCAAGTTGAGAGAGAATATTATTTCAGGAAAACATTTATTAAAAAAGATGCTAAAAACTCTTTTTTATTAGTTAAGATAGATAGATAGCTAAAAGACCCGTGAAATTTACGAGTTTTTCATAGAGAAGAAAAAATAAACAATCACTTACATATTACATAATAAGTTGTTCTAAAATTCTTATCGAATATATATACACAGTTGGAGAATTAAACATTGTATGATGTCAAACATATGTGTAATCAAACAATCAGTGTAATAATTAAAATAAAATATAATTTATAATTTTAAATATAGTTTATAATTAAAATAAATTAAAAGGAAAACATAAAGTTGTATAAGAACAAAGGGAAATGATTCAGTAAGAAAAAAATTAAAATAAGAAGAGTAAGAAGAGTTTTAGCCACACAATTCAAATAAGAGCGAGAAATTTAAGGGGAGATGCCTCTATTTTTATAGGTGCATCTAAAATGTGTGGTTGTGGTTTCTTCTTATCCTTCGTATTTTAGTTTTTCTTCTCATTTGATCCTAACTCTAAGAAGAAATTATAATTTATGGTGTTGTTGAACTTCTATTTGTTGTGAAAATCCAAAAGCATCTTGATGAACTTGCAGTTGACTTGAACTGACCTTTATAACCATTTCAACATGAATTTCCTTTATAACCATTGTCATCAGAAACCGAAGCAAGGTCCAAAGAATAGAAGTGCATCAATGCGATATGATATAAATGTTTAAATTGATTTTATAATTCATTAATTAATAAAGATTATAAAATACTGAAATTACTTCAAATCTATTAGCTACAAAGGCTTCCCTTTCCGTAACTTTCCATTTTTATCAAAATTACATATCCAATTCATCACATATTCACATTTGATAACTTGACAGATCACATCTAGCACATACATTTGCTATGTTACAAAGCTTAAATATGAACAAAACTTTATTATAGTAATGAAAAAAGAACATATACCAATCTATCCTAGACTTTATGATAGTAATGATAACTTCGCATGCATGCCAAGATGTCCTTGACGGTTTGAAGTCGAATACATGGACAGAACCCTTAGGAACTTCACTTTTTTACTATCGTTTCATAGGATGATGTTGTCTTTGACAACACGCAAATCAGACATGAAAATTTATCACTAAGATGTCATAATATAGGAGAAAAAAGTATGTGTTGCTTTGTTTTTCTTTACTACACCTGGAGTAGCATTTAACTTAACTCAATATAATTCTGAAATACTAACTAAGTTAAAACAAAACAACCAAAAATAGTTTTAAAGAACAAAGAGACTTTGATCACCTTCAATATAAGTCGCCGCTGAAATCTAGAAAGTAATAACCCGATAATCATACACACGTTGACATATTTTTCTGCAATTAGAATGTTAAAAAAGGATTAAAATAATGATAATGATGAAACCAAATAAACTAAAAGAAAAGCAAAAAGAGACAAAAAGCCGAAAAACCATAGCCCCAAATCGAATTCTTCATCAAGATCCCTCAAGATGACAATAAAAAAAAGTGACTTAGCATACCCAATTGAAGCCATTCAATTCGTGGCTGATTCAAGATTTTACCTAAAAAGCACTGCATACATATGAATCACAAACACAAATTATACGTCAACACTCAACATCATGATTCTTGTTTTCACATATCACTAAATGCATCAAGTTTTAACGAAAGTAGTTAATATAACCATAACCATAACCAACAAAACTAAATTATATTATATCAAAAGCAATAAACATACTTATAGGAGGTTGAAGAAGACCAAAATGTGTAACATATCCATATTACAATTGTCTCAATTATTTTTTTACTGTGAAATTAAGCCCAACTTCAAATTATTATACATTACATTTTTAAACATCAAGCTCATAATTGTAACATACGGGATGCATTATTGTACATGTATATGACATTTAGTAAACAAAACCATAATTAATGACATATCGCCATTTTTAAAGGGCCACACCTAAATAAACACTAATTTTCCATTATATAAACCCTATCAATGATTGAATTTATTATTTTAAATTAAAATAAACTTTAATTAATGTATCAACAATTGCACTAATGATGATATCATTAAAATCCATAACTAAATTACCTTAATTAATATATCACTTACTTTTTTTTTTTTACTTATCCAAATATATTTTATATATATATATATATATATATATATATATATATATATATATATATATATATATATATATATATATATATATATATATATATATATATATATATATATATAAACAAAACAAATATATAAACATACAATTCAAAATTAAATTTTACAACTTTTATTAAGTAATTTTCAATTCACTTTTTCAATTCCGGAAGTGTTGCAAAATTACATTAAGTTAGATCGTAACTTTCACGAGCACGATAATAATACTCGCAAAAATCATTTTGACGACTAACATATTTGTCTTCCCATCCAGATGCAATATTGATTTTATATGTGATCAAAAGTGGATGAGTTAATGGTAAATGGAAACCTTCCCGTAATGCAACTCTTATATAATGGTCACCATCCACGTGTGCAATCACTTTGAGCTCATGTTATACATTGAAGCAATTTCCGATTCTGTGTTTGACATTTCTATATCCATTGTCCATCAAATCTCATAGTAATATACATTTCGTTATAAACAAAGTTTTAAATGCTAAAAAGCATGACAAGAGTTGCCACCAAATCATTTATGTACCTTGAAACTAAAATAATTGTTGAATAACTGATACTCCATCCATTGTCGAGTCAAATGTATAGTTACATTGTAATTATATTAATCAACAAAGTTTTTAATCAAGTCGAAGTTTATTGAAAGAAAAGTAACAAATGTAAAGTGACGTTGTAATTATATGAACACATATATAAAGAAAAGTAATACAATGCTATTTTTCTTTTTAATTTATTAAGATATTTTGGAGTATGAAACATAAAAGTTTGTGCAATAATAAATATAAAGACCAAGTAAATAGAAAAAGGTTTGTTTAGTGGAATTTGGGTAAGAATAATAGGACTTAAAGCACAATATCATCCATCTTTAATTAATTTCTTAAACAAGATACCTTATATAATATGCGTTTAAACTTCAGGAAAATGATTGAGATGCCTACTTCAAATGACTAATTATATGTCTTCTTTATTCATTGTTGGACATATGGCTTGCATTATTTCTCTCTTCTTATATAATATCATTGATTTTGCCACATGTATTAAAATCTTTGCTATGCTCAAAATTAAGTATACGAGTTAGGCACGCCAATCACTACTATAAAATTTAACTTTAGAGTAAATGTGGCAATTTCAAATATAATCCTGCATGCAATATAGATCGTCGTACAAGTGTCAAGCTGAGAGCGAATGTTATTTCTGGAAAACATTTATTAAAAAAGATGCTAAAAACTCTTTTTTACTAGTTAAGATAGATAGATTAATTTAGGACAAATAGAAAAGAAAAATACACAATAAAATTAAGAGTTCCTCGTTTTTATTAGTATATCAGAAATTTCCAACTACTTTATCGTTTCTCACTTTTTGAATTAATTTTTTATTTAAAAACAATTTTAACATCATGGAATATGTTTTTGATTTTTTTGCATTGAAACTCATACTGATTTTTAGTCCTATATACAACCTTTTCTTTGAAACTCATACAAACCAAACACTACATTAAAAACAATTTTAACATGATGGAATTTGTTTTTGTTTTTTTCTTAGAAACTCATACTTTATTTAAGCCTATATACAAACCAAACACTACATTAAAGGTAGGGAATATGTTACCTAATAGTAATCAAGTTCTATGAGTGTTCTAATTTGATATCCCAAACTTTCTACTAATCACAAAAACCATCAAAGTTTCAAAAATGTTTCATTCTTATGTAATTTTCTAAAATTATTGTGCTTAAAGTATCAATTTTATGTATAAACATGTTGTACATTAATTTTAAACACCCACCCCCTGAATTCAACTTATTTCAACCAACTTTATGTACAATCCGTTAATGCATGACTAAACATAAAGTCAAAAACAATAAGCACAAAATAATAACCAAGTTTGAGAAGTGTTCCATTCAGGTCACTCTAACATAAAAATTACATGGAACAGTTTTGAAACTTTAATGGTTTTTGTGGTTGATATAAAGTTTGAGATACCAAATTGGAACAGATCTCAAACTTTGTTACTATTTGATGATTTTCCCCTTAAAGGTATTCACAGTTGAATCTGAGCCTAGTTGTTACCACTCTATTTACGATTATTTTGCATTTTAACTTATAATTTCGCATGCAGCAAGAAGGATTTATAAATCTCGACGATGATGATGATGATATAGATGACGATGAATACTGGGAGAAAAAGTTGCCCGAGAATTATCAACGCTATATCGAGATGTCAGACAAGCCTTTGGACTACGCCACCAAAAAGGAGCTCTACCTTCTTTTTTGTCACGGTTTCCTTGCCGATAAAGGTCAACTGGTAATAACATTATTGTGGTAATTAAACATGATCAAGTCGATACATAATCTGTTTTCGATAGATTTCATGAGAAACAAACTTGTAACATTCAAAATCTTTTTAACATTTTGAAATCTTTATTTGGTTAACAGTGGTTTTCAGTTTCCAAACCAACCCTTGGGATATGTTCAGTACAACCAGCTAATTTCTCTCCAAAACTCGGTTCCCAAGAACCTTCAGAGACCCTATCTCTATCAGAATCAAGGTTCTCAATACCTAAATTTAACTACAGATGTAACTTTTATACATTGTAATTAAGATAACAGTCTTTCTTCGCTTCAAGAATTCCATCTGATCTGATTTTATTTGTCAACAGGTTCAGTTTGGTGACAAAACTTGGGGATTATAATGATTTTTTGTTCAAAACGACACTTCAGTCAATTATGTTTTCACCTCAGTATACCTATGCATGCTATCTTTTGTTCAAATTTAGAGAAAATCCCAGTGTACTAGATAATACTGTTTTGTTAGAAACAGAATGCAAGTTGGATGGAGTTCCTATAGGTATAATGTTTGTATATTGGAGTACATATCCATTGAATATACCCACAATCAAGCCAAAGAATGATTATGGACTGCATGACTCATCAAATATACTGGAAGCAGAAGGACTTGCAATGAGAAAGGATCTAACGGAGGATCTGGGGTATACCAGGATTGAAGAAAGGAAGGATGGCTGGATGGAAGCCATGTTGTTCAAACTAACAAACGAGTTACTAGATCAGAAAAATGGTTGCCATCTCCGGATAGAGTTAAAGTCAATAGAGGCTAAGATAAATGGAATGATTGTAGAGGGAATCGAGTTTAGGCCATATATATAGGTTTGCAAGGCGGATCAATCCAGAAATCTATAAAAAGGTATGTACTTAGTGTTAAAAGATCTGAATTTTAAAACAAATTTTCTTACAGACATATGCACGGTACATACAGTCTCGCTCAAGTATGTTTGCCTTTGAACTGCAGCTTCTTCAATCTATAAACTCAGCTAAAAGAAAAATGTCATAGTTTTATCTTTTTCGCTCACCCTTGTAACTAAGCTGACAAAATACTCTCGAAATAATTTGTACAACACCCACATAACTAGATGCTTGTTAGCATTAAGTGTTGGTCATTCTATGATTAGGAACCGTATAACATGTTATAGAAAATCTCGTAATTAGTATTTTTTTTTCCCTTCCTTCTTCTTCTTTCTTTTTTCTAAACGGCAACTAACTATCTCACAAATTGTAATATATCGTTATCGGGCTCATGGACTTGACTAAACTATTAAGTCATTAGTTATGTAAGCTAGCCTTTCATATGTTATATATGATGTAATCCAAGTCCATAGCAAACCCCAAAGCTCACTTAGGAGGCGTCACATGGATGTATTTAAACCCTCAAATGGTGTCATTTGAGGGTGTGCTTGAGAGTGTAATGTGCAGTGCGTGTGTTTTTAGTGAAGTAATATTAGCTTTCTTTCTTTCTTTCTCTCCATCACTCACGTCACACCTCTCTTTCACCATCCTTGTGTGTTTAGTTTGATCTATTATAGGGCACCTACAATGCTTTTCCATATCTTGAATTTTAAGTTGCATGATCATATTAAATAGCAACCAAGTTCCACTGTGTTCAGCCAAGTTTACACTCGTGATTTCTTTTGGTCAATAATGCAAAAAATCACCATATGACCTCCAATAAAGCAAAAGTTGTATTTTTGCAGATCTTAACACTATACCAAAAACGAAATTTGGGACGCCCAATTTGTTTGGGTCGAGTTAGTCGTCCCAAACGGTCGACATTCCCCCACCTCTTTTCAACCAAAGTTGCAGTCAAACAAAACAGCTTGGCCCCACAAAATTTGGAATGACAATGTCGTTCCAAATTGTTAAATATATATTTTTTTAAAAAGATTTTTAATAAATTAAGTGTATTTTCACGGAAATAATGACATCCATCAACTTTTTAGTCCCGCTAAACACTTAGGGACGACAAAGTTGTCCAAAATTGTGCATAGTCTTTTTTTTTTTTTTTTTTTTTTGTATTTAAAAACTTTATAAATCAATATGTATTATTTAAAATGAATTTAAAACTTTTAGAAACCTTCGTTCCGTATTAAAATATTTGAAATAACAATTATAATCCAATAATCTATCTAAAAAACTTATAAATGAATTAATTTTAAAAAATTTATTTGCTTTAAAATTATATGTAAGTGTAAAAAACCTTTAGGACGACAATGTCGTCCCATATTTTATAATATCTGAAATAACAATTATAATCCAATAATCTATCTAAAAATACTTATATATGCATTAATTTTAAAAAAATTATATGCTTTAAAATTATATGTTAATGTAAAAATTAATTTTAAAAGACTTTACAAAATCAATACTTTACTATTTGCTTTAAAACTATATGTTAGTGTAAGAGTTATATGTATTTCTTAATCAGACTATTAATATTTATCACACAACTAACATAAAAAATCATAAAGTGTTGGGATTATGTATAATGATATTATCTGGACTCATTCATTTTAGTTGTTTCGTTTGCTTGTCGAGTTATTCCACCAAATATTTTCCCGCCAAAAGTGTTGGCGCCAATATTTTCCCGCGAAAAGTGGGAAGTAGCAGCAAAAAAAATAAAATAATGAATGGGCGATGTTTGTTATGGTCTATGTCGTGTTTTCGTTTTTTTTTTAGTTGTTTCGTTTGAGTCATTTCGTTTGTGTTGTTTCGTTTGCTTGTCGTGTTGTTTCGTTTGATGAATAAAAATCTTGGGTGTGGTTCGACCCACTAAGAGACAGGTGTATGTCATGTTCGATAACAAAATACTTAAAAGATACATATGAATAAGTAAAAGATACGAACTATTCCAACATTAAAGCGTACAAATTATATTACACCTCCATAAATTTAACAAGAACAACAACAACAACAACAACAGCAAAAGCAGCAGCAACAACAACAACAACAACAACAACACTACTACATATGAAGATTTTCCATGTCACTTAACAGGTCACAAAGTATTGCATCCGACTGAAATACGTGGTCGTGGTCTTCGGGATTCCTTGCCATTTCAAGTCTTGCCTCCAGCATCATTACTCTTGTCTCTAGCACCTGTTTTTGTGATTCCAGCATGATTATCCTAAAATCTTTGGTATTACAGTTTGAGCACTCTGTTGGTGCATATCCAGAACCTTGAGATGTTGAAGCAGAAGAGATTACTCTTAAGTGGTCATCAAATTGACTCTTCCACATAAAATATCCACATCCATGATTTTTTTTCTTGGCTGTTACATAATAAGTAAATTATAAGAGATTACAACCCAATTATTTGTATATTTACATAAATAAGAAATGTATGATTGTTCACCTTTGAAAGAGGAGATGCATAATATTGCCATCCAAAGGTATCTTCTTTATGTGATGCTTTTAGTTTTATATTTCCTGTTTCAAAAGAACACATAAGAGGATTATATTGTTGCATCTCAGGTTTTGAAATTGGTGTGAAATGATGTAGGGACCTTGATCTACGCGTCGGTAACAAAGGAAGAGAGACCGGAATTTTCGTCGAAAGTTGGTGACGGAGCAGAAAAGTTTTTCTGGTGAGGTGTTGGTATAAAATGGCTTGGTAAGCCCTAATTCGGGTTTATATATCCCACAAGGGACCAAATGTGTAAAAATGAAAATAAAGGGGTGGCGGTGTAAAAATAAGAAAGGGGTAATTAAAACAATTATTTGTATAAAATGGAGTCATTTGTTTAACATTTCATGTATAGCCATATCATCTTGACTCATTCGTTTAACATCTCATATATAGCCATATCATCTCGACTCATTCGTTTAACATCTCATGTATAATCATATCAATAATCTCGACTCATTCGTTTAACATCACTAGTATAACGATATCATCTCGACTCATTCGTTTAACATCTCATGTATAACCATATCATCTCGACTCATTCGTTTAACATCTCATGTTCCACGATACGATATCACTTCATTCGTTTTAACGGTTCGTGTATACCCATATCATCTCGACTCATTCGTTTAACATCTCATGTATAACCATATCGATCATCTCGACTCATTCGTTTAACATCTCTTGTATAACGATATCATCTCGACTCATTCGTTTAACATCTCATATATAACCATAACATCTCGACTCATTCGTTTAATATCTCATGTTCCACGATAAAATATCAATTCAATCGTTTTAACATTTCATGTATAACCATATCATCTCGACTCATTCGTTTAGCACCTCGTGTATAACCATATCGATCACCTCGACTCATTCGTCTAACATCTCTTGTATAACGATATCATCTCGACTCATTCGTTTAACATATCATGTATAACCATATCATCTCGGCTTATTCGTTTAACATCTCGTGTATAACCATATCAATCATTTATACTCGTTCGTTTAACATCTCATGTACAACGATATCATCTCGACTCATTCGTCTAACATCTCATGTTCCATGATACATTATCAATTCATTCGTTTTAACATTTCATGTATAACCATATCATCTCAACTCATTTGTTTAACATGTCGTGTATAACCATATCGGTCATCTTGACTCATTTGCTTAAAATCTCATGTATAACGATATCATCTTGACTCATTCGTTTAACATCTCATATTCACGATACAATATCAATTCATTCGTTTTAACATTTCATGTATCACGATACTATCCTGATTCATCCGTTTTAACATGTCATGTATCTCGATACTAAAATTAAATCAATTTTAATTTATTTAAATAATTTATAATTAATTTACATCATTTATAATTTATTTAAATATTCAATAACTAATTTAAATCATTTTTAATTTATTTAAAAAATTTATTACTAATGTAAATTATTTTTAACTTATTTAAAAAATTTATAACAAATTTAAATCATTTTTAATTTATTTAAATAATTTATAATTAATTTAAATAATTTATAGTTTATTTAACATTAATTAAATAATTTAAATAAGAAAATTAAAAAAAAAAAGAATTGGACGATATTGTCGTCCCATTTTTTTCACTAAAATTTTCACGGAATGTTAAACCACCCGTAGGCACTTATGCACCGCAGTTGAATGGTCTTATCGGGCTTAGGCCACTTCCCCTTTCTCGCGATTGGAAAGTAATCCAGCTCGGTATAAAGCGCATATAATGCCCGCACTCGAAGTTTTAATTGTTTATTTTATTTCTCATCTTATTGTTATTAACCGTTTAGATTTGCATGTTATATTTAAATTGTGTGTTTATTTAAATGCGTATATTTATTTGTGAACCTATTTTAACCTCGCACCTTGGTTAAATAACCCTTCTCGAGTGACGGTTGGAGCGAATGAGTATACAATGGGGGAAAGGGTAGCTTTTGGGCTATGACTTCAGATGCGATTACTATTTTGCAAACACAAAAACAGGATCATGGCTAACTTTTTTGATACGCATGAGAAGCCCGTGACAAGGAGCGGAACGCCGCCTTGTTGAAAGTGTGGCTAATGAAGCCAACATGAATGGGAGGAGTTAGTTGACCGGTGGTCCGTACCGGAACGGATGGAAAGATGTGCTAAAAATGCTAAGAACCGAGAAAAAATTAAGAAAATAACTCACCAAGGGAGACAATCATCCTTATGTAAGACTCACTATAATTTTTGTAATTTTTAAAGTTGTTTATATTGTTTATATATAGCTCTTTATTAATTTATTTTATATTGTATAAATAGCGGGTTAAGCATACGGGAGAAATGAGGACCTTATTGAAACATGGAGGAAATGGCATTCAAGAAAGGGTGCCTTTACAAACAGTGCTAACGAAGTGACTTATGTAAGTAATTTATCTCTAAACACGAGTCATTAAGATTAAGTTACTTCTTGTTTTGTTTTTTTAACTTACTTGTTTTTAACATACCTTTTTATTTATTTTATTTATTTATTTATTTTTTTGTCGTTTTTTTTGTTTTTTTTAACTTACACAGCTGTAGATGGATGAAGTCCCTTCAAGATCAAGTTAAAGGCGGTGTCATCCCGTTCGTGACCGATGAAGAAATATTGGAGCAAGTAGTTCCGAGTGACAATCGCCAGAATATGCCGGGAGGGGCAAGAGGTTACCGGGTAGTGGCTCAACTTCTCACAGGTCCAGACATTGGCCATTTGGGCAAGATTATGTTACTCGGGAGCATATCACGGAGGTGTTGAGGCGAGAGGAGCAAGAGAAGGAATTGCT
The DNA here is from genome assembly GCA_022545495.1 of Chrysanthemum lavandulifolium. Taxonomy (NCBI): domain Eukaryota; kingdom Viridiplantae; phylum Streptophyta; class Magnoliopsida; order Asterales; family Asteraceae; genus Chrysanthemum; species Chrysanthemum lavandulifolium. The sequence continues at coordinate 288,280,258 of CM040239.1, read as the reverse complement.
GAGGAAGCAAGCTCAGAAGGCGCAACAACGGGCTATCTTGGCTGAGAAACAGGCTAACTTGGCTAAGGAACAAGCTAACACGGCTTATTCTAGAGTTGGTACATTCGAATCATATCTTGGTCAGTTTTTTAGCCACTACAACCAACAAGGTAATCCATTTCCCGTTCCTTTTCCCCCACCTAATTCTGCTCCCTTTCCCGACCCTTTTCTCGTACCCGACCATGTTGCTCTCCAACCTCCCTTTCGAGGCTTTATTCCTCCCATTCCAGACCATATTAATCCCTTTCCCGACCCTAATATTCCATTTAACAATTGTTAATATCCTTTAATTTCCGACTCTACTACGTGACCGAGCTCTAGTTCTAATTTTGCAATGTCGCCCGCCAACCTTAACAAATACATCTTACCAAATAATCCCCATATGAGCCACGCTTCAGATAATTATGATAATAATAATGATGGTGATAATGAGACGGAGGTGGAGGCGTAGTCGGACGAGGAGAAGGCATAGGGATGTAGTATCTTTTTATTTGTGTTAACTTTATGACTTGTTAGCTTAATTTGAGACATGTTAATTTGTAAGTTTGTGACTTGTTAGTTTAAGTTGTATAGTATTTGTCGAATGGTCTCGTGGATTTGTGGAATGATATTAGATCCGTTTAGTAATCTGGTATTGTATCATATTGTCGAATTGGTATTGTAGATTTTGGTTGATTGCATGTTATATTTGTTTTGGTAGATTTTTTCGAAAAAAAGCCGGAAAAAATCTGGAAAATATGCGGGTTTGATGCATTTTTTTTCCTCCCAGGAAAATAAGGACGACAATGTCGTCCCTAAAGTATAGAACTGTCGTCCCATTTTGGTTTGACTGCCACGTATCAAATCAATCACTTTGGGACGATAATCTCATCCGAAATATTTTTTAAATGTCGTCCCTTTAAAATAAAACATTTTCTTATTTAGTTAAAAAAAATTTGTAAAGAAAGTAAAAAATAAAAAAAAATATTCTAGGACGATAATCTCGTCCCTTTTGCAAAAGTTGTGTTGTCCCTTTTCATTTTTTCTTGTTGAATTGCTCGTGGGGCCCAACTTACTGTCGTCCCAAAGTTACATACAATACGTCATCCTAAATTTTTTATGACAACAATAAAAAGATTATAAGAATGGGACAAGATGTCATGCCTTTTTTGACTTGAGACAACGTCCTTTACAAATTTGGGACGAGAATATCGTCCCAAAGTGCAGGTTTTTTTGTAGTGTAAACACTTGTTCAGAATTTGATTTTTATAGCTCATTGCATAGATGTATCAAAAAACTTAAACAGCACAAGTCTGTTAGAGGATAGCACATGTTAGATGTTTGTTATTATAAATAAAGTTTTATCAAAATACCCTCAAAGTTCAGTGACCTAGGTAGAATATTGCTGATATTGAACTCCGTTCAAGTTATTAATAGTTTAATACAAACGTTATGATAGTATTACTTCTTAATTGCAGGTTTGATATCTCAAAAAGTTTTCTTCTATCCAAATTTTGGCGATCTTCTGGAAATTAATGAACAAAAAAAAGTCCTGGTGGTATGTTGGAGTTTGCAGTTTTTCGTGCTGAAGTTTTTGGTGGTATCTTTGCTCTCGGGTTCTTTCATATTTCTGGTTTGATATGCATTTGTTTATTTTTTTATTGTGAATTGTTCTTGAGGTGTTGGCTTTGAACCCTTATCGCTTTTCATATCTTCAAGACATGTTGTTTACTTTTCACATGCTATCTGTGGATACGGTATTCAATGATGATGATGATGCTATTTTTTGTTTTAAATCTTCGTTATATTGTAGATACTTCGCAGGAAACAAATCCTGATAATTGATTAAAAAAAAAACTAAAATACACCATTGGTCCCTAAACTTGGCAAGGTGCATCGTTATGGGACAAAACCCGCCTTTTCATCGCCATAGGTCCAAACCTTGGCCATTAAATGCAGAATCGTCCTTGACCCGAATTGGGACGATCAAACCGATTTCCTTGAGGGTATTATAGACCATTCACTTTTTGACCCAACCTTCAACCCGGGGACCAATTGTGAGCATGGCTACTAGCCGTTTCTTCCACGATCGCGCATTTAATTTAGCGGGAACCAATACACCCACCCAACAAACAACTTTACCAATCACATAAAACCACATTATCCATAAGCGATAAGCGCAAATCGAAATCAAGAATATAAATCCTCATTTCCGAACTCAAAAGACCAACCCAACTTCCAACAAAACCATGTCGATCGATCATTTTACCAACATGCCGGATGAAGTGATCACTAACATTTTGAATCGGTTGCCTTTGTTAGAAGCGGTGAGAACCTCTAGTTTAGCGCGAAATTAGAGGTCTAAGTGGACTTTGCTCACCGATGTCATACTTGATGAGGATTTCTTTTATTATTTAACATACTGAGTTTGATGGTAGGCTTGTTACTAGATTCTTAAATAGGCTTATGGGTCCAATAAGAAAGTTTGTCTTATTTGTAGAGCCAAGATTAATTATTGGAATAGACAACTTTCATTATGAGCAGATTCATGAGTGGCTCTTGTTTTGGCTAACAATGGAATTAAGGGGCGATTATTAAAAGCGGAATGGTGACCCGATTCGTTCCCAACCCAACTTTACTCGTAGTGAGTTGAAACATCTAGTGCCGTGTTTGTGCTATGGCTACTTTGGAATATTTTCATGGCTTTCCAAATCTCGAGCCTAGAATTGATTCATGTCAATTTTCTAAGCGGTAAAGTTTGAGACTTTATTCTTTGGTTGTCCTCACTTGAGTCTCTTAAAATGAATCGTCCTAGTACAAATGAGATGAGACTATGGGATATTGCAAAACTTGGGAATTTGAAGAAGTTACATTTGTCATTAGGTTGTTATAATGTTGTGACGACAATCACAACATCCGATATCTTTCACTTGACAAGACTTCAAAATCTTGAGACCACTTACATTGGATTTTGGTGATTGCAGGTAAGAACAATTTCAATTTACAACTTATAATTTAACAATGTTATAGAGATGTGTAACAATAATGAAATTTAATCGTAAAACTTCTTGTAGTTGACATGAAGCTAATCCTAGAATGAAGGTGCCCTGTTGTTTCTGATTAACCTTAAGGTATTCGATGTCGATTTTGGGAATAGTGTTATGGTAGCTTTCACCATTGTAATGATTCGGTCATCTCGAATTTGAAAATCTTGGATACCGAGTAAGTGTAATCTTTGTAATGCATATGTATCAAATAAAACATTCCTAAATTTCCATGTTTGTGTATCTCAACACTAGTGATCTACCTTTGCAAAATTTTCCTTTGTTGTGAACAAACACATTCAACCATGGTCGACTACAGACGGTGGTGTTTCGAGCTTTTCCATAACAGACATGAAATAACTTTTATAAAGTGTATACTCGCGTGTTCCCGATCGCTAAAGACAATCAATATCGAGCAGCGATAGGAGTTATGATGGGAATGAAAATACCGGGAACATCCGGGAGTTGGCTAGGAAGTTGTTGAAACTCCACCGAGCTTCCCCACAGTGGTAGATTTCTTTGTTGGTTGTAGTTTAAGTTTGGGTTGAATACCCTTGGACAATTAAAGTTGCAAAATAGTTTTGGTAATTTTAACACTAATTGTTTATATGGTTTGCTTAAAATTAGATTGTTCATATGTTAGTTGTTTGTGCGTATTGTAGGTGATGAAAGTTTGACATTCAAGTCAAACTTTCATTTGCATTTAATTTGATTGTAGCAAGTAAAGCGCATTCAGGTTTACTCTAGTTAGTCAATACTTGAAAATGGTTAATGGGTTAGCGTGAAGAGAGTCGTAATGTCGAATGATTGAAAACCTTTGGAAGATTAAGTGCAAAAGGCATAATGGTATTTGTGGAAAACTAGAAGGGGGTTGAATAGTTTTACCAATTAAAACTTCATTTTAAACTATTTAGATCAACTTATGTCAATCTATTTGGTTGTGTGTGTTGGATGTTGATAAACAAGCAAATAAAAGATATGTAATGAAAGAAAAGAGTAAGAAGCACAAAACCACAAGCATAAGTATTTATAGTGGTTCGACTACAATGTCACCTTCCTTGCCTACTCACTCCCGAGTCACCTACTCGAGAGTTCGTGTCGATACACCAAGCTCCTTATGGTGGATAAGCCTTCTAGCGTCGCCTACTCTTTTTTCGGTGCTAGGCTAACCACCGGGTTCTTTCACACCAAGGTGAACCACTTCTACACAATGTCTCTACCCTTTATAAGGTACTAGGCTAAGTACCTAGTTCTTTCACACCTTAGGTGAACTACACCTTCTGGCGTCGCCTACCCTTTATTAGGTACTAGGCTAAGCACCTAGTTTCATTGCAATGGAGGAACTACTACCACACTACACCAGCGACTAATCCCAAAGGAGATCAACTCCTTTACTACATCATCAAGGATATCAATATCCTTGGATCCTGTACTAGTCTATCTTGTACATCGAAACACAACATATCGATTGTACATCTAAGGCACCTTTCACTAATGCCTTTGACTAGATCTACAAGACACCTTTCACTAATGTCATGTGTCTTCACTTCTAAGCATCTTTCACTAGTGCTTCCTTGTCTCGACTTCTAAGCACCTTTCACTAATGCTTCTTTGTCTTGACTTCTAAGCACCTTTTACTAATGCTTCTTTGTCTTGACTTCTAAGCACGTACCACAAGTGCTTATCCTATAGACGATAGATACCCTTCACTAATATCTTCGTCTTGACACTTGAGACATCTCTCACTAATGTCTTCAACACTACACTTCTTTTGAAGAAAGAAAGGAATCATCAACAAAAGGACTTCAGTAGCCTCGATGATGTGGAAGCATAGCAACTCATGGACTTGAGTTTGCTCGACTTCAAAGGTGGTGATCTTGCCTTTAAGAGGAACCTAAAAGATCACATAAAAACAAAACTACAAACATTGATCTCTTGGATCTAAGGTTAGTGAGATCTAACTCAGGGGGGAAAGTGTGTTAGAAAGAGGCTTGAAAGGGGTGAAGAATAATGAACAAATGACTCACTATTTATAGAGGAAAATCTCATTCCCGGATCCACGGATCCCTTCCACTTGGGATCCGGCTAGCGCAAAGCTAGGGATCCGTGGAGCTCCCTCTTTACCCATGGGTATTTTTGTTATGGGTCATGGGTTGATCCATGGTTTCTTTCTAGATACAATGTACCTTAAGGATACATTGAACTTGGTTAAGTGGTATATATAAAACCATGGGTTATGGGTCAAAACCATTTGCTAGTTTTATCTATTTAGTATATACTTGTTTTTACCCATTTAGTATACTTAGCTTAAGTATGTGTTAACTCAATATGTAAACACTAGTTGTTGTACATATATATCTAAATCATAAAATCACTTATACTTGTTAAGCCAATATGTAAACACTAGTTGTTGTATATATATATATATATATATATATATATATATATATATATATATATATATATATATATATATATATATATATATATATATATATATATATATATATATATATATATATATATATATATATATATATATATATATATATATATATATATATATATATATATATATATATATATATATATATATATATATATATATATATATATATATATATATATATATATATATATATATATATATATATATATATAGATCATAAAATCACTTGTACTTGTTTTAGTGTTTTATGTGAAAATGTGAATATGTTAGAAAACTATTAGTTCAAACCATTTACGTATTTTATTTGTTTCGTTAATATGATTTTACTTTTGTTATCGACAAAACATTAGAAGATCGTAAAATATAAATAAACATTTTACGGCTTATTTGTATTAACAATCTCCCCTTTTGTTGATTACAAAACATAAAATTATTTTAAGGAAAAGCTAAAATTAAATAGCGTTTGAATTGTAGTTTTACTTTCTTCTCCCCTTTTGCGAAACAAAAAGTGTTTGAAGAAAAGCAACACATAGTTTTTAAGAAAAAACATGTGAAAGAAGAAAAAAAAAAGAAGAAATAAAGAGCAAGTAACGGGAATAGATCTCGTCTTTACTCCCCCTTGACGAGTCCATCCCTATGTAAGGGCATCAAGAATGTAATTCTAATCTAGATCATTTGCAACTAAGTTTGCAAAGAATTTTGTCTAAGAGATGAGTGTGCTCCCCCTAGATGATTGCAACTTTGCAATGGGAAGTCATGAAAAATAAATCTAGTATTGCAAGTAATTTGCAATGTATTGCTTGGACATAAAGCTCCCCTAGCTTTAGGATGTCAAAGTCTTCATGTGTGAATTGAAATACTACAAAACAAAGGTTAGAAAGCAAGTATAATTCACAATTTCCTGCAAATATAATGCAAGTTAGTAGTAAAATAGTTTCTGTCTCACGGATCCCCGATTCCCTCTAGTAGGGATCCGTCTAGGCTATTACGAGGATCTGTGTCGGTGATCAATTTCACAAGGGTGAAATAACAAATAATATTATCACATAAATGAGATATGAAAGCAAAGTAATCATATGCTCAACAAAATAACAAGTAGCATGTAATTCCATTTTATAAAACAAGAGTTATGATATACATGACTCAAAAATAAGAAAATAGACAATACATAACTAGGAATTTCTAGACCAACTAACGCTTGAAGCTTAGACACCACTACAATCTTCTAGCTCAAGTTATGTTTAGGTTAAATCTCGTCGAAACGTTCGAGGAGATGATAAAACATGAAACGTTGGTCTTCTCGTACTTCATGTATCAAACTTTCAACATGTTGACAATGATAGCAATCTTTGTCATGGCTAGGTAGTGGTGGTGGATGAAATGAAGTGGCTTGATTCAAAGGATCAATTAAAGCGGTTTGAGGAGCCTCGAATGATGGAGAGATTGGTGGAGGTCCATTTAAGAATGGTTCAATCAAGAATGATGATGGTGGTAAAGAAGTGTCAACTTCCATATGGTCGGGTGGTTGACTTTGATGATTTCTCATAATCCAAATGGGATTATATGATGGAAATGGCGAAAAGGAAGCGGAGCAAGTGTTGACTCAACACCTTGATTTTGAATCATTGTTCCTCTAATGAGGAGAATGTTGTCGGTGAGCGGATGAGGCGGCCTAGGTGGCAAGTCCTCTAAATTGTAGAGGTGAGGTGATGATTGTGGGGATGTAAAGAGATAGCTCTAGGAACCAAAGGTGATGGTTTAGTGGAGATGATATTGTTTGGCCTAGGAGGTATGGTTGTGTTTGGTATAGGTAGTTTTGTGGGTACTATCCTTTTAGGAATTGGTTTGATTGGATGATGAAGGTTTCTATCATTCGTTGGTTTAACCGGAGATGATTCTATTGAAGAGATTTTGTGTACAACACGAGCCTTTTTGATGGGTGGTTCTTTGGTGGATAGGTTGTTACTTGGGGTTTTTCTCATGATGAGATGATTTCAAGAGGTTGCAAAAGCTGAAAGTTAGGATGAGAGTGATGAATATGGAGGTCCTAACAAGGTGGTTTATAAACCAAGAGATTTGGAAAGTGTATTTAAGCCTTAAGCCACTAAGATTTATTGGAATGTGATGATTAACATGCACAAGAGTCAACTAAAGATGTTGTGTTGTTCTAGGAACTCATTTAAGATGAGATAGAGTGTTTGAGTTAGGAAGATGAGTTGAAATGATTGTTTTAGCAAGATTTGTCATAGAATGTCATCCGGATCCCACGGTTCCCTTCTTAGAGGGATCCGTCTAGGCTAATCTTAGGGATCCGGCGTTCAGCAGTTATGAAGGAGTGGAAGTGATGTTTCTAAGATCCTAGACCTATATTATCTTGAGTGTTTCAGTCCTCCTAAGTGTTTTAAATAAAGGGGTGCTTAAGTGCTTGAAGGCAATGAGTGTTGTAGCTAATGATTGTCTTTTATGAAAAGATTTGAAACTTTCAAGAGTACCAATGAATGAGCAAGAATGACACTAAGAATTTGGAGTGTCAATTGAAACTAAATGATCCTAGAGATCAAGTTGTGCTTTAGGATAGTGTTTTGGAAGATATCCTAGAAGCTTTGAGATAGGAAAGCTAGATTTTGATCAACTTTGATTAATTTTGAGGTGAGGATGATAAATGAGCAATTATGCCATAATCGAGAGATTTCTAAAACTAGAAGCGAAGGATCAAGTAGAAAATGAAGTGAGAGTTTGAGAGCGGAAGAGTAATGGGTTAAAAGTAACATGGTAGATCTACAATAGTCTTAGAGTGTGTTCTAAGTGAGTTGTGTGTGAGTAGGAAGGATCAACCTATCTTGATAAGGACTTAATTTGCCTTAAGATACTATGTTTAGCTTAGTGTGAGGTGTTCTAAGAATGTGTTAGCTGGCAATACATCATGTGAGCACTACAAGCGGGAAGGATTTCTCGATTTCCCTTAAGGCTCCAAACGTTTTCACGTAGGATGAGCGCAAGAGGTTTGTACTCTTCAAGAATATCCCGTGTGTGGATGATGTTTGGATGAGAGTGATGAGGTTTGCATAAAATGCGGATTAAGTCTTGCGGAGAAGGAATATGAGAGCAATATGGACTATTTTCTTCACGAAAGTTGAAAAGAGAGTCAAGAGACCAATCTTCGGTGAAGGCACATTTTCCATGATTAGGAATTCGGAGGATGTTGGCAAATTGCCCAAGAGTTAGAACAAACTTTTTGTTTTTGATCCAAAACCAAAGAGAAAGACAACGATCCTCATTACGAACGAGTTCAACTTGATGAAAGAATTCCAATACAAACCTTGGACATATTTACTCATTAATTTCGAGAAGACATTCCAATCCTCTGGTTTGAAAGGAGGTATTGATACCTTCTTCGAATTGTAGAGAGGTGTCTACAATACGTCCTTCATAGAAGCGATGGGTTTTGAGATTAATGAACCCACGGACATGATTGCCAGGGGTGTTGGGCTCAAGAGAGATGTTCGGAGTGTAGAAGCTTGTGAGGGAAAAATCAAACTCATATTCGTGCGACATAGTTGAATCTAGAGAAAAGACGAGTTAATAGAAAGTGATGATTGTGGTTAACCAATGATTATCTAACCTTTTTATTAGATTTTTATTAACAATAGTTTTTAACAACAAAGACGTTTAACTCACTTATGGTTTTGATATTTTAGTGGGATACTACTTGTTGAAAGATAGGTCTTTAATCTTGCATTAAAGCTGTTTTCGATGGGGACGGATCCGGTTCTTTTCAAAAGGATCGGCTAGTATAACTTAGGGATCGGTGGATCTGTAGTAACAAAAATAGTTTTGATAAAACATAGATTTTACGAGTTTTATACCACGAAATATGTTTTATCCTACATTTTTTAGCATGCATACATGACTTCTAATGTATCACGAAAGAATATAAAGCAGATAGATCAAAAGAAATGAAAAACATATCATAACAAAACAACCTAGATAAACAAGATTATTAATAATATTGCATTTCAATGCTAAGGATGATACAAAGGATTGGGTATATAACCCCAATATAGATTAACAACACAAAGTAAATGTCTCCGTATGTGAACTTCATCATAGGGAACACAAGTGCGATGAGTGTCAGGGCGATGAGCACGAGTGCGATGTAAACCATGTTGATGACGGATCTTCTTGGTTTCAGATGGGATGGAATGAGGAGGAAGATGGAGTTTTTGAATGAGAGGAATTTTTGAAATTGGAAAATTTGAAAAAGTGAGGATTGGAAAAAGTGGACGTCGAGTGGGTTTGTTTATAGGGAAGGAGGAATTTTTGAAATTCGTGTTTTTGTTTTATTATAGGATTAGAAGAAATAAAACATAAGCTCTATATACTATGACTATAGACGAGAAATATAGCACGTATGTGAGAAAAAGGCTTCCTAACAAAGCTACATGTAAATCATGTGTAACCACAAAAATCTACTCGAATAAATGCCTAAGAAATAACACTTATATACTAGACTAATATCATTTAGATATAAGTAGAAAGTCATACCTCGAATGCACTTAGGAATGTCTTTACAAATGACAAATGTCACTTAGACGATTCCTGCTCCTTCGTTTAAGATACCTTCTTAAGGAAGGTATTCTTGTTACCAGCGACTCTAAAGCTTGGCGGGTATGAGCTTTGACTAATCATCATCACAAAGAAGATTAGTGCAATTAAGTGAAAAGATAAATAAAAAATGTTGTTATCAAATCAACATCCAAACATATCGTTTTGAAAAACATGGTGTTTGTTTTTATGAAAAACCTTCTTTGTAGTTTTCAATTAACTATGGATCGTATCAAGTTTTAAAGTACAATATACTTCAAGAAACTTGGTAGCAAGCTCGATGCCAATTGTGGAAAACTAGAAGGGGTTGAATAGTTTACCAATTAAAACTTCCTTTTAAACTATTTAGATCGACTTATGTCAATCTATTTGGTTGTGTGTGTTAGATGTTGATAAACAAGCATATAAAAGATATGTAATGAAAGAAAAGAGTAGAAGCACAAAACCACAAGCATGAGTATTTATAGTGGTTCGGCTACAAGGTCACCTTCCTTGCCTACTCCACTCCCAGTCACCTACTCGAGAGTTCATAATCACTACACCAAGCTCCTTATGGCGGAGAAGCCTTCTGGCGTCACTTACTCTTTTTCGGTACTAGGCTAACCACGGGTTCTTTCACACCAAGGTGAACCACTTCACAGCGTCGCCTACCCTTTATAAGGTACTAGGGTAACTACCTAGTTCTTTCACACCATAGGTGAACTACACCTTTACAACATCGCCTACCCTTTATTAGGTACTAGGCTAAGCACCTAGTTCCATTGCAATGGAGGAACTGCTACCACACTACACCAACTACTAATCCCAAAGGAGATCTACTCCTTTACAACATCATCAAGGATATCAATATCCTTGGATCCTATACTAGTCTATCTTGTACATAGAAACACACCATATCGATTGTACATCTAAGGCACCTTTCACTAATGCCTTTGACTAGATCTACAAGACACCTTTCACTAATGTCTTGTGTCTTCACTTCTAAGAACCTTTCACTAGTGCTTCCTTGTCTTGATTTCTAATCACCTTTCACTAATGCGTCTTTGTCTTGACTTCTAAGAACCTTTTACTAATGCTTCTTTGTCTTGACTTGTAAGCACCTACCACAAGTGCTTATCCTATAGATGATAGATACCCTTCACTAGTATCTTTGTCTTGACACTTGAGACATCTTTCACTAATGTCTTCAACACTACACTTCTATTGAAGAAATAAAGGAATCATCAACAAGAGGACTTCAGTAGCCTTGATGATGAAGAAGCATAGCAACTCATGGACTTGAGCTTGCTCGACTTCAAAGGTGGTAATCTTGTCTTTAAGAGGAACCTAAAAGATCACATAAAAAACTACAAACATAGATCTCTTGGATCTAAGGTTAGTGAGATCTAACTCAGGGGGGAAAGTGAGTTAGAAAGTGGCTTGAAAGGGGTGAAGAATATTGAAGAAATGGCTCACTATTTATAGAGGAAAAATCCTACTATTCCCTGGATCCCACAGATCCCTTCCACTTGGGATCCGGCTAGCACAAAGCTAGGGATCCGTGGAATGCTCCTCTTTACCCATGGGTATTTTTGGTTATGGGTCATGGGTCATGGGTTGATCCATGGTTTTCTTTCTAGATCCAATGTACCTTAAGGATACCTTGAACTTGGTTAAGTGGTATATATAAAACCATGGGTTATGGGTCAAAACCATTTTCTAGTTTTTATCTATTTAGTATATACTTGGTATTACCCATTTTAGTATATACTTGTTTTACCCATTTAGTATACTTAGCTTAAGTATGTGTTAACTCAATATGTAAACACTAGTTGTTGTATATATATATATATATATATATATATATATATATATATATCTAGATCATAAAATCACTTATACTTGTTTTAGTGTTTTATGTGAAAATGTGAATATGTTAGAAAACTATTAGTTCAAACCATTTCGTATTTTATTTGTTTCGTTAATATGATTTTACTTTTGTTATCGACAAAACATTAGAAGATTGTAAAATATAAATAAGCGTTTTACGACTTATTTGTATTATGATGTTGAAGTTTGATGATAAGGATGGCTAGTGGTATGTTTAATAATATATAGAATGGTATTTGACTTTGTAAATTCAATATTTCAAAACCATTACTAAATATTTTTTTTGGAGTGAATTGATAATTTGATATGTTTTAGAAGTCTGACTTAACAAAACTTCTAATGGTTTCGTAAGTTCGTAAGTTGGCAACGAGGGACCAATTGTGTATTCTAAAGTGATTATTGGCGGGAGTTTTAAGTATGACAACGGCAACAAGACAAATTCGAGGGACCGAGTGTGAAAAAGTAACTATTAGACCCTTGGCCGTCTCTTACAGGAGATGATATTAACTAGCGCACACAAGCGATAAACTCGACTACCACTTTTTCCACACAAAAAATTTTCCAATGGTGATTTCCCATTTAAACAAACTCGTGGAGGTGGTGACTCGCCAAATTTGATGATCGTATGGCTATACGGTTTGAAGAAGAGGCGCCCTAGATGGGATCGAGGAAGCTAGTTCTTGATGCATTCAACATCGAAGGCAGGAATCATCAGCGTAGGGAGGCGATAGAGAGAATCAAGCTACGGGACCTCGTGGAATTGAGCTTGATGTGTGGATCTGTTGACCAAAATCGATCGAGAGCACAAACCAACTTGCCCAAATCATACTGATTGTTGGTCAAGCAGATGAAGGTATTCGGTTCAACCAAGTGTTTGTTAAGAGAATGGCTGAACATAATGCCTGAATTTTTGGTTTTCCATGGGTTAGATAAAGGCGGTCTTTTGGGTGATAGTTTTGCTAAAGAGGGTATGTAAATTAGATTTGATGTAGTTGGTTATGATGTTTAACAGACTTTATGAATGATAAAATATCATTTGGGCTATGTGTTGTTTAATCTGTTCTTGTATTGTGATATTGGGTGTAGTTTAGTGTTATTAGTATCAACAAAACCAAACATCCATATCAATGAAACCAAACGAGCCCTTGTATCGACAAAACCAAATAGGCCCTTGTATCGACAAAACTTTAATCGATGAAACCAAACACCCCTTGTATCAACAAAAGAAAAGGCAATGGTTTAAAAAGATGTGGTGAAAATGCAAATACTTTAGAACTAAATCATAATGTATCAACAAACATCCGCTTATATCAGCTAAACCAAACGGCTCCTTTTATCAGCAAAAGTTGTTACAGCAAAACCAAACACCCTCGTATCAGAAAAATTAAAGGAAGTGGTTTCAAAATGCAAACTCTTTAGCAGTAAACAACAATGTATTGACAATGGTGTATTGTAAAATCTTGAATTTTGACTTAACAAAGTCAAACAAACTTACGAAAACCAACAAATTGTAACTTACTATTGTGGTATGACTTGGGTAAGTCAAACCTATTAAGAAATGCAAAACGATTTCAAACACAATTACTTAAATAAGAACACAAAATTTTATTCATTGATTTCATGTTCTCAAGAACTACAAATGTTTAATATCATCTAAACATACACTTAGCTAGACCCACAACTCTCCCAATCATCATTTTCCTTCTTTTCCTTCATTTCCTTAAGATATTTAATCAAAATTTCTAGTTTTGTAATCCTTTCTCCCAAATCGTTAAACTTTGATAACAAGATGTCATCCTCTTCCTTCGCCTTCTTAACACCCAAAAGCTTTTCATTTGCGCAATCTGCTTTCCTGAACGAACTAAACAAAGCCTTCCCCTTATCGTTTTGTGCCATTATTTTTTTTCTTTTTGCTTTGGGTATAATGCGTTTTGATAGTATTTTAGGGTTAACTCTTGGTCGTAGCCGATACATATATGGTTGAAGGTTGGGTTACATTTTAACTAGGTTGGGTCAAAAAGTGAATGGTCTATAATACCCTCGAAGGAAATACATTTGTTGTCCCGATTACAGTCGAGGGCGATTACGGCATTTAATGGCCAAGGTTTGGACCTATGGCGATGAAAAGGCGGGTTTTGTCCCATAACGATGCACACTTACCAAGTTAAGGGACCAACGGTGTATTTTAGCCTTAAAAAAACAAGGTGGGGTTATTTTGTAAGATATCTGAATTTATTTTAGTTCAAATCCTTTCACTATATTGAATTTGCTGGGTGTTTTGTTTGAAACCGTTTTAAAATGTTTATAAGCTCAGTACTATGGATGTTGGGGCACCACCTCTACCTAGGCCACCACGCGTACCCAATAGTGAAACCCACCACCTTCACGTTAACGCCAAAAAAGCATTACCCAAAAATGCCAAACAAACATTCAATACATTATCATACTCACCACCAAACAGGTGCTATAGTCACCACATAACTAAAAATATTAAAATCTAAAAATATCATATTTTATACAAACACATCTCATAATATATCCTAAACACGCTCAAAAACCAAAAAAATAATTATAAAGACACCACTCTTCGTTGTTTTTCATTAGGTGGTGAAAATCATTAAACAAGTGCCAAAATTGCACCGCGTTGTGGTGGCTGATTTTGGTGGAGTTCGCCTGTGGTGTAGGCCAGCACCTAGTGGTGCTTCACCTCCATAGTGACCAACTTAGCACTTTTCATTAAGGGTGCTGATATTCTCACGGCATCATTTGGTAAATTCAAGGCAATTGAGTGTGAGTTTACAAATATACCCTTACAATTTATTAACCTCTTTTCTATCAGTTTACCCTAGTAGTATTCATGTTTCAGCAGTCTATGTGGTTAATTCTCTACCCACCATTTTTTTATGCCAATTTATACTACTTTCGTCGCTTGATTTTAGGATCACGGGTAATCTTTCTATAATTGAATTGTCGTTGTGTTTCATAATATTAACAAAACTATTTGACAACACTCACAATTGCAAAAGATGAATTGGGTTTGATCAAGAACACTTAAGAATCATCATGTTATGGTGTTTTTAATATTAAATGACTTGGTGGCTAATGATTATTAATGTATAATGTATGCGCAAGTTGGTTTTTTTCATGGCACCATCATAATGTTTTACAGTAAGCAACATTATGTGTAATCTTAACCTACGAGTGATAAAATATTTGGCAAAACTAAATATACTTGGGTGTGCTATTCAAGAACACATAATTTTATAGACACTTATACAGTACTCAATAGTGATCATTTGCATGAATATATTAGATTAGGTGGTGAACTTTGTATAATTTATGGATTTTAAGTCCACACATTAGTTGTTGTATATGATTGTTGTGTACGTTAATTGTGAAGGATTTTGTATCAAGAGTGGTCATTAAGCAATAAAGAGTTTGCTACTTCAACGATTACAAAGCTTGTCAACCAAAATGATATATTCTTTGAGCTGGTTACTCAATGACCAAAGGGAATACCTCCAAAATCTAAAAAAAAAATGAGGAATAACTTCTATAGTAAGAGATCCTTTAAGATTCGAGCATGTGGAATCATCAAAAATAGATAATCGTTCAAGTTCGACTTGTGGGCATCATGACAACAACTTAATTGATTTGAATCTGTTTCCAGATTTTTAAAGAGTTTTCTAAAATTTTGCGAGGGCTAGCTAGAGATGTTTGAGTTTGTGAAGATTGTGGGATGATTGAAATGGATTTGCAACACCTACTTCATAATTTTGTTTTTTGGATCTCTTTTCTTGGATTTGTATTCTGTTGGAAAGCAATGGTTTATGGGCATGCTTGGTAAAACTAACTGTAAGTTCTATGTTGTAACCTGTATACTGTAAAACTGTTAACATGAGCTATAAGCTGTATTTTTTTTCAATAAAAGTGTTTGGTAAACTAGCTGTTAACTATAATTATAAGATATAAAATGACATATATATCTATAATGGGCTAATAACCTATTAAAGTATCATACTTGTCCCAAATGTCAGTTCGACGTAGCGAACAAAAAAAATAGCCCCTTGTTGGGTTTTTGGTTCTAATAACAGGAATGACTCTAAGTGTGGAACAACTGCCAGCATTGATGAAACCACGGCTAGAAGGATGAAACCACTGCTCAAGATAGACCACTGCTAGTAGAAGACTGGAACCACGGCTAATGTATCAAAGCACTGCTATTATAGTTTAGGTCGGGTTGATTTGTCATATTCTTGAATATCTTGAGTAGGACATATTGTATGGAAAGTGTACCTATATTGTAGAATACGTAATGTAGATTGTATAGGACTCCTTAGCCTATAAAAGGAGGTCCTAGGTTAGAGTTAGATATACGTGTTAGTTATATCTAAGAGTCGATACACTTCAAGGTTGTAAAACCCTAATACTATTCATAGTATTCACATAATAATATATTGAGGTGTTTAGTGATAATTATCGTTATTCTTCTTAAGGTTAAACATTAAATTCCACGTAGTGTTTAACAGATTATATTATTAAGTCAACTTCTATAATAGATCGTTTGCTCAACTAGGATCAACAAGTGGTATCAGAGCTTGTGATCTAGAAGCCGTGATCAAGAAGAAGTCCTGTTACTCAGAATCGTATTAATTCAACAAGTTCAAGATGTCTGACAAAACTCACATGGTTACTGCCTCCAAGGTGCCCATCTTTGATGCGGGAGAGTATCAAGTTTGGAAGATGCGAATGAGGCAATACATTCGCATGATTGATTCTAACATCGGGAGGTGATTGAGATGGGTAATACTTTACCCACTAAGGGTCTGATGGAAAACTTCTTTGGGATGGTTTTGAAACGACAAGGCTCAAAGGGAAGCTGGATATTAAGGCTCACAGTATTCTCAGTATGGAAATACCTAATGAGTATGCTTTGGACTTTCAAGAGTATGAGACTGCTAATGAATTGATGGACGCCATTGAACAAAGATTTTTTGGTAATGATGCTACTAGAAAATCAAGGAAGATTTGTTGGAGTGACAAGATTGAGGAAGGACCCAATGTTTCTTTCCTTGCCAGTGAAGCTTCCACATGCATAACTTTGCACTCATGGCCTATGCTTTATCATCATTTGGTTCAGATTCTAAGGTATCTAATAATTCTAATAGTTATGTGTGTTCTTATAAGTCATGTCAGGAAACCTCGGAAGGTCTAAAAGCTGTGGTAGAAAGTCTTAGGGAGGAAGTTGAAAGACTTGAGTTTGATAACCTAGGTTACAGAGTTGGTCTTCAAAATGTAGAAGAAAAACTTAGATATTGTACCAAGTGTGAGTTTGAGTATGTGGATAAGATAAATATACTAGGTGGTGAGATTGCCATTAAAGATAGAGAAATTAAAGTGCTTAAACAAAAACTAGAGGAAGCTGAAAGTATTAAACAAGAGGCACTAGAAGATAAAGAGAAACATTTCGTTAAGGTTGATAAATTAACTTATGCTTCTAAGGTTGTCAATAAGTCTATTGTAAGAAACTTAATGAAAAAGGGTTCTGGGATAGGGTAAAATGATGTGCCACCATCCATGCTAATGAAACATGCACAACCTGGTACTGAGTTTTCATTCAGTGATGAGTTTAGCTTTAATAAACCTGTAGGTGAGAATAGTAAGTCTGAGTCACCTAAGGTAATGTCTGACAGGTCATCTGATGGTCCAATCATTGAAGATTAGGAGTCAGATTCTGAGGAAGATAGGTCTGAGTCAACACAGTCTGATAAGCTAGAAAATATTAAAACTGTTGATTAAAAACAAGCTAACTTTGGTTTACCTAGATTTGGAGCATAGATCTCTGAGAGAGTTGTTGATTACAATGAGATTCCTAGAGAACAAATGAGAAGATACAAACCTAGGGGTAATCAAAGAAACTTTAATGGCTTAATCTTAAATAGATTAGGAGATGAGTTTAAGTGTGTTAGTAAGGCTTGTTTTAAGTGTGGTAGTTTTGAGCATCTACAGAGAAGCTGTTATAAAAACCAACCACCAGTTTGGAATCAATGGAGGGGGTAAATAATAAAACTTTTTTCGAAGCAAACAATCCCTCACCCCAACATAAACATGGTTCCTAAAGCTGTGCTAATGAGGAATGGTAAAACAAAATAAATAATCACTACTGCACCAAAATGGGTTCCAACCACTGCTAAGCAGAATATCACCACTGCTGAGACAAAATAAGTTTTAACTGTACCAAAGGTAATAACTGATATAGTGGTTGGAAGCCATTCCTATGCTGTAAAGGCCTCGGCTAGCTGGCAGTGGAAACCAAAAACACAGGTTTTACACAATGCCAGTAGTGCAACAATGGACTTAAAAAATTTTATTATGTTGATGCACATGGCGAGACCAAGTCGGTATTGGCTTGGGTCATAAAAACTAATCATTTACTTCATGTGCGGGGCAATTTCTGGGATGAGCTAAAAGATAAAGGAATATTTGACAGTGGTTGCTCTAGGCACACGACATAGGATGGGAGCAGCCTTGAAGATTTTGAAGCTTATGATGGAGGTTATGTAGTATTTGGCAATGATCCAAAGGGAAGCAAGATTTTTGGCAGGGGAACAATCATAACAGGGAAATTGGATTTAAGAAGGTTTATCTGGTAAAGGGTTTGAAGTACAATCTATTTAGTGTTTCCCAAATGTGTGATAATAAAATTTGGGTTCCTTTTGTGGAAATTGAATGTGTGGTGTATCTCCTGATTTTAAAATGCATGATGATAAGTTTGTGCAGCTTAGGGTTCCTAGGAAAGAATACATGTATTGCTTTAACATGAAAAATGTAATTCCTAATAGAACCTTAACCTGTTTGTTTGCAAAGGCATCGGTAGATGAGTCAAAATTATGGCATAGAAGGCTAGGTCCCCTAAATTTCAAAATAATCAATAAATTGGTGAAGGAAAACTTAGTGAGAGGGTTACCTTCTAAGTTTTTAAAAGTAAAGAAATTTGTGTGGCTTGTCAAAAAGGTAAACAACATAGAGCCTCTTGTAAGACCTAGTCAAGTTTGAGGAAAAAGTAGATGATGGATACTTTATTGGCTACTCTTTCAATAGTAAGGCTTTTATAGTATACAATAGGAGGACTGATAAGGTTTTAAAATGTACCTTTTTGAGGGGTCATTTAAGCCCTTATTTGATCACTTTGTATCCGTTATTAATTAATATCGTTCCTTTTCACTTTTTAGGTATCTTGAAGGAAAAATGTTGGAATGACACTTATTCGGACGAAAAGGCGCGAATATATGAAGAAAATGGCCAAAGTCAAGAATGGAGACACTCAGTTCTTTGGAACTAGAGGGCGACATCGGTGTTATCTGCTGACGCCGTCGCATCACTTTGTGATGACTCGAGAGCCAAATTGCTTATTTACAAGTGGCGGTGTCGGGTTTTAAAGAGTAGGTCGTCGACTCAGACGGCCTAGATTTGATCGCACGACGTCCGAGACTAAAGGGGCGTCGTCACAAGCATAAGGTGTGTCGCCAAGACTAACGTGGCGGCGAAACCCTAATGACGACCCTCGGCGTCACAAATCAAAGGGTGACGCCGTCGCATATATAATCTTATATATAGAATCCGAATTTTTTAGTTTTCGGTGTGTATTCTTTTGGAGTAAAAACCTAAACCGAACCAAGGCTGTCTTGTACAGTATTTTAGGGTTCTAAACCCTATCTTATATCAAGATAAGTGTTTTACTTCATTAATTTAAATATGTCTTCAGTTACTTGTGTGTATGCTTGCATGTTCCCCATGTCCGGCTAATTTACTTGTGTGTTTGCTTTGGGAATATGAAACTTAATTATTGAATATTGATTGGTTGTCTCTTATCTTAATTTTTAATGATCTAGTAATGTGATAGGTCATCCGTTGTGTAGTTAATGCTTGATTAATCTTTGTGAACCTTAGTTTATAATACCTAGAGTTGTTGTAGGCTAAACCATCTGAAGTGTGCCTTAGATTTAAAGTTTATAAATCCTAGAGATTTTTTAGGCGATACCCTTTGGTAGTTTCAAAGAGTTAGGGATAAACGCATACCCTACGACCTTAGACACACAATGTGATTAAGAATAAGGACGTGACAATTCAACCATCAATAGGAGATAATTAAGGAGTAATCAAACCAAAGTAAACACATCTTTAAATCATCATATGAGCACACAATAATTAGACATAGACTACATACACCACTAGATTAGATAATTAGATAAGTAGAGTAATCGGTAGAAACACCAAACCCCCAAATCCAAACCCCGAGATTCGTACCTTTCCATTTCCTAAAAAACGTAAAAAGATAAAAAAATAATCTTCCTCAACCCCATCCTTAGCGTAGTAACTTCTCACTAGCATTCCTATTCCCACGGAGAATGATATCAATTCCGTGGCACCCTAATACTACACTACAACGATTAGGTTCCTTGCCTAGGGTGTTGAAAAAATTGCTCGACGAAAAGGAAGTTCCTTTGACCCCGAGCGACACGTGTAGCGTTATCAAAGACCGGGATAGTTGAAGAAAGCGTACACGTTAAGTTTAATGAAGAGACTCCTAGTGTTGAGACAAAAGGACCAGAGTGGGTGTTTAATATTGATATGCTAACAAAGTCAATGAATTATGAGCCTATCAATGCAGGTACATCCACTAATGCTGATGCAGGTACATAAAAGAATTCTGATGCAGGAACAAATTCTAAGGAAGCTAAACCTTCAAAGGAATTCTATTTGATTGAAAAGTGGAAAGCTAGTTCTGTGAAACCCATCATTGAAAAGAAAAGTTTCTCAGATGGTAATGATTTGGATTAGGAAAAAAGGTTGATCATCATCAAGATAAGGAAGAGTTGTTTCAAGATAACTCAGTGTCGGTAGAAGAAATTGAGAAGCAGAAGAAAGTTAATGAAAGCACTGCTAGGCCAAATTCTACCACTGCTAGTTCAACTGAATCCGCTGCGCAAGTTCGGATAGCGATGCTTTCTTTAGAAACACTGCTAAGCCAATAGTTGATTACGAAGAGTATCCACATGATCTAACATGCACGATTTGGAAGAAATGGATACTCCCACCGATGATCGAGAATATGGATGACTTTTCAAGGATGCGAGATGTTATAAATTTGGATTCGGTCATTATAGAAAGTCCGTTCTACCACGGGATACACAAAATCATCCCAAAAGCGGATACTTGGAAACTTGAATAACCCGGTGCAAACAAGCAAGGCTAATAAAACCTTCTTGAACAAGGTTTCTTTGCGAGTCACTTCACAAAAGAAAGATCATCAAGACCGCAAAATTGTTTGTTTGCTTGCTTTTTGTCATGAAGGAGCCCAAAAGAGTTGTAGAAGCATTAGGAGAAGAAGGTTGGATTGTATCAATGCAACAGGAGCTGTTAAAATTCAAACTTCGAGAAGTATGGACATTGGTTGATCTACCTAATGGCAAGAGGGCTATTGGAACTAAATGGGTATTCAGAAATAAAAGGGATGAAAGGGGATAGTGGTTAGGAATAAATCAAGTTTGGTTGCTCAAGGATACACACAAACTGAAGGTCTTTATTATGATGAAGTATTTGCACCTGTTGCCAAAATTGAAGCTACAAGACTATTTTTTGGCATATGCTTCATTCAAAACTTTTGGTGTATCAGATGGATGTAAAGAGTGCCTTTCTGTATGGTACAATTGATGAGGAGGTTTATGTTGCCAACCTCCTGGTTTTGAAGATCCTGATCATCATAATAAGGTTTATGGGGTGAGAAAGACTATGTATGGTTTGCATCAGGCTCCAAGGGCATGGTATGATTTCCTTTCTACTTATTTGCTGGACAATGGATTCAAGAGAGGACTAATTGACAAGACATTGTTCATAAGGAAGCTCAAGGATGATATATTGTTGGTACAAGTATATGTTGATGACATCATCTTTGGCTCCATAAATAGGGAGCTATACAAGGATTTTGAGAAACTTATGCATGATAAGTTTCAGATGAGTGCTATGGGTGAAATCACTTTGTTTTTGGGGCTACAGGTTCAACAAAGGACTGATGGAATCTTCATTAGTCAAGATAAATATGTAGCAGATATCTTGAAAAATTTTGGCTTTTAGAATGTCAAAAGTGCTAGTACACAAATGGAGGCACAAAAACCACTACTACCTGATGATGGAAGTCCCAGAGTTGATGTGAAGCTGTATAGATCCATGATTGGATCTTTGATGTATCTCACTACTTCTAGGCCAAATATAATGTTGTCAGTATATGTGTGTGCCAGATTTCAAGTTACACCTAACAAATCACACATGAATGATGTGAAAAGGATCTTTAGATACCTTAAGGGTCATCCGAAATTGGGCCTTTGTTACTCTAAGGATTCAGCTTTTGATTTGGTGGCCTATACAGACAGTGATTATGCTAGGGATAGTTTGGATATAAAGTCTACTACTAGAGGGTGTCAGTTTTTGGGAAGCAGGCTAATATCATGGTAGTGTAAGAAGTAGACTATTGTGGCCAATTCCACCAATGAAGCTAAGTATGTGGCTGCTGCAAGTTGTTGTGGTCAAGTGCTTTGGATTCAGAATCAATTGCTGGACTTTGGGTACAATTTCATGCATAATAAGATTTACATTGACAATAACAGTACAATACGCATCATTAAAAATCCAGTTTTGCATTCTAGAACTAAACATATTGAGATAAGGCATCACTTTATTAGAGATTGTAATGAGAAAAGGTTAATTCAAATGGTTAAAATTCATATTGACTTCAATGTTGCTGATCTTCTTACTAAAGCTTTTGATGTGGGGAGGTTTCAGTATCTTGTAGTTAGTATTAGTATGATAAATCTCTAAGTCTCAAAATTGTTTTGTAAAAGGTATGTACTGCTATTGGTAGATCTTAGTGTTAGCCTTAATAGTTTTTATTAGAAGTGATGGTCATTCACGTTTAGGAAGTTTGTAATGCGTGTTAGATATGGTGCTAGAATAGTCAACAGGCTCGTGGATTGGACTAAGCTAAATGGGTACTAGTTATGATAAGCTTGCCATATATCCAATCCAACCCAAGTCCATATCCACGAAGCCCATAGAAAGCCTTTTAGGGCATCTAGTGCTTGGATTATATAAACCCCTCAAAGCCTCATTTGAGGGGTGTGCTTGAGTGTGTGTGTGTGTGTGTGTTTTCTGTGGAATATAAAACATATTGTGTTCATCTTTCTCTACACATATACACGATTTCTTTACATCAAGTCACCATCTTTCTCATCTTTATTTCTTTCATCTTTATGCATAGTTTATGTTTGTGTTTAATGTGTTCTACGCATAACGTGTTGGGTTTGTGATAAGGTCCTACATAGAGTGCTTGAGTGTGTGTGTGTGTGTTTTCATTGGAATAAAGTTTCCTTTCTTCTCTCTATCTCTCTACACATTCATACGAATACATATTCAAGTAACCAAGTTCTTCTCTTCATCTTTCTATTCTTATTTATGCGTAACTGTTGTGGTTTATGCATAAAGCGTGTTTTTTTTTCTAAAGTTGTGATAAGGTATACGTGATAAAAGGGCATTTACAATTGGTATCAATCGCCTAACAATGGTTTAGGAGTGTTTTTGTTTGTTTTAAAGTTTTTGTACCATACGCGTGAAGCTCACATTATACATCTTTGCCACGCTTAAAGCTTTAATTTTTGCACTTAAAAATTCAAGATTCTTGTGGTTTAAGGTTTATTTGGTGCTAAAGTTTCCGGTTTTTGCAAAAAGTTCGAAGCTTTACGTGTTTTTCATCAGTTTTAAACTCGTGTTTATTGGGGTGTACATTTCTACGCATAAGCTATCTAAGCACTTTGGGTGAAAAAGGTCAACACTTTTGTGTTATTCGAGTGTTTTTAAGGCTGCTTATGCAAGAGAAATTGTTTGAATCAATGGAAATTTTTTACGCGTAGGTCAAAACCCTAGTTCTACGCGTAAGGAAAGTCAAAACCCTTTTTACGCATAAGAGTTTTGTGCAGATTCTTGAGCTTCAATGATTACTCGGTGCTTCCTCACTTGGATAAGTTTGTGGAACACTTCGACTTTTAAATCTTTTACCTTTGTGATAGTGTAAAGGATTTTTGGGCAAAACCCAATCTTACGCATAAGCTTAGACTTACGCGTAGAACACTTTACGCTAAGTATTTTTCTTACGCTAAGCCTTGTCTTACGCATAAGCTAAATCTTACGCATAAGTTTTTCTATGCCTAACTTTAAGTTCACGCATAAGCATTTCCTCGCCTAAGGAATCCTAGGCTAAGCACCATATCCTACTCATAACTTCTCTCTCTACGCTAAGGATTTCTTTAAAAAAAATAAAAAAAATAAAATAAAATAAATGAATAAAAATTTGAGGAGACTAAACGTTCAATTTTTACGCGAAATTCAAATTTTGGTATAACTTGAAAATTTTGGTCAAAAATTCAAATTTTTGGACCCAAATTCAAATTTTTCGGTCAAATTTGATGTCAAAATTGTCATAACTCAATTTTTTCGTACGACATTAGAATTGATTTTTATAGTGAATTTCAAATTTTGGGAGAAAACGTTTTACTCCTCAGAACCAAGGTTACGAGTACGACTTTCAGAAAAACTTCAAACGGCAATACCTTATTAAACACAACTCCTTTATCGTTGAATCGATCCTACATCAACTTTATCATAACATACCTTCATCAATGGCAACTCAACAAGACATTCATGCAGCCGGTGCCGAAAACCGTCCTCCTATGTTGGAAAAAAGGTGGTTATCTTCAATGGACAAGTCGTATGCTTCGTTACAACAAGACCAAACCTAATGGAAAACTGATGATTCAATCCATTCAGAATGGACCTATCAAGCCTCGACAAGTCTAAATCCCTGGAAATGCTGATGCAACACCTCCGTCCACCATCCTCTCATCTTCAAAAGAATCGAATACCTTGAAGAGGATCGAAACATGTCGATGCAAATGACATGGCAATTCATATTGTCCAACGGGTTTACAAGAGACATCTTTCTTCTTGTGAGCAGGTTGTGGCGATTTCGATATTTGGGAGCGTGTTAGGCGGCTTTATCATGGAACATAATTTGGTCAACAAGACATGGAGAACAAAGTCGCTAAGCGAATGGGAGAAGTTTACATCTACACCAAGAGAATCCATTGAATCCTACTATGGAAGGTTTTGCACTTTGATGAATGAGCTTATCATAAACAAGTTGGCACCCGAACTATCGTGCAAAATATCAAGTTCTGAACAATCTTCCGGAAGAATGGGGACGATATGTCACTATTGTCAACCAAACAAAGACTTACATCAAGTGAACTTTGATCAACTAAGCGATTTTACGAAAAAACCAAGTGAAGTGAATGAAGTCGGGAAAGAAAGATTGGCAAAGAATCATGATCCATTGGCACTTATTGCAAAGACTCAACCTTCGGTGACTACACAACAACAAGCTTCATCATCTTCCACCAACAACAACTTGCAACAATACATTCCACAATCACAAGTGTTATCCTCAACAACAATTCTATCCACCGAACAACAAGTCCTTCAACAACAACGGTATCCACAATACAAGGAACAAGGAATCATCGATCCGGCGAACAAGAACAAGCCTTTCTACGGTATTCTCTTTATTGGGTAAAGCATTGAAGTCGCTATTCCACACCAACTAACAACAACCAAAGTTTCATCAAACACTCGGAATAGGCAAATTGCAGTAGGGTGTGAATATGGGTAATCAGGACAAATGGTTGGAGTTATTGGGAATCAGCGAGGATATACTCTTGGATTTCGTATGGGCAATCTGGCGATTACATATCGGGGTGTCGGTTGGGTCGAATGTTGAAATCGAGATGGGACGAGAATGTTGGGAATAAAGCGATGGTGTAATCGAATGGGAATGTTGTAGCTCCAATCTTTGGTAATTATGGAAATTTGAATGAGGGTGTCGGGTTAAGTGTTATAACTTTCAAGGAGTGGGTCACATGGCATGGCTGTCCCACTAAGCCGCACAAGAAGAATCTTGAGTTTCTTTGGAAAGCTATGTTGTTAGCACGAAGCAAGAAGCGAGGATGCAGTTGAGTGTTGAGGAAAATGATTTTTCGCTATTGTGGATGATTTGGAAGACCTCGAGGAACTCAATTTAAGCTGCATCTTCATGGTAAATCTTTAGGAGACTAAGCACGACTTGCGACTCGGCGCACCTCACGCCAATGATGCCAATCGATGTCGAGGTACCAATCATTGATCCATGCTATAACAATGTCATATGTGATATGTTTACACATGACGAGCGACGTTACGTGGCGCCAACACCTACTTATGATACATACGGACAATCCGAGTTGTATCAATCGAACTCGAAACTCGGATGTGGATCCTAATGGAGGTGTGCGGCACAAAATCTTGAGGCGATGAGAAACCCGTGCTTATTTTGAATCATTAATTACTAAGCGTGGCATTGAGATTGAGAAAGTTAGAGCGGTCAATAGCGAGGTTAAGGCCGCGAATAAAAAATTGACGGCGAGCTTGAGAGTTACAAGGAGAGCAAAAGCTTTTGAATTTCATACAAGCAGTGTCGAATTAGAAATTGGTTATCGAGATTACGTTCTAAGAGAAAACAATTGCAACTCAAGTATGACACACTTGATGTGAATTTTAACTTGAAAATAAAATCTTTAAACAAGTAAATTTCTGATCTAAATGACCAACTTTCTAAACAAAAAACAATGTTTTCTACTCTTGAAAAAGAGAAGAAACAGTTGATTGCTGATTTTTCAAAATGAGAAGATTCTCTTCTTGATGAAATTCATGATAAGAATGAAAAGATCAGAAAATTGGAAAATTTGCTTGTTACAACGGGTCATTCAGCCAAATCAACCAATATACTGATTAATCAAACAAATCCGTATTTTCATACAACACAAAAAATGGCCCTTGGTAACACACCTCCTTTTTTCCTCAAGAAAGCTCAGAAAGAACAGAATGTGTTGAACAATGGAAAATCTTTGCATGAACCCATAATTGTTCATGATTCTCTTGAAACGTTAGAACTATCTGAGGAGAGTAGATCAAAAATGAAACAAAAGAATCCAGATCTAAAGCCAATTGATTATAACAAATGGAACAAAATTAATGGAATTACTTTTGTTAATCAAAAAGAAAAGTCAAAGTTTTCCATTACACCCAGTGTTTCAAACAAAGAGTCAAAATCAGTTTCAAAACCAGTTCCAACTCCAGTTGTTGTCTCCAAATCTCTTTTGAAAATCGAATAAATGTCTTCAAACAATCCTTTTAACACAAGTGATGCTAGAAGCATTTTAGATGACGTTAAAACTAGAATTGGGTATCTTCAAAAGACTGTTAAAACTAAAACCAATATTACAACAAACATCTAGTTTAATAGTTTTGATAATGAAAATAAAAAGTTTTTGAGCGAAATTGCCGCTCGGTGAATGCCATCGAGTTTGAATAAGCATTTTGAAAAGCAGATGACTTTGTCAAGGACCATAAATCCACGGTAAAGCAAGCTACTGAAAGTGTTGAACACATCAAAGTTTTGGAAAATTTAAATGATTCTCTCTTCGAAGATGTTATGACTACCGATATCATGTCCATTATCTTACAAACATATCTTGTTGAAGATCATGAAAGACTCGAGTCTGAGACCTCCGAAATTGTTTCAAAATATGAAAAAGCTCTTGAAAAACTTGAAAATGAAAATGTATCATATTTTAAACAACTTGATCGAAAAACTGAGGAATGCAAGTATGACAAACTGTTATGAGCATGCCTACAAGGACATGAAAGAGAAAAATGATCTTTTGAGCGCTCAGCTGGTATGTCTAAAGGAAAGGCTGTGGATACTAAGTTTGAAAAACCATTGACTGAGGAGAAAACAAATGTTCCTAAACCGGTTTCAAACTAAAATGTCTATTTCGGTTTGCTCCAAAAGTCAATGAGAAATATGATTTGTCAAAAACGATCGCTCCAGGTCCTGCTATTAAAAGAGAATTATCAAAGCTTTTGAAAACCCTATTTTGAGAAAGAAATAGTGTTTACACCTGGCATTTCTAGGAATAGTACACGGAATGTGACCGCAAATCCAGTTAAAGAATCTGTCGGTTCTAACGACATGGTCAACAATCACTATCTAGAAGAAGCTAGGAAATAGTCACAGACTCGAAAAGGCGGAATATTAGGTGCAACATCTAGGGTGATGAATTCTACAAGATTTCAAGGCACATTGCTAGTAGTTGTAAACCATTACCTAGGAACACTCTACAAAAGACTAGGGATTGCTTGCATCTAAGAGTAGTTGTGCAAAAGAAAATGCTATGCCCTTAGAAAACAACACTAGGAATTCTAAGTCTTTTCAAACAAGAATCAATCTCCAAAGGCTGTAGTGACAAAATAAAAGTCTTGTTTTAAACAAGAATATTGAATTTATGCGTACTACGGTAAAAATGTGTCTTTTCGGCTAATCATGATGCATGTGTCTCGGAATATCTCAAGAAAGATAATTCTCGTGCCAATGCGAGAATCCACTAAGACACCAAATAGAAACAAGCCCGTTGATAAAAGACAAAAAGACACCTAATAGGCGATCTCTTGGGACGTAGTTTTTCTAAAAATGAGTCTTCCGCTACATCTGATAAGAAAACAACTCCTAGATCTTACCTTAGGTGGATACCCACGGGAAAAGTTTTCAACCAAATAAGTCTTAGATGGATTCCCACAAGAAAGATTTTTGATACTTGCACCAACACAGATAATAGTGAAACTCATCAGGATAAGGAAGTAGAAACCACTACAACCGTTGATAGTGATCACCTTCACCGTGAGGAATCTTGTACTTCTAAGGCATTATTTGTGAAAACTCTTCTTCTTTGGTGCGGTGAATCAAATATCTACGAACCCGACTCATCGAGAGGGTTCCATTCAGTAAACTCTTCTTCTTCATTCTCTATCTTCTATTTTTGATTTTCCATTTCTTTTATAAAACCAAAGCAAAATACAAAAATAGAAAATTTTCAAAAAATACAAAAACAATATAAAATCAAAAAATCAAAAATATTCTTCTCCGACATGTCTCTCGTATAATCGATATTCTGTACATTTCTAGAAATGTCATTCAAAAATGATACAGACATGTACAGATGCTTGAGTGAGAGTTCTTTAAATGTTTTCTAAAACATGTCGTTTCTCAGAATTTTCTTCAAAATAATGGCTTTCGTATACTTCAGTACGAAACCCGGACCAAAATGATGACTTTTTTGATTATTTTCAAATCAAAACTCGTGCTTTTATAGAAAAAATCAAGTGTACGCTTCAGTGCACGACATTTAAAAATGGTGAGAAATCATCATCATCTTGAGCACCTTTTCAAGATTGTTCAAAAAAGATTTTTCAAAATCTTTCAAAATATTTTTTGCTCAAGATAACTCCCTCTAAAACCCTTTAATTGATTATGATGTATTGAAGGGGGAGTATAAAATAAAAATGTTCCAAATTCATGCTTAATTCAAATCCGCTTGTCTCCCCAAAAGATTCTAAAAATGTTGTTCAATCCGTTGATAATAAAAATATCACGAATATGCTATTTTTGAGGGGGAGGAGACGTGATTAAAATGTGATCAAAAAGTTTAATGATCATTGTTTGAATCTCAAAATGAGCTTGACTCAGATGGAGCCAATGAATTGACGGGAATCAATGTTAGTAAATGTACCATCTCGAGAAACTTGTGATAGATATGCACCTTCATGGGTCTAACCTCTTTTTCAAGGAGTGTTTACAACTTCAAGTTAGTTATTAGAGCTAGTTGTCACCTAAAAACTGACAATGGAACTCTTTAACTAGGTAACGTAATCGTGTCTCGTGGGGAATTGTCTATCATGAGCCGATCAATTCAAAAAGTGTGAACTCTGCCCTCTATGTGCAAATTTCTGTCAAAACTTATAAGCACATATGAAGGGGAGTGTTTCTGAAAATATAAAACTATCGGAGTGCTTCAAACATGTTTTCTGTCATAAACACTCTGTGAGATTTCAAGGAAAATGCTTTAATGGAAACAATAGGACAATCGTGGAGTTATAAGGTAACTAAGGATAGGAAATTCGTCCTATGATCCGCCAGTGCCAGAGGGATCTACCCAAGGACATCACAAATAGTTAGTATTAGAAGTCCTTAGGAATGATTGAAAAAAGGAGTAATGTGAGAAAAGAGAAAGAAGGGGTTGAAGAATTAAAAGAAATGTAATGAAAAGGGTGAAAAAAATAGCCCTCCATATTCAACTTAGGCGAAACCGAGTTCGAGTTCATCACTCTTGGTTGTCACTAGATGACACTACTATTGAAGACAAAGGCGTCATGGACCCGGTAACACTGCACTAAACCTTCTAGCCACTCAATTCCTCTCAAAAGGATTTGTTTCATTCTCACTTGAGAACCACCGCATAATCATCGACTTTCTCTTAGAGATTGTTGGTATTGAAGAAGGAGACCCTCTCCCTAGTCTCCGCTCAGGAAAACCAAAATGCACTATTGAGTCTAGAGCCACGAGATTCATCAAAAGATCTCAAAGGAACACTTGACATGACATCGCGTGTTGTTCATCAATAAGGACACAAGTGATATATATTATAGAGTCCTACACCGATCTTAGCAATCTGCCAGAACATTTATGAGAAGTTTCACATCTGTGATCTTTAATGATTGAATGGAAACTTCTGCTTTGGTCAACATCAAGCAGCCACGATAGCGGTCACCGGTAACTCCCCATGGACTACGCTTAGTGGGTCTTAAACGGTCTACGATCGTGGGGTGATGCTTTGGTGTACCTCGGCGACTTATCCGAGCGTAGATGTGCCGGTATATCACGTTATCTCACTTGTGGGACTCAGGTTCGAAATGACCTTTGTGAGAATTAAATATGTGTTTTCACACTATCTTTGTTAACACCCTCGAAATTCAAACTTGTAAGTGTTGGAATCCGCTTATTACTAACCTGTTTTTATGTTTTCTTCTTATGGAAGCTTTGGAGCGGATGGATCGTGCAGATTTTCCACATGCTCATACCAACCACATCACAAATGAAGTTCTCATCAAAATCAAAGGCTACACAAAGTTAAAGATGATTCTTCGTCAATATCAAAGAATCTACAAAGTTTACAGACTAGAGAACCTCATAACAATGAAACATCAAAGTCAAATAGAAGTGTGAGCATGGTGGAGAAAAACGTGGAGACACTTAACCAACAAAGTTGACAACAGCAGACAACCATATTAATTGATCACAAAGCATGAAGGAACAATGAAAAAAAGGCTATTCTATATCTACACACAAAGTTCTAGCTCAAGAAAAGTAAAGACCAAATCAAGTGGAGCATCATTTGAATGACCACCCCATAGGGGGAGATTGTTAGCCTTAATAGTTTTTATTAGAAGTGATGGTCATTCACGTTTAGGAACTTTGTAACGCGTGTTAGATATCATGCTAGAATAGTCAACAGGCTCGTGGATTGGACTAAGATAAATGGGTACTAGTTATGATAAGCTTGCCATATATCCAATCCAACCCAAGTCCATATCCACGAAACCCATAGAAAGCCTTTTAGGGCAACTAGTGCTTGTACTATATAAACCCCTCAAAGTCTCATTTGAGGGGTGTGCTTGAGTGTGTGTGTGTGTGTGTTTTCTTTGGAATATACGACATATTGTGTTCATCTTTCTCTACACATACACACGGTTTCTTTACATCAAGTCACCATCTTTATCATCTTTATTTCTTTCATTTTTACGCATAGTTTGTGTTTGTGTTTAACGTGTTCTACGCATAACGTGTTGGGTTTGTGATAAGGTTGATAGATTTAAGGTCCTACACTTAGTACTGCTAGTTTAGTTTTTATCCACTACTTGTTATTTTTGTTCCCACTAACAATTTTGCAGATCAAAGAATAAGCACACACAATTTGTAGAAATTAAAAAGAAAGATGGAAAGTTTATTCATATAATAAATGCATCTAGAGATGCAGGGGTACAACCATACCTATCCATACAACCATCATCATAGCAACATAACACATTACATCAAGAGCTACAAAAGACTACTACCAAAATACTACAACATGAAGACAACCACCAACAACAACTACCCCCTTGGCCTCTTTCCTCTTCCACTTCCAAATTCTGGTATGCTCTACTTTCCCCTTCCACCAACCACAGCCCAAATGCTTGAGTTGGGGAGTCCTGACACTTGAGACCTCCTAGGTGGAGCTGATGAGGATGGAGCTGAAGGTAGTGCTGGAGTAGTAGGAGATGCAAGTGGTGCTAGTGGTGGAATCTTTGCAAGGGGAGCAACAATCAACACTCTTGAAGTGCCATTAGTTTCATCATCTGTGTCCTCATATGCTGACACATAACTGGGTATGGAGCTGAGCAATGAACGGGAGCCTTCCACAATGGCTTCTTGTGGAACTTGTAAGGATAAAGGTCCAACTGGAGTAGGAATTGAGATGGTGTTTCTCACTGAAAGAGTAGTATTTTTGGGGGATAAATAGTTGTTCTAACCATCCTTAGAAGACTCAGAGGAAGAGATCTCAATGGGGTTACTTGGAGTATTACTCATGGTGAAGAGTTTGGTTTCTGTGAGAGAGAAAAGAGTTTTGGGAAAAGTAAGTGATATGTGTGGAATGCGAGTAAAATGTTCTTAAATAAACTTAAAGAGGAGATAAGTGGTTAAATGCTTGGAAGGTGTGAGTTGTTGAGGAGTAAATGAATTCTTTGACTTAAGGTGGATGATTAAATGACTAGAAGTTGACTTTTTTCCTAACTTCTTACCATAGAAAAAGCACTGCTAGTGCACATTTTGAAAACACTGATTGTCTATTTTTATGTCCTGCTAACTTTAACTAAGTATGTAGTGTTTGGTTTGCGTTTTTGACATGCAGGTTTGAAGAAGATTTTGTACATTATGGAGCATTTGGAGCTTTAGGAGTGGCTCGTTAAAAAAAATAGTGTAAATTTGTAATTCTTTAAATCAATGCATCATCACACTATTTTTTTGACATAGATTTTGCAGCGGAAGTCTTGGTCAACAGATTGGAGTGTCAGTGATGTTTCCACTGCTGGTTTAAACTATCCACTACTAGTTGTAGTCAATCCACTGCTAGTGCAGTTTTGTTGAATATGGAAACTACAGAGGATGTTCTGAAACATTCTTGAGATAACGTATTTAATCCCCAAATCACTGCCGATCATTTAATTGATCTTTTAAACACTCTCAATTGACGCTCCACACAAACCTTAACCACCCCCAACTATTATTTTCACCAATTCCACATCTTAATCACTTTCAACTCACAATGGCAACTGAATATTCCACAACCCACAACTTAGTAGCATACCTAGTCAAGAACAACCATTCTAAAGGTTTTTATGCCATGATTGATTTCCTCAAACGTAGTCCCATAAATTATGCATTAACTGTTGAACCCATCATTGTTAAATCATACATTCCTCAGTTCTGATGGACTGCTGAGATTCAAGAGAGGGATGAAGTAGAAGTAGTTAGGGCTATTATTGATGAGAAGGAGATTCTGGTCACACAGGAGGTGATTAGAGGTGTTTTGAAGCTTCAAGATGCTGAAGGTGTTGTTAATTTGTCCAATGATGAAATTTTTGAAGGTTTAGAAAGAATGGGGTATGAGAGAAGAGGGGATCATATAAATTTTCACAAAGGTATGTTCTCTCCCCAATGGAAGTTCTTAGTACATGCCTTGCTCATGTGTGTAAGTAGTAAGACAACTGAATTTGATGAGTTTCCCTGATAGCAACTGCTATTATCTGTCTCTCTCAACCAAGAGTTTTCAATTGGTCTAGAATGATTTTTGAGGGTTTTCAGAAGAACATTAAGGAAAAGGGAAAATATTATCTATATCCTAGGTTTGTTCAGTTTATAGTAGAGAGTCAGATACAAGAACGCATTCAATTCCTCATAAGACAAAGTATGAAGTGCTTCATATGATTCCTAAAGTATTTGCTCATATGAAGAAGAAGAGTCCAATTTTTCAAGGACCATTACACCTTTGTTTCCTCACATGCTTAACCTGCCAAAGCTTATAGAAGAGGAAAACCCACAACCTAATCCATCCACTGCTGATCCCACTGCTACCACATCACAATCCACAACTGCACCCTTACCCTTAACTATTGAACCCTAAAGGATTTTAGTTATTAGAAGAAGGAAGAAGGGCACCAAGCTACCTCAGGCTGGTGTTAGTGGTGTAGGCAATGAGGTTGTCACAGGTGTGGGGGGTGACATGATTGGAAGGGCTTCCACTACTGACTCAGGCTTAGATGCTGAGCAGGGCAGTGGAATCATAAGTAAGACCCAACCTTTGGCAACTCCTAATGTGGAGAGTTCTCTTGAGCTCAACACAGATGGAGGAATCCCCAGCCACCTGGCAAATTTGGGGGACATGGATGTTCAGGCTAGGTATGATGCCATGTTTACTACATCCTATGATTCACCTCTCAGAGTAGGTCACACAGCTCGAAGTGATGAGGATAGTTTGGGACCACAACATGAATTCATGGATAATGAGTTTGTACATGATGACATTTCCAAGGATCCACCTCTCGAACCAGTTAACATAGGTCGAAGTGGTGAGGATACAATGGAACTTTTACTTGAATTGATGGCTAGATGCACACAAATGGAGTCAAAGATCACTGGTCTTCAGGAATTGGCACCCTCTCAAGCTGGAACTATTAGGAGGTTGAAGCACAGGGTGTCTATTTTAGAGAGACTTAGGAGACCAGGGATTGCTGCATACAGGAAATTTAAAAAGATGGGTAAGAATGCAAGCTTTTCAAGAAATCAAAGTTTGGAGGATGCATCCAAATAGGGGAGGAGTAAACGCATAGATTCTGGGGAGGATTTGAATTTGGATGTGGATTTGGATTTGGATAGTACTGATAATGATGATGATTATATGGTGACTGAAAAGGAACGAAAAGAAGCAGTGATTGAAGAATCCTTGAAAGCAGTTGAAGAAAAAGAGGAAGAAGTGGTGCAGGCAACAACCACTGGCAATGTTGCTGCATCCACTGCTAGTACAGAAGAAACCACTGGTGCAACTACTTCTGAGGTAATTCTATCCACTGTTACTTTAGATACACCTACTGCTACTATAATCACAACCACATTAACACCACCACCAAAGAAAAAGGAAGCTGAGAAGGAGGTTGCTAGTACATTGTTGAATCTTAAACAATCTCTACCTATCCCTGAACCCATCATTGTACCTGTCCCTATTATAATTAAACCAACTGGACCTAAACCTTTGGCTAAAAGTTTGAAGATTGGTGAGCCAGTGCAAAGAATTATGGTCACTAAACCTGATATTGGAAAAGTCAAAGGGATTGCAGAACCAAAAGAAGAAGTTTTGAAGTTTAAAAGTAGGGAAGAACCGATTGCACATGATGAAGAGGATTCTAGAAGGCTATAAGAGAAGTTTAATGCTGAAGAGTTAGAAGCAAGAGAAATGGAAAAGCAAGAGCATGAAGAAGCTTCTTTGAAACTAATTGAAGAGTGAAACAATGAACAACCACTATTTCAAGCTTCTGAAAGGATGAAAGGTGAGATGACAGAAGCTGAATGGGGTCAATTATCCATTGACACAAGATCTAAAATGCTAGTTGAGATGATGAGAAAAATGAAGTAGGAAAAATATTTTAAAGATTATCAAGCGAAGAAGAACAAACCTCCAACCAAGCAAGAAAAGATAAATCAAATGATGAAGTTTATCAGGCATATGGGGATGATTGTTTCTGTAAATTTGAGAAATTGCTCCTTTGAGCAAGTTGAGGAGATTTAGAATACTTGCAAAAGAATATGTGAAGACTTCATTCCCATGAATTCTGAAAGAGAGGATGAGATGGTAAGGAATAGACAAAAGAGAAAAGAAACTATTCAGGAGGAGTCTAGTTCCAAGAAACAGAAGATGGATGATGAGATGGAGAAAGAAGAAAGATTGAAACAGTATCTTATGGTGTGTGATCAACCTAAAGAGCCTATCAATCCTACACCTTTCAGATCTGTTCAACCAATTGTAGATTGGCAGATTGTCACAGCAAATAACAGAGAAGTGAGGAGATGGTTGGAAAGATCAATACTTCAACTTTGGGTGTTTGCTATGGAGAAGTACTAAGATTGATCTGGGACAGCTATGGAAGGTCATTGATTTCAGGTATGGTAAATTTGGACCAACAGGAACATTAGCAAGATTTGTGTGGACATCTGTGAAGAACATGTTTCAACTCAATCCAGAAGACAAATTTTGGGAAGATTGTGAAATTGTAGAATGGATGCTATATCAGACTTGTAGATTGCATGCTATTCAGACTACCAAGGAGAAGATATTCATGTTCATAGATAAAGATTATCCACTGTCCAAGAATGTAGCAAGGACGATGTTGGAAGCCAAGCTTGCACCACAAGGGACTAAACCTACAAATCCAATGATTGACCAGTTGTTTATGAAGATTGAAAAGATTGCTGATCTACAAGGTCCACTAGCCATAAAAAGCAAGCCTCAAGGAAGATTGAAAAGAATGTCAAATAGATATAAGGCTGTTGATGAAGAGTCAGGATTTGATAAAGAGAAAGAGGAGGTTGATGGGTGTTTGGATAAATCCTCCAAATGAAAACATTGTGGGCTTAAAAGAAACATGATGATTTGGGTATAAAATATCAAGTTTAGGGGAGGATTGTTGGGTTTTTGGTTCTAATAACAGGAATGACTCTAAATGTGGAACCACTGCCAGCATTAATGAAACCACTGCTAGAAGGATGAAACCACTGCTCAAGATAGACCACTGCTAGTAGAAGACTGGAACCACGGCTAATGTATCAAAGCACTGCTAGTATTGTTTAGGTCAGTTTGATTTGTAATATTCTAGAATATCTTGAGTAGGACATATTGTATGGAAAGTGTACTTATCTTGTAAAATACGTAATGTAGATTGTATAGGACTCCTTAGCCTATAAAAGGAGGTCCTAGGTTAGAGTTAGATATACGTGATAGTTATATCTAAGAGTCGATACACTTCAAGGTTGTAAAACCCTAATACTGTTCAGAGTATCGTATAATAATATATTGAGGTGTTTAGCGATAATTATCATTATTCTTCTTAAGGTTAAACATTAAATTCCGTGTAGTGTTTAACAGGTTATATTATTAAGTCAGCATCTATAATAGATCGTTTGCTCAACTGGGATCAACAAGTTGCTCACTTATCTCGTCTATTTTGTCTCTTATGATACATTTAGTAACTTATACAACCGGTATCTGGTTTTTTAGGCTGATATTATCCTAGTTGGACTACACGCTGGAAACCTCGTACATCAAAACAACCTTAAACACACGTTTTCTTCTTGCCCCCAAATTCCCGCAGACGTGGAATTGAAAGTACGAGGTTTATGATAAAAAAGAACACTTATCCTCTTTATAACCACAAACAGATATATCATCCATTCATACATCACTTTCATTCAAGATCCCCAAAACGTGTACCAAACCCTAAATGAATATAAATAATACTAATTGATTTTCGGTTTTCAAAATTTGTCAAGACAAAAGGCATATTCCTTGTTTGTTTTTAATGTTTTATTACCCCAATTGTATTACTTTATAATAAAAAAATATTCTGTTAATTAGGGTTTTTTGAAATTAGGGTTTTGATTATTTTTTTTCGATTTATACAGGTGTAACCACCTGCATTTTTAGGTTACTTTTCATTTTCGAGAATTTACTATCCACTTTTATTATTCACTTTCACTATTCATCCCATAAAATTTTTATTTCACATTCTCGTAAGATAAATTATTTTAGTAATGACGTGAGAGTTCGACAATCGTTAGATCATTTTCGCAAAAGTTATTAAGAAAACATCGTTTTAAAGTTTCGTTTTACACGGTCCACTGTTTAAACATCACGCGCATAACGAAAATCACCTCTGACTATATTTCTCGCATCGGATAAATTTTTAGATCACTCATGATTAATTTGAGAATTTTAAGATTTACTATTTTTAATATTACCAAATAAGCCCGGTGAGAACAAAACTAAACCGACGTTTAAACAATTCTACTTACATCCGGACTTAACGATTCTCTTACGGTGTTTCTAATATGTTTTGACACTTTTACATTTTTGGAAAAGTCAAACATATTTCCTCCTCCTTTGACCATAAAGAAATTAACCTTGTACGTTCTACATTTTGCTTAAATCACGTAACTTTTAAACTTCAAGAATAAGCGTAAAGTTATCCGCGTATGACAAAACCACGTTTTAAAATCCCATATCACTTTTAGACTAATTTTAGTCTTCTAAATAAATTCACGGTCGTTTCCACGAAATTTCGTTCTTTTCCGATAAGCTGCAATTCGCGTTTTTGACCCGTATTTCCAGCTTTAAGCAGCGTTTTTGCACCCAATGAGACTTATCACCCATTTTAGATTTTTAGATGGATTATAATGATGATTTTCATCATTCCTACAAGTTTCATATTTTTACGATACCCATTTTTAAGTTTTATGATTTTACGATTTACTGTTAGCGGTTATCGGGACTAAACGACCTCCGTAAAACAAGATAATACTAAAAATAAGTACCTAGTCACCCTAACTATGATATGAACGTGTATATAGGTGATTCACCATGCCATGTGCCTAAGTGATAGCCTTGGACTTTAGGGTACATTCATATGTAAGTAAACTTCTAAGCTAAGCTTCGAAAAATATCCTAAACTTACACCTCCTTATTTACACCTTCCTAACTTCCTCAAGACCTTATATAAACCCCTCCCCTCTCCTTAGGTATTTAATACCATCAACATACACAAAAAACACTTCATTTGCTTTTTACTTCAAGTTTTATTCAAGAAACATAAGCTCCATATCTATTCCAAAGTTCATGTTAA
Organism: Chrysanthemum lavandulifolium; assembly: GCA_022545495.1. Taxonomy (NCBI): domain Eukaryota; kingdom Viridiplantae; phylum Streptophyta; class Magnoliopsida; order Asterales; family Asteraceae; genus Chrysanthemum; species Chrysanthemum lavandulifolium. The sequence goes on along the minus strand of CM040239.1, from coordinate 288,241,249 downwards.
GCTTTGATTGATCCAAGTCCTAATTCCTTCCTTCCATTGGTGATCTACAAGCCACACAAGAAGTGTTCTAGTGGAAGACTTCAATTGCTTTCCCAAGTCATCTCAACTTAGTATCAAGAGGTTGAAGAATTTGGAAGCTAGGGTTACTAGTTCTTGTTCTAGCTCTTGATCTTTGATGTTCCTTTCTTAAGTTGAAAGCCAAACATTGTAAGAATAACTAACCACCACTCTTTCTCTACATCATTTACATGTTTCATATTCTTAAATCTATGCTATATATGCTCATATGTTGGATCATGATGTACAAAAATCTTTAAAACAAGTTGTAAGAATAACTAGGGTTAGTAAGTGGTTAAATGCTAAACTTTTGGACAAAGTTTCCATAAAATCGACCACATATAGATCTGATACTTTTCATATTCTTGTATATAATATTAAAACAAAAAAGTAGCAATTTGAATCACCCGAAACGTACACACGAGTCAAAAGTTATGACAAAAAGAAATTAGCGAAACTAAAATATGAAACTGCTGAAATAGCTTTCTGCCTAAATTCCAGATTTTTTTAGAGGCCCTTCTAGCCCGTTTCATCAAAAAGTTAAAACACGAAAGTTGTCCGGAACGACGTTTTCCTTCACTATTAAAGAATCTCGGACCTTGAAAATGCATAAACAGGCCATAATCTTTCAAAAACAGAAACTGCCCCTTTATATAGTCTTACAACTATACTTTTGTCACAACTAAAAGCAAACCAAGAGGCCTAATGGCCATAAGCCAAGACCACGGCTGCGGCTAAGGTCAAGGATGAGTCTCAAGACCATGATAGTCAAGACCAAAGCCACGGCAAGGCCATGGCTAAATCCTCAAGGCTTCCTAAGCCGAGACCGTAAACAAAAGGCCTTAGCCTTGACAAACCTAAACGTATACAATATAATTCCCTCGATGAACCATGAAACTATACTTGTAATAACCAACTTTACAATTTAGAAACTTGTAAACTTTTCTTTAAATACTTGTGACATAAATTATGACGATACTTGTGATAACCATTATGAATTCTTAATCATAACCAAACAAACATGTAACTTATGTTTGCAAACCATATGGACATTTTTGACACTAATGATATATAAACAAAACATATGTCTTATCTATTAAAGTGCTACAATACTAGAGAGCTTCATGTGAGGGGTTTCATTTGAGTAAAATGTATCGACGAGTTGATGTATTTACAATTTAAAGTGTCCTAGCTCCTCGAACGTTTACTACATGACCTCTGAATTATGATGGCCCGAACGGTAGTATGATATCTATAAACTAAATACGTTTTCACATATTAAAGATCTTTCTATAAACATCAAATGATAATTGACTACATCATGATCAATATAGGAATATATATATAGGATGGTTTATGTTTCCTTAAACATTATTCCAAACCTAAGTCGCAACATTTCATTTTTAGGCTGCTCGTAGAAGTCTTCCGACTTATCCATCGCATCCGTTAGTACTTAACATCATCAACTCTTGGTGAGTTCATAGCCCCACTTTTTATTACTTAATTGTTTTACAAACCCTTGGGGGAGATACATGCTTTATCTTAAACCGAACACATTGCTTTCAAATTCTATACTTATCTGATTATTTTACTTGCACTAAGTTACCGCATTTGCCAATCTTAAGTCCCTAAATCATGAATCATTAATCACGAGTGAAGTGAGCGTGAATATTGTGGATAGATCTATCGGGATTGACGAATCCCATTTGTTTGACCAGGATCCGGTAAACAAACGCACTATGTTTGAGTACATCAGGTAAAATGGCAAATTTTACCTACTTGGGGCATCGGTTACTATTATATGACAAGTTAACGCCTTGATTGCATGATGCTTAGTGAATAATAAGCATTATGTTTTCAAACCATTGGTGTGAATTTATAACTCACACTACAAACATTATGTGTTCAAGCGATTTCCTAAACTCTATGAATTTTACTCAACCTTTGTGTTGTGAGTTTAACATGTATTTCGGTTCCATAATGTCGAAGCCGCACGGAAGAGAGGACTAGATCAAGAAGGTTATAAATTTTATTATCATTCGAAAACCAATTTAATGTATTTTGTAAACCGTGAAACTACTGGGACCTCATTTTTGTAAACTATGATATCTATATAAATCAAATGATAAATCTTTTAAAACGAATCCATTAGAGTTCATTTTCTATTGTTATGACTGTTGTGCCATGAAGTAACACCCAATTTGAATTCCACTGCGTATCACGAAATTGGGGGTGTTACACCAAGATTAAGAATAATATATGGGCTCTATACATGTGCATTCCTAACTTAGACATTGATAGAGGAGGCTTAAAGATCATTGAAAGGGATGCAGATGTGAATGTTTTATATGATCTAGCTAAACAACATAAGACAGTGGAATTGTTTGTTGCTCATTCCCCCCAAAAGTTAGCACCCTACTACCACCAGAACCTTTGTTTAGATAGTTCTAACTCAGAAGTTACGTCAAAAGAAAAGAAACATAATAAGATGAAAAAGGATGATGGTAATATTTCTTGTGAGGAGTTGGTTGCTTGGGCTAAGGAAGAAGAACAATCTTGTTATTTAAGGTCTCCTCCACTAAAAGATAGACCACTTAGAAAGGACTTTGAGGGTAAGGTTTCCTGTACTAGAGTTTGGAATTATCAAGATGAATTTACCTATGATTACCCTGTGCTAACTGAAGATGAGGTGTATAGGGAGTACAATGTTGTAGTCGTACACATTAGTGGAAAATGTGGGTCTTGAATCTGGTAAGGCTTTGGAAAATCAGGATGTTGATATGGCTATGGACATTATTCAGCCACTAGATGTTGAGGAGACTGATAGGGCAGTGGGCACTGATAGGGTTGAGGAGCATGATATGGTTGGCCAGACTGATATGAATGTGGAGAATGATAGGGTTGTGGAGACTGGTATCAATGTGACTGATATGAATGTGGAGACTGATAGAGTTGTGGAGAATGATAGAGAAGACCAGTATGTAGATGGAATGCATTTGGATGCTGAATATACGGTAATTTGTCAGATGATGTACTTTCTAGGCAAAAAATTTAGATAAAGGTAAGTATGTGGTGACACGAAAAAAGAAGCTAGCAAAGAAGATAAGCACCAATGTTCGTAGACCAACATGTATAGTCATTAGAGAGAACACCAATCCCTCTGCATCCTCAGATTCTGAGAGTGATAGTGAAGAAGACATTGACACGGATCCTCATGTCTCCTCAGATTCACAAGGTGAAACTGCAGAAAAAAAGGATAATTCTGGTCTTCATTCATCTGGTTATGAGTCATATGAGTCAGAGCTTGAATTGGATAAGTCCTACGATTATCTGAGCAATGGTGAAGAAGAGGTTATCCAACTAAGAAAAAGGCTACTTAATGACAATAACAGTTCGTCTGATGAGCAAGAGGCCCAACAAGGAAATGATGATGATGATCAGGATACACAGGAAGATGTAGTTGCAGATGGGCCCACAGGATTAGGACCATTAGTTAGGGATCATGAAAAGTACATGGCAGCTTTGTTGACGCATATAAAGGGTAAAGTAGATGGGAAAATAGACCCATTTTCCGCTGTTCAAAAATCCAGAAAGGAAGACAAATACCCTATTTATGATGATCAAACACATTGGAGATTGAAGAAACCAAGCGTAATACTTTCACTCCTTCATATTTATAATTGCTTATCAAATCACTGTATCACATGCTTACTATAATGTTTTCCTAACTCAATTGTTTGTTTTGACCATTTAAAAGCTTGGTAGATGTTGACAGTTTTAAAGAGTGCCTTACGTACTATGCATTGGAAAACGGTTTCTCACTATGGTTTGAGAGGAGCACAAGGAGGAAGGTTATTGCAAAATGTGGTCAATGAAAGGAGAAGCTTAAGGATCCATCCATTGGAAAGCAGACTTCGTACCACAAGTATCCTTTAGAGAAAGCTGGGAACTCTGAGTGCCCTTGGAGGTGTTACGAGAAGATGCTAAAGGGAGAATCTACATTTAAAGTAATTTCTTTGAAGGATAACCACACCTGTGTTCGTAGTTTCCATTATGATAGGCTTGTTAATTTTAAATGGATAGGTAAGCAATTTGGAAATAAGATAATGATGAATCCAAATATCAGTATTACTAATATACAGGAACTAGTGTTAAGAAATTAAAAATACCATGTTATCCGTACACATTACGTGTGTTTTAGTGGGTTGAAAGAAGGATGGAAAATAGGGTGTCGTAGGATACTAGCTTTGGATGGATGTTTTTTAAAAAAACCAAACACTGGGAAGACATTAACTGCATTTGGTAGGGACGGCAATAACCACATATTTCTCGTGGCATGGGCTGTGGTGACTGTGGAGAATAAAGACAACTGGAGTTGGTTTTTACAGTTGTTGGGTGAAGATTTGGATATTCTGTAACACCCCCCAATTCGGTATACGCAGCGGAATTAAGGTTAGGGTATTACTTCATGGAACAAAGTCATAATAATAGATAAACGGCTCAAAAAGAGGCATTTTAGATAAAACAGTTATCACTCATTTATTTAAATCAGAGTTTACATAATAAAGGTCCCAAAGGAAATACGGAAATACATAGTTTTATTCTTGTGAATGATAACAAACATGGACGCCCTTTATAAAAGAAAGTCCATTGCCAAGCAGTAGTAAAATCAGTAATATTGCAATACAGTATATTGCCCTAAGTCTCATGACACGCAAACCTTAACACGAACGCGTCATAATAATGACGTAAGATGCAAACATCATAATGGTTCATGATTTGAGGGGCTTTTAGTGGCAACAGTAGGTACTTAGGCAATATCAATTAGGATAGCATACATAAAATACTTGTGTTCGGTTTTAGTAGCATGTATCTCCCCACGAGTTTAGAAAACAAATATATAAGAGTGGGACTATGAACTCACCTCGGTGTTATTGTAGTCTGGATGGAAAACAAATTAGATAATATGAAAAAAATGCTCCGAATCTTGACCTGATTTGGTATATCATGTATTTAGTATACATGTTAAAGTTTATGCGACGATAATGTTCTTTATATAACATGAAGTCTCTTCAAAAATTAAATATACTTATCATACTTATTCTAATGGCTCGAATGATTATTAATAAGTTTTTATCAAAACCAAAGTTGTTAAATTATTTATGTTTCCAAAATGTTATATTTTACAATTTTAAATACTTACAGTTTTTACCCTTGTACTTTCAAAAATGACACTTTAAACCCTCAACCATGGGTTATTGACAAGATCAGCCCCTATATAGTTATCTTCACAGAAATTACATTTTTTAGTCCAAGGAAATTTTATTTTACAAAAATTACAACTTTTATGCTTAAAATTTTATGAGGGAAATTAACTAGTTTTTGGCCTAAATGGCTAAAAGTACGGGTGAATAAAAGTAAGGCGTTAATAGGTTTTTACTACGCTCTTGATCCTTTCAAGAGTTTGTCCGGTGGTCTTTCTAATGGTTCAAACTAGATGTGTTAAACTCTTACAGTTTGGTCGCAATGATTTTACAAAGTAAGGGGTTGTGTGCTTTTTGTTGTTTTTGGGCAATAACGGGGCTAAAAGAGGGCAGATTTTACACGAGGCAAGCTAGTGTCTCTACATCGAATTTAACCCTTCTACCACTATGCTGTAAGGTCTTTTAAATGGTATAAGCCTCATGTCCTAGTTCTCTTTGATTAGAAAGATACAAGTCCATGAACATGGCTACTTAGCCACGACGCGTTTTATGAAAATTTCAGTTTTAAACCATACCTTTTGCATGCGACCTTGTGAAATATTGTTTCACCCATTTCCAATGTTTCAAATACAGTTTCTAATAAAATTTATCAAAAATCCCATGTTTTCCCATGAATTTGTTGTAAAAAGTTTTTAGCATTCATGACTTTTGCCCAAAATGATGGTTGTTTTTAAGGATAACGACTAGGCTTTTTAACCGGGTTATGGGGGCGTTTTGTAGTATCCCAGGTGGTCTTTACAAGGGTACCTTGTTTGACCCTAATACCTCTAGCACCAAATAGTTAAATGCGGGGCAAGTTGGGGGGTAAGGCCTGTTTTGGCCTAAATTTCAGTAGGAGAAAACTAAAACATGCATTTAATTAGTATAAACCTATAGGGTGTTGGTAAATATATTAGTGGTTTATTATGCTTGCTCAAGAGTCTCTTAAAATGTTCTAACTTTTAAGTAAAACGCATTACATATATGTGTTTGTCTATGGGGGCGCCCAATTACAGAAAGGTTACACAAGTTATATAAAAAGTATTTTTGACCTTGTTTTTCCACATGACACAAACCTATAGTTACTTATATGTTCTATTGAATGTTTAAAATGACTAAAAAAAAGAGTGTGAGTGTACTTACAAGCTTGTGAGTTGTGTGTCTCAAGTAAACGCCTATATGGCTGCTAAAGGTCACCAACTTACTTCACGCCTTCCAAGCTCTAGCTTAACACTAACTAGGGTCTAAATTTCGAATTTTTGTGAGTATAGGAGGGTTTATATGGGGTATGATATATAAGTAATATGGTATCATGTGTGTGTCTGCATGGGACACAAAAGGAAAGTATATGGGCGTATATAGGAGAGAAATGCATGAATCTCTCAGTGTTAAGTCACCTTGTCTCACAAGAGAGAGCGGTGATGTGTAGCCAAATGGAAAAAGCATGTGGTTTCAAGGGAGCATGAGGAAGTGTGGTAAAACTCTAGTCAAGAGTTTTACCCACCAAAATTGACCATGGTAAAATTTAAAAGTAAAAGGATGGTGTGTAAAAATTATGTTCAAGTAAGTAGTTTGTGGCTAGGGTTTATACAAGTAACATTAAGTAACTAAAGTGTAACTAGTTAGTTTCATTTTAACTAGGGTAATTAAGGGGGGGGGGCGTAGGCTTTAGTGGGTAGTAACTAGGGCGCATTGTTGTACATAAGGTGTAAATGGTATTAATATCTATGTAGGTTGCTAATTTATTTAGACTAATACTTGTTTAAGTAATTTACATATGAATAAATAATAGTAAAGGCTTAAGTTTGGTGCTATAATATTTGTACATTAGCATTGTTTAGTTGTACCTTCTAAAATTATATTTTTAAGACTTGTGCTTGAAACAGTTGTACAATGTGCTTAATATTAAGTACACTAAGGTTTATAATGAATTTTATATTAAATGAATGCTCTTATGCATCAATGACTTGTAGATTGGTTTAACAAACTTGTACCTTGGAAATTGGTAAATGTTTCATATATATCTTAAATTTTAGTTTGTGATTTTATTTACATAAAATCGTAAGATTTGCAAATTAGGGTTTTTAACCAGGAAATGCCCTAGAGTTAGGGTTTTATGCCTTAAATTGTATAATAAGTTTAATGGTTTGTACATTAGAGTTTATGACGTAGTATCGAAATTGTTATAAATCAATACTGTAAGAAAACCCTAATTTACTTAGCGACATCTTATTGGGAATGACGCTAACGATATAAGGATACTATATACCGGACATCCCGTATGTTATGTGATGCCACAACTGACATGGGTGACCATGCCGGGAAGTTTCAAGTATGACATTATTGTGAGACTTCCATTGTCACTTAAGAGTGTGTATAACAAAGTCATTAACTATGCTAGTGAGCAGTTTGTGAGTGCGGCTTATCATTTAGTCGTAGGGAAAAAAAATATACGTAGAAAAATTGAATTACTATTAGTATAAAGGTGAATTTTTTCCGGTGGTTACAGTCTCCCCTCCTTAAATGGAATCTCGTCCTCGAGATTCACTCGGTTGTTGGTTATGGTGTGGGAAAAGTGTGAATATCCATAGAGCAGTAATTACAAGGATGTGTATGTATAGTTTTCTGGTTACGAAGTTTTGCTTTTGAAAGATTGTTTTAGGAAATCTGTGAAGACGACTCTTTCCTTCATGACACGATTCTTCCTAAATTAGACATAGGTAATCAGGCTATGTATAATCGAGGAAAAATGATGTGATGCTTGATTCAGTCAAAGTAGTATCATATTTCTCAAAAGTTTTAGATGGTGTTCAACGTATTGCTTTTATAAAATGGCATCCTAAACAACTTTTCAAAGTAGCAAGAAAGATTGGTTCGCCTAGCGGTAGTAAATAGTTGGTAGAATGACATATTATCAATTTCCCGGGGTGATAACGGAATAGCTCGGAATAAAGTTTATAGATTAGATTATAGAATACGTGGAAGAAACTTAGGGTATGGTAATAGTACAGGGCAGTCGGATGAGTTTAAGTATGAAAGCGAAAGTAATATGAAGCTTTTACGACTACAGTATCTCACAATACTTTAGCTAAATGTCGATTGAGAGAAAACGTACCCGTGACAACATCCGGGTTGTGCTGAGTGTTTGCATCTCCTAGCACGTAAGCTCTTGCACGAGCCGTGTTGTTCTGGTTTCCATTCTGTTTGGGAAATCGATTCTTGTAATGTCCTTTCTCACCACATCCATGGCATATCACTTCTATAGGCTGCAAATTAGCACCTGAGGCCCTACAGTCTTGGGTTTTGTGGCCGGTTTTGTGGCACTTTCCACACTTAACAAAGCATGGTCCATTGTGGTGCATTTTGCATCGGTTGCATAGTGGCAGATTTCCAGCGTAGCCACCGCCTCCAGCAGGTGCGACTACATAAGCTTTGGTAACTTCCTTCCTTCGGTTCTGTTGTTGGTTATGCTTGTTTTGATTCTGTTGGTAATAATGATTGTTGTTTTTGTTGTTGTAGGTGTTATGGTTAGGGTAATTGTTGTGATGATGGGTTGTGCTTTTGTCATCAAGCTTTCTTTTGTGATCATTACCCCCTTGGGTGAAACCGCGCTTGACTTCCCGATCCATTAATGTCTGAACAATAGAAATTGCTTCCTCTAGTGACTGTGGTTTTGACGAGGTGACATTACCCTCAATCTTTGGGGTAAGCCTTGATGTACTTCTCAATGTCTTCTCAAGATCGGGCACTCTGAGTTGGGCATAGCATTGCCGGTTCACGAAACCTTGGTTATAAGCTTTAGATCATTCCTTTCACCACTAGTTGGTGGAACTCATCTTCCAACTTCTTAATCTCGGTCTTGAGGCGATGCTTCTTTAGCATCTTTGTCTTGAAGTCAGCCCATGAGAGTTGATAGGCTGCTCCAATACCCATAGTTTGAGCAGAGACATTCCACCTAGATAAGGCATCATCCAATAAATTTCCTGTAGCAAAAGTGACCTTGCAGTCATCAGAACAACCGCTTCTCATGAATACCGTATCTGTTCGCTCAAACCAACGAGCCAACTTAGTTGCTCCTTCGGTTCCTTTGAAAAAGGTGGGTTTACACTTCATGAAATCTTTGTAAGTACACTTGCGAGCTACATCTGTCTCGCTTCCTCCATTAGGCATGTTAGTATTTCCAGTGCGGGCCAATGCTGCCGCTTGCCTCTCAAGAGCTGCAGCAACGTTGTCTGCAACTAGTTGTTGGATATCAGCTTGGGACATAGCGGGTTCTAGTGTTTCGGTGGAATTTCTTGTTTGAACCATACTTCTATTAATGCCACAAGAAAATATATGTTTAGAATGACCATGTTATGTTATAACGTAACAAATAACAAGGTATACGCATTGATATCATAGCAATATAAGAATCATATGATCATATCATGCTAGAATACTATCACAAGGTAAAGTGATTCACCCTGGTTCACATCAATCGTTATCATAACACAGCATAATATCAAAACCATATATAGTCATAAACAACTCGCAAATTTTGTCGTATAACAAAATATTACAAGTGTCATATTTATGCCACATACCGTGGCTAGGATATCATACCAAAAACTGTTAGATAAGGACCTACTCTAATGGCTACCAGGGGCTTTTTTGTGTCGACTCTCCCGCTCTATAATTATGCTAAGAAGAACTTGTATATACTCCTGGTATCGGGCCTGGATATCTACCACTCGCCTCTAACGTGGTAATTCTAGAGTAAGCCATTACTAAGTCATCACTCGCCTCATCATTGCTTGACATCATCACGTCATTGTCATATAGCGGTATGTGTTGTTGGTTCCCGTGATGTTCCTCGGATTATCGCCTCTCACGAGTCTCTGCATTCGGTGCTCAAAATATCTATCTCTTCTGCATAGTTTCTTTCTTAGAAACTAACTCCTCCATTGAATCCTCAAGTGACTTGATGCGCTCTAGAGGTAACTCATCCAGATGGCCTAAGGTAGTATTAATCTGCTCCTCATGTCTTTCCAAGCATGCCAATAGTGTGAGGATGGTGGGCGGTCTGTCCCTTGCTGCTTGCGAACTCTCTCCAATCTCGAATATCCGTGGTGGCGTAGGGATATCTGGAGTAGGTGATTGTAAGCCATTGTACCTAGTAATGATGGTCCTAGCCTCCTCTTCAAGTTCATATGGCTGTGACGGGGGAGTAAAGTCTGTAGCTGAAGGTGGTGGTGTAGTTGAAGGCGGTACATACGTGGGTAACATGTATGGGTGTGGGGGTGGTGGTGAGTGTACGGGAAGTGCTGTCTCAGATGGATCTACATCTGCAAAAGTAGGATATCCTCTCCTAGCTAGCACATATGGATCGTCAGGAAATGGAGCGATGTCAGGTACTACCGTGACGTCTTCCATCTTTATTGTATACCTAGGTGCTGGGTGTACATCAGATACTACCGTGAAATCCTTAGATGACTCTTCTAAAGGATCAAACTCCATATCCTCCATAATGCGGCTGGGTGCTGGAGAATGAAATAACGTATCCATGGAAGGAATGGTCTCTTCGGACTCTGTATCAGATAAGATAATAATATAAGAGATAGGGGAAGACATAACTCTGTAACAACCCAGTAATTATAAATACCTCATTGTATATATAAATAATCAGTATGAACATGCATAATAGTGTCTGAACGGTGTAGTGGCACGGAGGACTTTATTTGAGTGTGAAAAAGAGTTATAGTTTTGGTTTTGTATTCCGTTCTCTATAACTATGGCTCTGATGCCAATCTGTAACACCCCCAAATTCGGTATACGTAGCAGAATTAAGGTTGGGGTATTACTTCATGGAACACAGTCATAATAATAGATAAACGGCTCAAAAAGAGACATTTCAGATAAAACAGATATCATTCAATTATTTAAATCAGAGTTTACATAATAAAGGTCCCAAAGGAAATACGGAAATACATAGTTTAATTCTTGTGAATGATAACAAAAATGGACGCAATTTATAAAAGAAAGTCCATTGCCACTCCGTACGAGGTCGTGCTCTAGTTTCCTTAGATAAAACCTGCTAAAAAGTCAACACAAAGGTTGAGTGAATCCATAGTATTTGTTTAATAATAAGTTGAACACAAGATAAGCAGTAGTAAAATCAGTAATATTGCAGTACAGTATATTGCCCTAAGTCTCATGACACGCAAACCTTAACACGAACGCGTCATAATAATGACATAAGATGCAAACATCATAATGATAATGTGAGCAACAATGCCCTCCGTAGGAGTTTGCCATTCTCCTAGTATTCTCAAATATAGTGCATTTGGTTACCTATCCGGCTAACATAAATGGGGCGTCAACTACCAACAAATCTATTCACGATATTCGCGTTCACTAGCAAGTGATTAATGGTTCATGATTTGAGGGGCTTTTAGTGGCAACAGTAGGCACTTAGGCAATATCAATCAGGATAGCATACAGAAAATACTTGTGTTCGGTTTTAGTAGCATGCATTTAGAAAACAAATATATAAGAGTGGGACTATGAACTCACCTCGGTGTTATTGTAGTCTGGATGGAAAACAAATTAGATAATATGCACAAAATGCTCTGACTCTTGACCTGATATGGTATATCATGTATTTAGTATTCATGTTAAAGTTTATGTGATGATAATGTTCTTTATATAACATGAAGTCTCTTCAAAAATTAAATATACTTGTCATACTTATTCTTATGGCTCGAATGATTATTAATAAGTTTTTATCAAAACCAAAGTTGTTAAATTATTTATGTTTCCAAAATGTTATATTTTGCAATTTTAAATATTTACAGTTTTTACCCTTGTACTTTCAAAAATGACACTTTAAACCCTCAACCATGGGTTATTGACAAGATCAGCCCTATATAGTTATCTTCACGAAATTACATTTTTAGTCCAAGGAAACTTTATTTTACAAAATTACAACTTTTATGCTTAAAATTTTATAAGGAAATTAACTAGTTTTGGCCTCGATGGCTAAAAGTACGGGTGAATAAAAGCGAGGCCTTAATAGGTTTTACTACGTTCTTGATCCTTTCAAGATTTTGTCGATGTTATTTCTAATGGTTCAAACTAGATGTCTTAAACTCTTACGGTTTGGTGTAATGATTTTACAAAGTAAGGGGTTGTGTGCTTTTGTTGTTTTGGGCAATAACGGGGCTAAAGAGGCGATTTTACGAGGCAAGCTAGTGTCTCTACATCAATTTAACCCTTCAACCACTATCTTTGTAAGGTCTTTTAAATGGTATAAGCCTCATGTCCTAGTTCTCTTTGATTAGAAAGATACAAGTCCCGAACATGGCTACTTAGCCACGGCCGCGTTTATGAAAATTTCGATTTTAAACCATACCTTTTGCATGCGACCTTGTGAAATATTGTTTCACCCATTTCCAACGTTCCAATACAGTTTCTAAAAATATTTGTCAAAAATCCTATGTTTTCCCATGTATTTGTTGTAAAAAGCATTTTAGCATTCATGACTTTTGCCCAAAATGATGGCTGTTTTTAAGGATAACGACTAGGCTTTTTAACCTGGTTATGGGGGCGTTTTGTAGTATCCCAGGTGGTCTTTACAACAGTACCTTGTTTGACCCTAATACCTCTAGCACCAAGTAGATAAATGCGGGGCAAGTTGGGGGGTAAGGCCTGTTTTGGCCTAAATTTCAGTAGGAGAAAACTAAAACATGCGTTTTAATTAGTATAAACCTATAGGGTGTTGGTAACTATATTAGTGGTTTATTATGCTTGCTCAAGAGTCTCTTAACATGTTCTAACTTTTAAGTAAAACGCATTACATATATGTGTTTGTCTATGGGGGCGCCCAGTTACAGAAAGGTTACACAAGTTATATAAAAAGCATTGTTGACCTTGTTTTTCCACATGACACAAACCTATAGTTACTTATATGTTCTATTGAATGTTTAAAATGACTAAAGAAAAGAGTGTGAGTGTACTTACAAGCTTGTGAGTTGTGTGTCTCAAGTAAACGCCTATATGGCTGCTAAAGGTCACCAACTTACTTCACGCCTTCCAAGCTCTAGCTTAACACTAACTAGGGTCTAAATTTCAGAATGTTTGTGAGTATAGGAGGGTTTATATGGGGCGTATGATATATAGGTAATATGGTATCATGTGTGTATTTGCATGGGACACAAAAGGAAAGTATATGGGGCGTATATATAGGAGAGGAAATGCATGAATCTCTCAATTGTTAAGTCACCTTGTCTCACAAGAGAGGAGACAAGGTGATGTGTAGCTAGCCAAATGGAAAAAGCATGTGGTTTCAAGGGAGCATGAGGAAGTGTGGTAAAACTCTAGCCAAGAGTTTTACCCACCAAAATTGACGATGGTAAAATTTCAAAGTAAAAGGATGGTGTGTAAAAATTATGTTCAAGTAAGTAGTTTGTGGCTAGGGTTTATACAAGTAACATTAAGTAACTAAAGTGTAACTAGTTAGTTTCATTTTAACTAGGGTAATTAGGGGGGGTGTAGGCTTTAGTGGGTAGTAACTAGGGCTTGCATTGTTGTACATAAGGTGTAAATGGTATTAGTATCTAGTTAGGTTGCTAATTTATTTAGACTAATACTTGTTTAATTAATTTACATATAAATAAATGATAGGAAAGGCTTAAGTTTGGTGCTTTAATATTTGTACATTAGCATTGTTTAGTTGTACCTTCTAAAAGTATATTTTTAAGACTTGTGATTGAAAGAGTTGTACAATGTGCTTAATATTAAGTACACTAAGGTTTATAATGAATTTTATATTAAATGAACGCTCTTATGCATCAATGACTTGTACATTGGTTTAATAAACTTGTACCTTGGAAATTGGTAAATGTTTCATATATATCTTAAATTTTATTTTGTGATTTTATTTACATAAAATCGTAAGATTTGCAAATTAGGGATTTTATCCGGGAAATGCCCTAGAGTTACGGTTTTATGCCTTAAACTTGTATATTAAGTTTAATGGTTTGTACATTAGAGTTTATGACGTAGTATCGAAATTGCTATAAATCAATACTGTAAGAAAACCCTAATTTACTTAGCGACATTTTATTGGGAATGACGCTGACGATATAAGGATACTTTATGCCGGACATCCCGTATGTTATGTGAGGGCACAACTGACATGGGTGACCATGCCAGGAAGTTTCAAGTATGACATTATTGTGAGACTTCCATTGTCACTTAAGAGTGTGTATAACAAAGGAATTAACTATGCTAGTGAGCAGTTTGTGAGTGCGGCTTATCATCTAGTCATAGGGAAAAAAATATGCGTAGAAAAATTGAATTACTATTAGTATACAGGTGAATTTTTACCGGTGGTTACATATTCCAAGTGGACAAGGTTTGACACTAATGTCTGACCAACATAAGGTATTGGTCAACAGACTTTATAATAATCAGGTTCAAAACTTATTGTATATGATATGCATACTAACCCATGTTGCTGTTACACTTGGGTCAGGGATTGATTGAAGTAGTGAAAGAAGTGATGCCTCTGGCAGAGCATCATCAATGTGCTCGCTACATTTACGAAGGCTTCCGAAAACAGTTCCCAGGTGTTGAATTTAGACAACTTTTCTGGGCAGCTTCAAAAGCATCTTACCCGCCGTTACATAACAAGGTTATGGAGAAGATCAAAAGAGCAAATCCAAGAGCACATGAATTTTTGGTCAAGAAAGATCCAAAGACTTGGTCAAGAGCCTTTTTCAATTAAGGTGTATGCTTTGAAGCTGTCGAGAACTGATTTAGCGAATGTTTCAATGCTGTCTTTGTAAGTATAAGGCATAAACCCATAATAAAAATGTTGGAGTCAATGCGAGTAATTGTTATGGAGATCATGCATACAATGAGGCTGCTGATGGAAAAGTGGAATGGTGATATATGCCCAAAAATTCAGAATATATTGGAACAGTCAAAGGATCAACATAGGAATAGTATCATTAACAGTTTCTTTGTTACTCATTTGAATTACATTGTTTAACTTGCGTAACATTGACAGGTTCTGGCATGTAATATCATGTGAGGGTAACAACTTTGAAGTAAGGAAAGGATATGAGGCATTCAAGGTAGATGAGCCGAACTGAACATGCTCGTGTAGAATGTGGTAAATATCAAGTTTGCTTTATTGCCATGCCATAGAATGTATTTTTAAACTCAATAGGATGGTAGAGGACTATGTACCTGATTGTTTTAAGAAGGAAAGTTACTTGTTAACATATGGTCAGTATATGAAACCAGTTGATGGCATTGACTTTTGGCCAAATGTTAGTCATCTATCTAGGATTTTAGGTCCTATTCCTAATTCAATGCCTGGTAGGCTTAAGAGAAAGCGGGTCAGGGAACCCCATGAAAAAAAGTCTACAACTAAGATCAGTAAGGCAGGAATTGTAATGACCTGTCAGAACTATGGTGAAACTGGGCATAATAGAAAGGGATGTACAAACCAACCCAAACCTCCTATTTCAAAAGAAAAAGGCAAAGCTGGAAGGCCAAAAAAGAAACAAAACATTGAAACTGGGTTGGCAGATGACCATGACATTCCTAGGTTTTTTAACAATTTTATCGATGAGTTTGAATAGGAGCTACAAATATGAGAGGGTTTTTAGCTGATGGTAGAGTGTTTTATTTGGAAAAAAACAGAAGAAAAGAGGTGGGAGTTCTAACAGGGGTCACTTGAAGATGAGAGGAGGGAAAACCAAAAGTGGTAGACTTATTCTAGCACAGTGGTTCGCAAGGATGGGAACATGGTTGGTTGTGGATGATGCAAGTTTAGATACTATTGAGGATCAACAACATATGAATTCTATTATGCCGGGCATAACCGAGAGAGCTAGTAATGATGCAAACATAGCAGGTACTTCTGAGTCAACATACATTTCTAATGCGTTTATTTATTTTGTAGTAAATGTTTCACTTTACTTACACATATCTGTATATCATTATACATTGATTCAATATACACTGATTCAATTCACTTAGACATATTTGTTTATCAGTATACACTGATTCAATTGACTTACACATTTTTGTATATGTTCATAACTACTCAAGAATCTCAAGTGGGTGGATCAGTGGTATTGGCCAGTATGGTTATGACAAGATCTAAGAAAGCTGCACAATCAGAGATAGTTGAAACCAGAACAATGACGGGAGAAGCAATGGGTGGAAGAGGAGCATCCTCAGTGGGTGGTGGAAAAGTTTCAAAAGTAGTGGTGGGTGCAACATCAAATGTGGGTGGAAGACAAACAAGATCAGCTGAAGCACAACCATTGCAACAACCAAGAGAAAAAGCTGCATCTCAAATGCTACCACCAAGGTTGCCCAGTCAACAAATTATCCATAAAAAGTTTTATGCACCAGCAAAAGAACCCGGTTCTAGTGTGGAAAATAAAATAGTCCTAGACTAGACCCTTAAAAGACCAACTTATATCATGTTTATGTATAATTATTATGTCCTATTTTGTCCATTGAAGGGCCTAGTTTAACTAGTAACTGAAACTAATATAGTGCAGCAACTATTGCCACTATATGGATGTGTAAGATAGATGATGTAGTGTTGCTTTTGATGCTACTACATAGCCCTATTTTGTATCTAGAAGGGCATTGTACCTAACTTTCTATGCATGTGTTCTGGTTGTAACAATGTAAGGTGCTCATGTACAAACAATGTGTTATGAAAGAACACATTTGGTGTATCTATATGTTGTGTTATCTGGTATGATATGAATGAGTTTGTATTGTACAGTTGATATATCTTGGTTGAAAAGCCAAATGGTAATTTGGTAGCTACACCTTTTGCTGCACATAAAACAAAAACTAGTATGTGCAATACTTTGGTCAGTTTATTTGAAGGTTTTACACCTTTTTTAGCCCATACAATTGGTAATCTATTTTTACCATTTGATGCCCTACAAATTTGTAATCTTCTTATGTTATGATGTAGCTTGAAGGTGACTTATAAAAGTTCATTACAGTCTTGTTTTTTATTGCTACAAAGGTTTTGGTCATTTGCTGGAAAGACAATACTGTAAGGCCAATTTTGAATATCATCTCAGTAACAACAAGCCTATAGCAGTATACAAGAAACTTTGGTCATTTGCTGCAAAAAAAATACTAATGAACTTATACAAGATGCCTAATCTCATTGATCATAGAATAAAAGAAAAATAGCTTCAATTGGTCCATCATAAAATACACTGATCCATAATACACTACATTACCACAAGCACTACTTTGTAACTGCTTTCTAACAGACACAACAATGATAACTACAATGAAGACCATAACCACAACCATGAAGCAGATGCAACCAACCAAGAACATGTCATACATTTTTCCCTTCAACTTTAACTCATTCAATTCTTTGTAAATCTGTTCCATGGGTAGACCATCATTGTGCTTGTTTGCAACTACCTTTTGACAATCTTATTGGTGTTTTAAATTGTCTAGGTTGCATTCCAAAATCTGGTTATCCTTATAAAGCTTGTACATAAGGTCTTTGTAGTATTGTGATGGTAACTCATCATCAAGGAATCCATAAACCTCACAGTTTTTTTCTTTATTCTATAGAAAATTGTACAACAATTGTCATTAACAAAAAAACTAAATCAACAAACGCAAAAGATTATGAATCTGGAACTTACACGGGTGGCACACGCTTTGAATATTCGACCAGGATTCTCAGAATTCCATGACACATGTTCATAGATTGGAAACTTACAAGTACAATGAGTCAAACGAGCAATTTCTTCTTTGGTATATCTCCTTCGATTATAACGAGATGAGGAAGATGATGAAACCATTTTAGTAACAAACTATTTTTTAATGTAATGGAATTGGGTTTCAGTTTGTAATTTAGAGGGAATTGAAAGAGTTGGAGTTTAGGGTTCATGAGATGAGAAATGAATTTAGGAAAGGTAAAGGGTAAAGTAAGAGGTGGAAGAAGAAAAAAAATAAAACGTTTAAATAAGGTTAACGTGGAAAAGGGAGTATTAATGTGGATGGTGAGGTGGACTATGAATTGCCTACGTGGCCTATACAGGTAGTTGGGAGTAATGAATGTATCATAAGAGACAAAATAGACGAGATAAGTGGGCAAAGGGGCTATTTTTTTTCGCTACGTCGAACTGACATTTATGACAAGTATGATGCTTTAATAGGTTATTAGCCCTATATATAATTGTAAAAAAAAACATAAAAATAATAAACTAGTTATATTACTAATAATCTTAGTAATTTAGGACAACATGCTTGTATTAGTCATTGGCGACATGCATTTCATATTGATGTAGTAATATCATCCAAGATTCATTTAATCTAATTAGATGTTCCTTGGGAGACATTTTCAGCGTTTGTTTCATGGCCACGAACATCGTGAAGTTCATCAGGTGGTATGTAATTTGGATGTTGTTCGATCGTAGTAAACATCATATCTTCTTTATTGCTATTACGAATGTGGTTATGCAAAGCAAATGCGGCCATGATGACTTCAATTCGAGTTTTTAGACTAAATTGGAGCATTGCACCAAGTATTTTCCATCGTTTCTTTAAAATTACAAACGACCTCTCAATATGGCTTCGCAAAGATGAATGAGAATGGTTGAAGGCTTCTTTCATATTACTGGCCAGCTCATTTTGAAACTGAGACTGGTGATATTTTGTCTTGGAATATGGAACAAGATATCCATTTCTTTTTGGATATCTTTTATCAGTTGGATGATACTATTTATCGGTTAAAATGGTTAAAAAGATGATTAGTATATCCCATCTTGTATATTTACCCACATAATAGCATCTCAAATATGTGTAGTCACCTTCAGGTGGTTTTGGGAAGTTCATTGATCGCGTGTTAATAGCATGAAGAAAGACACGTGTGTTGTGTGCTGATCATTCCCAACCAACCGATATAAATGTAAAACACATATTAAAATCACGCGTCACCATTATATTAAAAGTAGGTATCCATTTTCTACAGATATAACGAATTTGTTGAGCCTCTGGGATAAATGCTCCTATGTGTGTGCCAAAGCACAAACTAAAGTTCATATTTTTCACACTGTGATAATTAAACCTATAACCAATCAAATGATATGGCACTCTTTACTCATGCCAATGCTCAATGGTGGTAAGGTAATGAAAGAAGACTCGCCAGTAACTCTCTAAGGTAATTTCACATCAATTTTTTTTGGAATGCATATGTAATACACCAACGAAATATGTCGTCTCACAATTTAGGTTTTGTCATGTTAGTTAGGTGATTTATGGATATCTTGAATGTTTCAGTTATTTGGTTATCAGTGTGGCCAC
Source organism: Chrysanthemum lavandulifolium (assembly GCA_022545495.1). NCBI lineage: Eukaryota > Viridiplantae > Streptophyta > Magnoliopsida > Asterales > Asteraceae > Chrysanthemum > Chrysanthemum lavandulifolium. Next base: position 288,221,591 of record CM040239.1, on the reverse strand, counting down.
GAGAGTAAACTTAGTTGTGTCACTAATCATCAGCTGTATTAAAACTACAATGCTTCCAAAATGAAAATTTTTCAAGTTACTACTATATATACTTATCCGTGCATATGTTGAATAGCAATTAATTATGTTTCAAAACAACTAGCTAATAATCAAAATATATGTCGATTTTATGATATGATTTGAATAAATACATACCACAATCACTAGTAGTGTGTAGTATCTCTTTATGATATTTAATTATTTATACGTGGATAATATCGAATCTCGAGCTATGATCAATGCAAAGATATTGTTTAAAGTATAACAACAAGATGAGTTAAATCGTATAAGAAATATAACGAACCAAACTAGTGTAGAGTATGGCGAAAATGAAGACGTAACTGGGTGATCAACTCTTTTAGAACGTGAATGTTTGTTTTGTGGTTGTTGAAGAGAGAAAATTAGGATTGTGGGGAAGATGTTTTCTACCATATGTGATTTTTATATAAGGTTAAAAGGTATACAGGTAATAATATTTTTTTTAACAGCTCTAGAATTTTAGAACACTCGTTATAGGAGCTATTTATTTTGGAGCTCTTTGTGTTAATTAAAAGCTTATAGCCAGGATCTCCAAACCGAGCTATAAAATAAATAGCTCTTCCATAACATAAAGAGCTTTTAATTAACACAAAGAGCTACTTATTTAGAAGTTTTGAAAGTTAAAACACTTCCAAAAACAAAAACCCTAACTTTTCTCCCTATGATTTCATATATATACCATGTTTAAAAAAACGTATGTACCCACAAATTTACATAATCACTGAAATTTTGAAATCACCATTCACACAACAAATCACGGCAACAACAAACAACCCTAATCTGTATCCGTTTTTGGTCAATCCATCATCTCTGTAATTCATCATTACATAAAGTAATTATTGTTTTTAATCCTCATGAATAAACTGATTGTCTTTTTTTATGAAACTAATTGGATCGGTTGTGCGACAGTTATGTACATACGAAATTTCATATGGTTGTGTTTATAAAGGTAGGTTTCCCAATCTTTAAAACCACAAATGAATTTTGAATTTGATTGAATTTTATTATCTTGATAATTTCATATAAATGTGTCTTAAAAGCAATTAAAAATTGTTAATATTCTTATTTCTACATTGAAATATGTTTCAGGGAAGTGTATATGGTTATTAGTATGTGATGATTTCGCCTTCAAGTTACTAATAAAGTGGTAATTTCATTTGTTACGGTATGGATCTTCACCTATCTCCTTCTAAATATGATAAAACATACATGTGAGAAAATAGAATGCCTATTGTTTGATGAAATGCCTAAAAAGATTATATATGTTAGTTAAGCCAAAAGTATGGAGCCTTATAGTGATCCTTAGAAAAGTATCCATCAAGTAGCCACCAAAATCATGTGAATAACGTGCTACTTCTAGAAGTTATATTACCTCTATATGATAGTATATGTGATATGATGACTTTAAAGGACAATATTGAATACATTGACCATGGTGCATCACAGTCTATGAAAAAAGACATTTTTACATGAGAATAGCAAGTGAGTTTATAATAGGGTTGTGTCTGATGCAGGGGCTTGGGTTGGGGGATTTGATTATTACGGTACCCGAATCATCAGTATCACGATATGAATTGAGCATTGCGGTAATGGTGGTGGTGGTGGTGTATATGGATATGGCCAACTTTGAAGTTTCCAGAACCAGACAATCCACCAAAGGATGTTTTAGTGATACAGCAAGTAATTGTTTATTTAAAATTCTTTCATAATTTTATAAAGTCTTTTTTGATGTTAATATTTTTTGCTTAGCTTGCCCTTATGTTTTAAAATTCTTTCTACAATTTGGTGACATGATTATGGTAAATAAGGAAAACCTTATGATGTTCCGTTTAGAGCAGACGTGCCCATCTTGCCATGAAGAAATATTATGTGGAAGTAGATGGTTTGGAAACCAATGCAACAAGATTCAGTTATGTGGATGTTTTGACTCGGTAAACATATTTTCCTAAATATATGTTACCTTTTATGTGGAAGCAGAATCATCATTATTAATTTAACATATTGAAATTTTAGGCTGACCTTGAATATCTTGAAAGGGTTGTTTTCAACTATGATGGAAGGCTCTACCCTAATACTATTGTCAAAACTAATTCCTACGCCACTATGATTGGCGGGTTAGGTGTTCTTTGTTAGGGAGTTGGAGGAATTGAAGCTGAAATGGCAATGCTTGGGCATGTAAGAACATATATACTTATAATTTATATTCCATAAATGATGATATCAAGATTCTGGCATCAATGATTACATGATCAATGTTGTGTTTTTCAGTATATGCTTAGTAGCTTACAGGCCGTAGCTGAGAGCTATGGTAAGAAAGAATAGGGTAGCATAGGTCCCACGGATGCCGGTGAGTACAACAACTGGCCCGAACACTAATTTCTTTAAGAAAGAATGTGGTGGTTCCAACAATGAGTATGGTGATTTCTTCCTATCATGGTATTCACAAATGATATTGGATTATGAAAGATTATTCTCATCATCCACTTCGATTTTTGAAAATTGAGGTATTAAGATCTTAGTCAAGATTACGGGTATTCATAAGCACTATGGGAGACAGTCTCACGTACCTAAACTCACTGCAAGCTACTACAATGCCCGTTTTTGAGATGGGTACCTCCCAGTAGCCAGATGGTTGGGCCTTCATGGTGGTATATTCAATTTCACGTGCATACAAATGCCTGATCATGAGCTGAACCAAAATATGACGATTATTCACATGTGCAAATATTGATGGCAGTTTTGTTATCTGATAATGACGAGATGTGTGTGTTTACATATCTCAGGTTGAACCCTGAGTTGTTGCATGTGGATAATTGGAGGAAGTTTATGAGGAATTTTATGGGTTTGAGAAGTGTCTTCCACCAGGAACCGTTCACTCAGGGTTCCTGATAAGGTTTTAAAAGTTACCTTTTTGAGGGGTCGTTTAAGCCCTTATTTGATCACTTTTGTATCCGTTATTGCTTAATATCGTTCCTTTTCACTTTTTGGGTCTCTTGAAGGCAAAATGCTGGAATGGCACTTATTTGTACGAAAAGGCGCGATTATATGGAGAAAATGGCCAAAGTTAGAATCGAGACACTCAAAGTGCTGAAAACATAGGTGAAGGCATCACGACTTATCTGCTGACGCCGTCGGAGGATTTTGTGACGGCTCGAAGCCAAAACTCCTATTTTAAAGTGACGACGTGGGTTATAAAAAGAGTAGTCATTGCTGACTCGGACGACCTAGATGCGTCAGACGGCGTTAGAAAGTTGAAGAGGACGGCGTCACAAGCATAAGGTGACGCCGCAAGTCTAATGTGCCAAGATGAAACCCTAATGACGACGACACGGCGTCACAAAACATAAGGTGACCTCGTCGCATGTGTAATCTTATATATAGAATCCGAATTTTTCGGTTTTAGTGTGTAGTCTTTTGGGTAAAAACCTAAACCCAACCAAGGTCATCTTGTACAAGTATTTTAGGGTTCCAAACCCTATATTACACCAAGATAAGTGTTTTACTTCATTAATTCAATTATGTCTTTGATTATTTGTGTGTATGCTTGCATGGTCTCCATGTCCGGCTAATTTACTTGTGTGTTTGCTTAGGGAATATGAAACTTAATTATTGAATATTGATTGGTTGTCTCTTACATTAGTTGAGTAATGATCTAGTAATGCGATAGGTCATTCGTTGTGTACTTAATGCTTGATAAAATCTTTGTGAACCTTAGAATATGACTCCTTGAGTAGTTGTAAGCTAAACCATCCAAAGAGTGCCTTAGATTAAGAGTTTATTATCCATAGTGGGTTTTGTAGACGAGACCCTTTGGTAACTTCAAGGAATTAGGGAGAAACGCATACCCTACAACCTTAGACACACAACGCAACTAAGAATAAGGACGTGACAATTCAACCACCAATAGGAGATAATTACGGAGTAGGAAAACCTAAGTAAACACATCTTTAAACTATCATACGAGCACACAACAATTAGACATAGACTACATACACCTTAGATTAGATAAGTTGAGTAATCGATAGAAGTACCAAAACCCCCAAATCCAATACCCCTAGATTCTTACCTTTCAATTTCTTAAAAAAACATAACAAAGATAAAAATAATCTTCCTCAACCCTGACCTTAGCGCAAGTAACTTCTCACTAGCATTCCTATTCCCTAGAGAGCGATATCAATACCCGTGGCTTACCCTAATACTACACTACAATGATTAGGTTAAAGCGCCTAGGGTGTTGAAAAACTTGCTCGACAAAAGGAAGTTCCTTTGACCCCGAGCGACACGTGTAGCTTTATCAAGTTTTTGGCGCGCTACAGGGGAATAGAATAGCTAGTTAATGAGTCCACCTCGTTTAGGTTTCTTTGTGATTCCTATCAAGTAAACTTTTTCTCATTTTAGCTTTCGTAGTCTATCCCCCTTCTTCGTGACCTTTGTTCGTAAAAACCATCACTCACCATGATACGTATCTTCCACCAAAGATTCTTCACTCTACCCATTCCCAATCCCGAAATTGAGAACGCAATCCCACAAAACCCTTCACCCATTCACCATTTTCGAAATCACCTAGGGCATAATGAGATAAATTGGCAACAAGAAAGTCCTTTCTTTGACTCAGATTCCGATGAGGAACTTGATTATGGTGAAGTACTTGATATCGGGGAGGTCATTAATGGAGTTAGTTTTGAAATTGAGGAAGACCCCTCCCAATGTTTTGACCCTAGGTGTAGGATTGAGAAAGATGGCCCCTTTAACATGCAATTCCCTTGCAAAATAGGGCTAGAAGGGTTCGATGCTTATTTGAATTCATTCTTACCGTTGAACTTAATCTCAAGAGACCTATACAATAAAATCAAGATCAATGAGTTAACTTATCAAGGGAACAATGTTGTTGAAGCAGTCACTCATTTGCACGTGTTTGTTGGAAGTTTTGCTTATTTGGTGGAGTTCATGGTCTTAGAAGACTTAGGAGAATTTATTGATAAGGACCTCACTCAAGTAATTTTTGGAAAACCTTTAAAAAAAGTTACTAGGTTGAATGAACGGATGATTGATGGTCTAATTACATTCTCTGATGAAGTTGAAGATTCTATCTACCAAATGCCACGCTCTCATCCTAGGTTTAAACATAAGGACATTAAGGATTGTAATAGAATGACCCCTATTCCATTGCTTAGTGAAAGGGATAAGCAAAGTGGGCTTAGGTACCCATATGAGAAAACTAAGCGGTATTAAAAAAAAATGCCTTGAAAGAGCGTTGGAATGGCTTAAGTATGAGCACGAGAGCGTGTGCGAGCCAACTTAGGAGCACGACTACGAGTCTAGCTACAAGACTCTTAAATAAAGAAAAGCGCTTCGTGGGAGGCAACCCATGCTTAATTGTTTGCTTTTTAGTGTCATAAGTCTTTTATGGATTGTTTATTCTCATGTTTAAATTTGTAAAAATGCTTTATTTTGTTTTTAACCTCGTCTTAATTGCATATAAAGGTATTTTACATAAGGGATAAGTGTAGGGAGGATTACACACGTATTCAAAAGCGTAAACATGAGAATAACAATTAACTAAAAGATATATATGTTTGTTTGTTCGAGTCAAATGCTTGTATCGAGTCATAATGGGTGCTTTGCGAAATTTTCCAGATTCTAAAGATGTAAATTTTCCGAATTTTTTCCGGAAAATCGCGAGACCGGTTTTTGTCGGGATAACTGACGCGTCGAGATCGCAACTGATGGCGTCGGGATGGAGTAAAACAACAAATACTTTTTCTCGTTTGAGCTACTTATAAATTTTAGAATTTTCGGATCTTAATTTTCCGAAGTGCAGTAAACATCCATTCCACAAGCATTATATCCTAGTTTAAATCGAGTCTTATATATATTATTACCATGCCGATTTTATGCCAAGGTTTCGTTTGCTTTCTTCATGTGTTCGGTTTAATTTATCAAGAAGAAGTTACATAAGATTGGAAGGAGCTTTTCGCATAAATTATTCTTGGAAAGGATTTATCCACCACTTCACACGGATACTACCGAGCTAATCGGGGAGTACTAGTTTCTTTCGTTTTAATTACCTTCCATTATCATAACTTTGATACTTCGGGAACATTGGGGACAATGTTCGGTTTAAGTGTAGGGAGGAAAATAAATGGGAACTTTGAAACTATGTTTATCCTTGATTATTTGCTTTGTCAATTGTAATTGTGTAATAAACCATGAGAAAATGTCGGTTAGGGTAATTTTGGCACCAAATTTAAAATTTTCATGACATATAGGAGTGGGCCATTAGTCGTAACAAAAGCGTCTCACGGATAGAAAGTTGCATGACTAGCACAAAACCCTTTACCACCTAAATTCCACCCAAAATGTGAGGATCGCCCTTAGATTAGTAGGAATTAAAGCATTCATCTTTAATGCTTAGAGTGAGAACCGTAGTATAATAGATTCTAGAACTTGTTTTTGATTCATTCGAGATCGCTAGTGAGACTACACTTGTGTAGTTAGGAATAACTAAATGATAAGAGGCATTAGGATAACCCTTGTTTGATACACTGTAATATAATTACTTCTTCCACGTCGGTTGAGTAATTCCCACACCCTTTGTGTTGTACTCATCTTTAGTACACGATATCCCTAGTTAACCCTCGAGCCTATCCTTTTCGCGGTTCTCGTGATGTTTGGTTTTCGAATATCAATGAAAACATTATTTACCCACCCCAAATATACACCCAAATCGCCTTAGCCTACCTTGTATTCACTCATTTTTAGTGCAATATTGTTATCACCCTAAACCGTTAGTTCAATTATCTAGTCGCTTGCATGAGTTGCTAAGTTGAGTCATATCCTTTGTACACAGTTTTTGGTCGATTGGGATTCATGGGAAAAGTTAAAGTTTATGAAATGACAGGAAGGGAACGTTAAATTCAAATTCCCTTTGTTTGCGTAATAATATACTCCAAGTGTTTTGATCTTTTCAATTCGGGTCAAATTAGTGTTAGAGTAATAAAAACTCAAGTGTAGGGATGTGCCTATAAATCCCTATCATTTTGATGTTACCGTAGAGGATGGTAGAGTAAAAGTGTATGAAAAAAAATAAAAAATAAAATAAAATCGAAAAAAAAAGAGAAAGAGAAAAGAAAAAAATAGAGTGAAAAATAAATAAATAAATAAATAAAAATAAAAACATACGGGCTACCATCCTACATCTATCCTTTAAATTTATGTTTGTTTATTTCAGTTAGCTAGAGTCTAGAGTGTCGAGTCTTGGCTTAGCAACGCCATTCTTCGTATGCTTGTAACATAGAGATTTTTGACTTGCCACCACTAAAAAGCCTATCCCACAAACCCTTTTTTCCCTACCGTAAGCCTAACGTTACAACCCTTTAAAGACCTCTTTGATAGTATTTCCTAGGTGCTTACGCCAAAGCGATGGAGGTTTGGTCTATTCTCAAGCCTTTGGTAATCTATGTACTAGGACCGGTTAATGAGTGTTTATCTTCCATTTCCAACTTGTTATATTTCATATACACCCGAGAGAGATGTGAGTATCCAAACACCCCATGTGAGGTGCTAGTATGTAATTTCCGTGCTTGTTATGACTTTTGCGGGGCTTATATGTTTTGTGGACCATTTTAAACCAATGCTTCATGACTCCTAACTTATAAATTAATTGGCTAAAATCACATTTGCTTGAGGACAAGCAAATACCAAGTGTAGGGATATTTGATAAGGTTTTAAAAGGTATCTTTTTGAGGGGTCGTTTAAGCCCTTATTTGATCACTTTTGTATCCGTTATTGCTTAATATCGTTCCTTTTCACTTTTTAGGTCTCTTGAAGGAAAAATCTGGAATGGCACTTATTTGGACGAAAAGGCGCGATTATCTGAAGAAAATGGCCAAAGTCATAATCGAGACACTCAAAGCTCACGAAAACATAAGGTGGCGTCACGGCTTATACTTGAGCGCCGGAGGATTTTGCGACGGCTCGTAAGCCAAAACTCCTATTTTCAAGTGACGACGTCGGGTTATAAAAGAGTAGGCCGTCAACTCATACGGCCTAGATGCGCCCGACGGCGTCGAAGTCGAAGAAGACGGCGTCCAAGCATAAGGTGGCGTCGTCGCAATTCTAACGTGGCCAAGCGAAACCCTAATGACGTTGACACGATGGTGTCACAAAACATAAGGTGATGTCGTCGCATGTGTAATCTTATATATAGAATCCGAATTTTTCGGTTTTAGTGTAGTCTTTTGGAGTAAAACCTAAACCTAACCAAGGTGTCTTGTACAAGATTTTAGGGTTCAAACCCTATCTTACACCAAGATAAGTGTTTTACTTCATTAATTCAATTATGTCTTTGATTATTTGTGTGTATGCTTGCATGTTCTCCATGTCCGGCTAATTTACTTGTGTGTTTGCTTAGGGAATATGAAACTTAATTATTGAATATTGATTGGTTGTCTCTTACCTTAGTTGATTAATGATCTAGTAATGCGATAGGTCATTCATTGTGTACTTAATGCTTGATTAAATCTTTGTGAACCTTAGAGTATGACTCCTTGAGTTGTAAGCTAAACCATCCAAAGAGTGCCTTAGAGTAAGAGTTTATTATCCCTAATGGGTTTTGTAGGCGAGACCCCTTGGTAAGTTCAAAGAGTTAGGGAGAAACGCATACCCTACAACCTTAGACACACAACGCAACTAAGAATAAGGACGTGACAATTCAACCACCAATAGGAGATAATTAAGGAGTAGTAAAACCTAAGTAAACACATCTTTAAACTATCATACGAGCACACAATAATTAGACATAGACTACATACACCTTAGTTTGGATAATTATATAAGTAGAGTAATCGGTAGAAATACCAAATCCAATACCCCAAGATTCGTACCTTTCAATTTCCTAAAAAAACATGAAAAAGATAAAAAATAATCTTCCTCAACGCCCAGCCTTAGCGCAGTAACTTCTCACTAGCATTCCTATTCCCCTAGAGAACGATATCAATACCCGTGGCTTACCCTAATACTACACTACAACGATTAGGTTCACTGCCTAGGGTGTTGAAAAACTTTCTAGATGAAAAGGAAGTTCCTTTGACCCTGAACGACGTGTGTAGCGTTATCAGTTCCAGAGGAGCTGATCTTTTGCAAAGAAGCTGAAGATCAATTATGCCCTTGCCATTGTTGGATTTGAATTCCAAATTGCCTTATCTTTGCTGGACTAATTAATGTCTTTATGCCAAACAGTATGTAAACAGACGTTTGTTTTAAAGGCCTACTCTTTCTGGTTTGGGCCAACAAGCCAAATAAACCCATTACATAAAAGAAACGGTTATTTTATCTAGGGTTGTAATAATTATAAGAAAACACAACGTTTACAATAAGTGAACCGGTATACCTCTCTTTCTATGGTACCGTTTCATATATGATAAGGTTTTAAAATGTACATTTTTGAGGGGTCGTTTAAGCCCTTATTTGATCACTTTTGTATCCGTTATTACTTAATATCATTCCTTTTCACTTTTAGGTCTCTTGAAGGCAAATAGTGGAATGACACTTATTCGAGCGAAAATCGCGAATATCTGAAGAAAATGGCCAAAGTCAAGAATCAAGACACTCAGTCGCTAAATTGAAAGGGACGGTCGGGTTATACTTGTGATTTGTTGGAACAAATTTATGACGACTCGAGAGTCAAATTGCTTATTTTCAAGTGGCGGCATCGGTGTTAAAAGAGTAGGGCGTCATGACTCAGACGGTCTAGATTTGATCGAACGACTTCAGAGGATCAAGGAGGCGTCACTGAGCATAAGGTGGCGCCGTCGCAATGCTAACGTGGCCAAGAGGAAACCCTAATGACATGCGACCCAACAACGTCACAAACTAAAGGGTGGCCGTCACAATTGTAACCTTATATATAGAAACCGAATTTTTTAGTTTTTAGTGTGTAGTTTTGTGGTGTAAAAACCTAAACCGAACCAAGGCTGTCATGTACAGTATTTTATTGTTCCATACCCTATCTTACATCAAGATAAGTGTTTTACTTCATCAATCTAATTATGTCTCCAATTGATTGTGTGTATGCTTGCATGTTCCCCATGTCCGGCTAATTTACTTGTGTGTTTGCTTAGGTAATATGAAACTTAGTTATTGAATATTGATTGGTTGTCTCTTATCTTAGTTGTGATTGACCTAGTATTGCGATAGGTCATTCATTGTGTTGTTAATGCTTGATTAATCTTTGTTGAACCTTAGTTTATAATCACCTAGAGTAATTGTAGACTATACATCCAAAGAATACCTTAGAGTTAAAGTTTATAAATCCTAGTGATTTTGTACTCATTAACCTTTGGTATCTTCAAAGAGTTAGGGATAAACGCATACCCTACGACCTTAGAGACACAACGCGATTAAGAATAAGGACGTGACTGTTCAACCATCAATAGGAGATAACTAGGGAGTAATAAAGCCAAAGCAAATACATTTTTAATCATCATATGAGCACGCAACAATAGACATAGACTACCTTCACCTTAGTTAATTAGAAAATTAGAAAGTAGAAGTAATCGGTAGAAATACCAATCCCCCAAATTCAAACCCTGAGATTCGTACCTTTCCATTTCCTAAAAAACATAAAAGATAAAAATAATCTTCCTCAACCCCAACCTTAACGTAGTAACTTCTCACTAGCATTCCTATTCCCCAGAGAACTATATCAATTCCGTGGCTTACCCTAATACTACACTACAACGATTAGGTTCACCGCTTAGGGTGTTGAAAAACTTGCTCGACTAAAAGGAAGTTCATTGGACCCCGAGCTAGTTGTGTAAGCGTATCAAGTTTTTGGCGCCACTGCCGGTGAATAGAATAGCTAGTTAGGAGTCCACCTTGTTTAGGTTTCCTTGCTTGATTCCTATCAAGTAAGATTTTTTTCCCCCATTTTTAGCTTCCTCGTAGTCTATCCCCCATCTTCGTGACCTTTGTTAGTAATCCCATCACTTTTCCTCATGGAAGGTGATAACCAGCCACCACTCATCAACCCACCACCAAATGACCCACCAAGAGGCCTTACTCTTGGTGAATACTCGATTCCAAGCAACCTAGGCTATAGAAACACCATTGAGCTTCCTGACCAAGCCCATACTACGAACCTGCAATCCGACACCATCAGGTTGGTGCAAAACGGATGTGCATTCCATGGACTTCATTCCATATATCCTAATTAGCATCTTACGCATTTCCTTAAAATTGTAGATTCCATCGACCTCGATGCTACTACTCGGGAGATCACGCGTCTGCGTCTCTTCCAATTCTTTATAAGGGACCAAGCTAGTAATTGGCTTGAGCGACTTCCCGCCGGCTCCATCTCAAGTTTGGATGACCTCACCTCTCGTTTCCTTGCTCAATTTTTCCCACCGGGAAGAACTACCAAGCTTAAGGATGAAATCTTGATGTTTCAACAATGTCAAGGTGAATCTCTCTATGAAACATGGACTCAATTCAAGGAGCTACTCCATAGAGTCCCTCATCACTGCATTGATCTTTGGCTTCAAGTCTAACTCTTCTACGATCATGTCAACTTCCCCATTAAACAATCCATTGACCAAGCAGCCGGTGGAAAACTTAGTGATCTCACCGTGGAAGAGTCATGGGGTATAATAGAGGACCTTGCTCTCTATGACAACGAAAGTTAGAATGACCCCCGTGAGCTTCTCAAAACTGTAAAGGAAATCTCCTTGCCTCAGCTTGACTCACAACCTTCTGACCGTAGGATGCTCGAGCTTGAAGATCAAGTTAAATTCCGAATGAGGTCCTACGACAATCCTAAGCCTTCACGCCAAGTGAACAAAGTTTCTTCCTCATGTGAGTTGTGTAATGGTCCTCATAACACGTGCACTTGCACAAGATTCCCAGAACAAGCTTCCATTGACTACGCATCCTCGCGTACTAATGGAACGGGAGGAAGATTCCCTACCACAACCAGACCTAGGACTTTTAACGACACACGAGAAGCATGCAAGGGTAAGCTTGACTTTTATTGGAGACAAACCAAAGAATTCACTTCCAATGATTTCTCATGGCCCCCATCTCATGGCCCTAGCCAACAAAACATAGAAGGGATGTTGCAACACCTAGTCGCATCCCAAGAAGCTCAAATAGCTAAGCTCTCAAACTGTTTTAACCAACAACAAGCCGATATGGATAGGAAGATAGATAACCTCTTGAAAGCCATGACCAATAGTGATAGGAAGGTTAATGCTTTCTCAACTCCCGAAGCTTCCGGTGTAGAGATTAAGGACCCAAGTAAGTTAGCCAAGCACGTTCAATTCGTCAATACAATCACATTAGTGAAACCTAATAGAACAAATGATGAAGCGAACCATGAAACGATACTTGAGGTCAGTGAGACACCTAGGAATGAAACAACTGAGTAAGTAGATAAAGTAGACCATGACTATTTCAATAAGTTTCCTACGGAAGAAGAACTCTCTCGCCACCCACACATAGTATGTGACCTCCGTCACATGTATGTTAGGAGAAGCCCTAGGATCAAGTTTGGGAACCCTTGGAATCTTAAAATACCATGCATAGGACACCTTTTCATGGAAAATGCCTACATTGACCGCAAGTCCCCAATAAACATAATGACTAGCGCCTACTATAATTGGGTAATGAAGAAGCCTATCCCAACTAGGCAAGATCCCGATAATCCTAGGGTTAGTTGCAATTTTATTGGTAGAGTTAAGGGATTGCCCGTGTATGTAGGTAGCTTCATGTTTCCTACTAATTTCATAATAGTGGATGACATTAGTACGGCCATAGATCCTAGCTTGTCCCACATTATTCTAGGAAAGCCTTTCATAGAAAACACCGGGATGACTTATGATCCGTCGTTGGGAATAGTTAGATTCAAGGATGAGACCGATGATGTAGCCTACCAAATGCCCTTTAAGATTGAAAAACTTTCATCACTATCCAATGATGAAAAAGAACTTAAGCTATCGATCTACTCTAGGAATGAGGAAGATAAGGAGAATGGAGTAGATTATGTTATGGCCAAGATTTTCGGTTTCTATAAGGATTGCTTGAACTTTGGACCGGAATATAGAACCAATTGGGGAGAAGATGACCTCTTAGAAAGGTGCATCATAGGGCACTTCTACAACATGGAATCCCCCAATAGAGACCATCATGAGGAAGGAGGTGATGGTAATGAAGTAACGTAGGGGCACGACATCGAGTCTAGCTACAAGACTCATAAATAAAGAAAAGCGCTTTGTGGGAGGCAACCGATGCTTAATTGTTTGCTTGTTTGTGTGTCATGTATCTTTTATTTATTGTTTATTCTCATGTTCAAATTTCTAGAAATGCTTTATTTTGTCTTTAACCTCGTCTTAATTACATATAAAGGTATTTTACATAAGGGATAAGTAGGATTACACACGTTTTCAAAAGAAACGTCAACATGAGAATTATAATTAATTAAAAGATATACGTGTGTGTTTGTTCGAGTCAAATGCTTGTATCGAGTCATAATGGATGTTTTGCAGGAAATTTTTCCATAATCTAAAGAAGTAAATTTTCCGAATTTTTTCGTAAAATCATCGACTAGTTTCATCGGGATAACTTTCGGCCAGGGAGGAGCAAAAGGTTTATCACTTTTCTCGTTTTCGAGCTACTTATAAATTTTTTGATTTTCTGGTCTTAATTTTCTAGAAAATCTGTAAACATCCATTCCACAAGCATTATATCCTAGTTTAGTAGAGTCTTATATATTGTTACCGCCGATTTTACGCGAAGGTTTCGTTTGTTTTCTTCAAGTGTGCAGGTTTAATTTACCAAGAAGAAAATACATAAGATGAGAAGGAGTTTTTAACGCAAACGTTCTTCTGGAAGAAGATGTAACCACCACTTCACACGGATCCTACCGAGCTAATCAGGGGAGTGTTAGTTTCTTTCATCTTTTATTACCTTCCATTAACATAACTTTGATACTTTCGGGGAACAATGGGGACAATGTTCAGTTTAAGTGTAGAGAGGGAAAATAAAACGGGAACTTTGAAACTATGCTTATCCTTGATTATTTGCTTTGTCCAATTGATTTGTGTAATAAACCATGAGAAATATCGGTTAGGGTAATTTTGGCACCAAATTTAAAAATTTTCTTGACATATAGAAGTGGGCCATTAGTCTTAATAAAGCGTCTCATGGATAGTAAATTATATGACTAGCACGAAAACCCTTTACCACTTAAATTCCACCCAAAATGTGAGGATCGCCCTTAGATTTTTAGGAATTAAATCATTCATCTTTGATGCTTAGAGTGTGAACCGGTAGTATAATAGATTATAGAATTTTTTTTTGTGATGCATTCCGAGATTGCTAGTAAGACTACACTTGTGTAGTTAGGAATAACTAAATGATAAGAGGCATTAGGATAACCCTTGTTCGATACCCGTAATATAATTACTTCTTCCACATCGGTTAAGTAATTCCACCACACCTTTGTGTTGTACTCATCTTGAGTACACGATACCCCTAGTTAACCCCTCAGAGCCTATCCTTTTCGCGGTTCTCGTGATGTTTTGATTTTCCGAAATATCAATGAAGAGCATTGTTTACAATCTACCCCCAAATGTACACCCAAATCGCCTTAGCCTACCTTGTATGCACTCACTTTTAGTGCATTATTGTTATCACACTAAACCCTTAGTTCAATTATCTAGTTACTTGCATAAGTTGTTAAGTCGATTCATATCCTTTGTACACAGTTTTAGGACGATTGGGACTCATGGGAAAAGTTAAATTTTAGGAAATGACGGGAAGGGAACGTTCAATTCAAATTCCCTTTAATTGCATAATAATGTACCCTAAGTGTTTTGATCTTTTCAATTCGGGTCAAATTAGTGTTAAAGTAATAAAAACTCAAGTGTAGGGATGTGGCTATAAATCCCTATCATTTTGATGTTATCGTAGAGGATGGTAGAGTAAAAGTGTATGAGAAAAAAAAATCGAAAAAACAATAGAAAAAAAAAAGAGAAAAAAAAATAGAGTGTTGAAAAAAAAAAGACATACGGGCTACCATCCTACATCTATTTTCAATTTATGTTTTTTTATTTCAGTTATCTAGAGTTTAGAGTGTCGAGTCTTGAGCTGAACAAAAATATGACAATTATTCACATGCGCAAATATTGATGATAGTTTTGTTATCTGATAATGACGAGATGTGTATGTTTACATATCTCAGGATGAACCCTGAGTTGTTGCATGTGGATAATTGGAGGAATTTTATGGGTTTGAGAAGTGTCTTCCACCAGGAACCGTTCACTCAGGGTTCCAGAGGAGTTGATCTTTTGCAAAGAAGCTGAAGATCAATTATGCCCTTGCCATTGTTAGGTTTGAATTCCAAATTGGCTTATCTTTGCTGGACTGATTAATGTCTTTATGCCAAATAGTATGTAAACAGACGTTTGTTTTAAAGGCCTGCTCTTTCTGGTTTGGGCCAGCAAGCCAAACAAACCCATTACATAAAAGAAATGGTTATTTTATCTAGGGTTTAATGATTAGAAGAAAACACAACATTTACAATATGTGAACCTGTATACCTCACTTTCTATGGTACCGTTTCATATATGATAAGGTTTTAAAATGTACCTTTTTGAGGGGTCGTTTAAGCCCTTATTTGATCACTTTTGTA
The DNA here is from genome assembly GCA_022545495.1 of Chrysanthemum lavandulifolium. NCBI lineage: Eukaryota > Viridiplantae > Streptophyta > Magnoliopsida > Asterales > Asteraceae > Chrysanthemum > Chrysanthemum lavandulifolium. Next base: position 288,205,825 of record CM040239.1, on the reverse strand, counting down.
TCCGTTATTACTTAATATCGTTCCTTTTCACTTTTTAGGTCTCTTAAGGCAAATTTCTAGAATGACACTAATTCGGACGAAAAGGTGCGAATATACGAAGAAAATGGCCAAAGTCAAGAATCGAGACACTCAAGTTCTTGAATTGAAAGGGACGGCGCCAGTTATACTTGTGACGCTGCCGGAACAAATTTTGTGACGACTCAAGAGCTAAATTGCTTATTTTCAAGTGACGGCGTCGGAGTTAAAAGAGTAGGCGTCGCACTGCGGACAACCTAGATTTGATCCGGATGACGCCGAGACCGAAGGAGACAGCGTCACAAGCATATGGTAATGCCGTCGCAATGCTAACATGGCCAAGACGAAACCCTAATGACGCAGAACCCAACGCGCCACAAACTAAAGAGGTGACGCCGTCATAGCTTGTAACCTTATATATAGAAACCGAATTTTTTAGTTTTCAGTGTGTAGTTTTGTGGAGTAAAAACCTAAACCGAACCAAGGCTATTTTGTACAGTATTTTAGGGTTCCATACCCTATCTTACATCAAGATAAGTGTTTCACTTCATTAATCTAATTATGTCTTCAATTGATTGTGTGTATGCTTGCATGTTCCCCATGTCCGGCTAATTTACTTGTGTGTTTGCTTAGGTAATATGAAACTTAGTTATTGAATATTGATTGGTTATCTCTTATCTTAGTGTGATTGACCTAGTATTACGATAGGTCATTCGTTGTGTTGTTAATGCTTGATTAATCTTTTTTGAACATTAGTTTATAATTACCTAGAGTAATTGTAGGCTATACATCCAAAGAATACCTTAGAGTTAAAGTTTATAAATCCTAGAGATTTTGTAGTCATTAACCTTTGGTAGCTTTAAAGAGTTAGAGATAAACACATACCCTACGAGCTTAGAGACACAACGCGATTAAGAATAAGGACGTGACAATTCAACCATCAATAGGAGATAACTAGGGAGTAATAAATCCTAAGCAAATACATTTTTAATCATTATACGAGTACACAACAATAGACATAGACTACCCTCACCTTAGTTAATTAGATAATTAGAAAGTAGACGTAATCGGTAGAAATACCAACCCCCCAAATTCAAACCCCGAGATTCGTACCTTTCCATTTCCTAAAAATCATAAAAAGATAAAAGATAATCTTCCTCAACCCCAACCTTAGCGTAGTAACTTCTCACTAGCATTCCTATTCCCTAGAGAACGAAATCAATTCCGTGGCTTACCCTAATACTACACTACAATGATTAGGTTCACGCTAGGGTGTTGAAAAACTTGCTCAACAAAAGGAAGTTCCTTTGACCCCGAACGCTACTGTAAGCGATCAATATGTGAACCGATATACTCTCTTTCTATAGTATCGTTTCATATATTATATATAGCATAGAATTCTGTAATTCAAAGCAACCCATTCGTTTATAATATATCATATTTTATGGGTTCAAACACCAACTTCTTTGTTTCTTCGTTTTATTGATTTGTTGAATAGCTGATAATTACATGATGATTGTTTGACTGTTATCGCTCCTGGAATTGAAACACCAAGACCCGTGGAACAATATTTTCCTATATATAATGGTATAGTGGTGTGTACTAAGTTCAAGGATGCAATTTTAGAGGAGTGGTTGTACAGAACGAAGAGGTAAGCTCTTATTGCTGCTTTAGACAAGATCAAAGAAGGTAATCAACTATAAAGAGCAGCTATCAGTTCATTAGTATATCGATTTTTAAAACATGTTTGTTGTGATTATATTAAAATTGGGATTATTGTGAGCAGAACTAATGTTGTTTGTTGTCCTATCATTGCTGATGGGTTATTGGATGGTTTATGCTGCCAATATTTGATGTAAATCATCGGCTATTAACAACCGGTTTAAGCTATTTTATGCTAAACATTCTATGCGATTTTCAAGCAGATAGTTGGCATCATTTCTTTTCGTTTCCCTGCCTTTGTGGCCCTTGCCATAAAAAAAATACTTAATAAAGAAAATCTGATAATTTATATAATAAAAGTCTATCATTATATGATCTATTTCCCAGGGAGTCGCGTTTACATGTGAGGCAACTTTATCAAGCATAGACGCAAGTAATAGATTAAAGTTGTTGTGGCTGGAATCCAAAAGACAATCGATAATGACATTCTGGTACGTGTGCATGCTTTGATTTGGTGCATATTAGAACCAAGAATATCTTAAGGCAAAAATAGTACATTTTAGCATAAGATCATTTAAGATGTTAATTTGTTATCCAATTCACACTTCCATATATATATATATATATATATATATATATATATATATATATATATATATATATATATATATATATATATATATATATATATATATATATATATATATATATATATATATATATATATATATATATATATATATATATATATATATATATATATATATATATATATATATATATATATATATATATATATTAATGTAGATTCGCCATTCGTCAATAAATTACTTTTTTGAAGGTGGTAAATGTGTATCAATCCGAAAGTCGAGTTCTCAAGAATAGTTTCTATGAAGTTATCTTATTCTTCAGTGATCTTTTTTTTGGTTAGAAGGTGGTGGTTCCAATGATTATAGGGGCTGTAGTATCCAGATTATGCGGGTATCTCGAGAAAGGGTAGTCTTATATGCATGAATTTGAGGTCCACATATTAGTTCCCAATTTTATGTTCAATCAGTGTTGGAATCACTCCTAAACTAGATTTCAAGTGTTAGTAATTAATATGTAATAGTTAGCTTAATATGGTTTTTATGTTAGTAATCATGCCAAGGCTTTATGTAGAAAGCCCATGAGCCTTGGCCCAAGCCCATAAAGGAAAGGAAGGGAACTTGCATGTTGCCCTAGTTCCTTCCAATAAATACTCTTGTAAACCCTCAGTTGAGGGTTGGTTGTTCAATTCACTCATTCACTCTTACGCAAAACTGAAATTTAGGGTTTATGTTCTTGAGAATTAGGTACTTTTGATTCACAAGTCCATTTGTGTTAAAACTTGGATAAAACAACTCAATAGGCTTGCAAGACATCCCAAAAAAAATTTTGTGCATTTCCCATGGTTAAATCGCTTACTCGTAATTCTTGAATATTTCGGGTTTAAGTTTTACGCGTAAGTTGTTCTACGCGTAACTATGTTGATTGAATATGTCATGTTTGAACTGAAAGAGGTTTAATGTCATGTTAATGTATGAGTTATGATTCATTTATTTCAGGATTTCTACACGTAAAAATTCAGAATCAAGGTTACTTGAACATCTAAGCATAAGGATCACCAAACGCGTAGAATGTTATGCGTAAGAGAAATCTTACGCGTAACCTTTACGTGTAAGGTTCTAAAATGGGGACTACACGTATCCTGTGAAGGATATGTGTAAACAGTTACCTCTACGCATAAGGTTCACTCTTATGAGTAAGCCTTATGCGTAAGGTTCCATATACGCTTACGCGTAAGCTTTACGCCTAAGGCCCTCTTTTCCTACGCGTAATATTTCTTACGCGTAAGTCAAGAACCTACGCATAAGCTTATTGTTGGAATCACTCCTAAACCATAATTAAGTGTTAGTAATTAATATGTAATAGTTAGCTTAATTATGGCCTTTATGTTTGTTTTAGCCTTAAGCTTATGTAGAAGGCCTATGAGCTTAGGCCCATGTCTAATAAGGAAAAGGGAAGGAGAGGGAGTGTTGCCCTAGCTCCTTGCCTATAAATACTATGTAATAACCCTCACTTGAGGGTTGGTTGTTCAAGTTATTTCTTTCACACATATCCTACGTCTAACCGTGCTACTCTTAACGTGTGTGTGTGTTTGTTTACTTGTTCAATCGCCTCATCTCTTTCTTTATAGCTTGTGTTTGTAAAACTAGTGACCTATCAGTGGTATCAATCGCCTAATAGTTGAGTGAACGTATTGTTTGAAGTGAGTTTTGGTCTCACGCTTAACGTCATGACGGCACACAATGGCTTGATCAAAACGTATTTTTACACATTTGAATCCAAGATTCTTGTACTTTCAACGTTTTAGGGTGTTAAAATACTTGTTTTTGGCAAAAAGTTTCAAACTTTATGCATGGATAGTTGTTTTTCATCGAGTTTTTGAATGAGGGTTTCATCTTACTTGTAACCATTTTAGAGGCTTTGGTTCATCAAGTTTCACACTTTTGTGTCTTTTGGTGTTATTGAAGCTATTTTATCACACAAAAACTGGTTTAGAAATTTTTTTGGACAGAATCAAAATTACGAGCATTTCTATGCGTAGTAAAACCCTAAAACTACGCGTAAGTGTTTCCTTGGTTTGATCTTCATTTTCGTGGTTTATTCCGTTTTATTACTTGGATAAGTCCGAAACTACGTCGACTTTTGATATCTTTTGCACTATGATAGTGTAAAGATCATTTGGGCAAAAACCTAAAATTACGCATAAGCATAAACTACGGCGTGAAATCCTACGATAAGATTTATCTTACGCTAAGCCTAGTCTTACGATAAGATAATGCTACGCCTAACTTTCTCGCCTAACTTTTGTCTACGCATAACTTTAGTGCTTTTTCCTACTTACGCGTAAGCTAAATCCTCTGGCGTAACTCTTTATTATTACGCTGTAACTTTGGTGTTTTTACGCATAAGTGCTACTTGGTTCTTGTCTTTTCTACGCCTAAGGACACTTCATCAACAAGGTTCATTCGACTACAAAGATCCATTTTTACCAACACAAGTTTTCAACATGTCTCAACCTCCATACTCTAACTATTTCCCTTACACTTATCCTCAACATCAACAACAACAACAATTAACTCCACAACATCAACAATGGAATCAACAACAAGCTATTTATCAACAACAATTTAATCAACAACATACTCCACAACTTGCTGCAATTCCACAACCTCAAATGGTTCAACCACCACCAAGTCTTCAAGTTCAACCCTACACAACTGAATTCAATCAACATCCATCAAGGAACACTATGAAGGAACCCACTTGGTTTGCAAACATGTGTGAAGCTTTAAGCAGCCAACAATCAATACATGAAGCTGGATCACTTGATAGACCTCCAATACTCACTCTAGGAAACTATGATCAATGGGTGATAAGGTTCTTTAGGTTTTGTGATCTGTAGAAGCCACATGGAAAGTTCTTAAAGAAGGTTATCTTGGAAGGTCCATTTGGATGCCTAATGTAGTTGTGCAGGAGATCCTCTGCTAATCCACCAAGAGATGAACAAACAAACATTGCTACATTGCGGACTTAAGACACGAAGAACTTCTACACTATGAAGCGGATGAGCTTGCAATGGAATATATCCTCTTAGGATTACCAAACCCAATTCTTCGTAGTGTTGATGCTCAAAAGATCGCATGAAGATGTGGGCACATATTCGTCTTCTTATGGAAGGATCTGTACTCAATCGGAGGATTTGGAATCCAAAATCTACTTGGCTTATGAACACTTCATGATTGAACCCGAGAGACACTAGAGTCTTATCATCATCGTTTTGAGACATCATCAATGATTTGGATAAACACTACATCATCATGCCAAGAATTGTAGTGAATACTAAGTTCTCGAGTAGTCTTGGTCCCGAATGGGAGAAGTATGTCATTTTCTCCGTCAAGCGAAGAATATGCATCAATCTACCTACGGGTTGTTGCACGATTACTTGAAGCCTCATGAAAGGAAGTTGATCGGGAAAGGATTCTCCTCGCTCAAATTCTCCACCGACACATCCAGGAAAATCAACAACTTGCTTATATGCTCAACAAAATTATCCTCCTCAACCAAAGAACTCAACCAACTGCTTCAAACCCACCACATGATCCTTCACAGCAAAAAAATCAATTGGTTCCATACAACAACAACAATGCTCAAGCACTTGTCACTGAAGCTAATGAGGACATCGATCCGTTCGAAGCATTGCAACAAGGATTTGTGATGATTGCTAATGCTTTTGGCCGTTATACCAACAAATCCAACAATCGTATTCGTTCCTCATCTAACACAAGGAATCAAGCTGTTGTGAACAATGGACGAGTTGAAGTTTAGAATCGTGGTTATGGTCGTCAGATGAGCGGTGGTCAAGGGTTTAATGTTGTAGGTAGGAATAACAACATAGCTCAGTGGTGGAGCAGTGAAATGCTCGAATGGGTTAAATGGTCTTCGATGCTACAATCTGTAATGAGAGGGACACTGGCTAATGCATGCCCAAAGCCGAGGACTAGGGGCGTGCTTATCACAAAGAGGCTCTTCTTTGGCTCTTAAGGATGAAGTGGTGGAACTCTCACGGACAGAAACGAGCTTTATCGCAGATCTGTAATCGATGATGATATGGAGGACTTGTGAGACCAACTCAAAGATTATGTTGATGGCTAATATGCAAGAGCTACACATGAGTGACACAGCCCGATGCATGACACCGATGGCTTGTCTCTAAGTACCGAACAAACCATGTTTATCTCGATCTAATATCTCCGCCAACATATGAATCCGCAAGGCTCGAATGTTCAAAATGAGTCTTCCACATCTCATTCCGACTATTTCCAAATAGATCCCGTAGTTACATTTGATGATCAAGATGACCTTATGGTTTCCCTTAATAATCAAATTGACTCTATGGTTATACTTGAGGATCTAAATAATGATCATGTTGAGACTCACGTTGAACAAGCCAAACTTTGCCTCATCCGATTTTGCTCGTTTAATACAAGACCAACAAACCATAGTGGAAGAATGTCGTGCCATTAATGAGGACTTAAAAGCGCCAAAATGCAATTATTAACCAAGGATTTTGAATGTTTAAACATGCAACTCAATTTTTCAAAGCTCAAGATAAGCGTGAAAAAGTTTTGAAGCGACTTTTTGCTAAATCTCATCAAACGAAAAACATTTAGAGAGACGGATCGTGATTCAGCCATTTGAAAAATGCTTTGTTGTGCGAAATAGAACAACCGAAACATGAACATAAAATCAAATTAAGGCTCACCTTGGAAAATCAAAAAGCTAAGGTCGAGTTGTTAACTTGTCAAAAGCTCTGCATACAAAAAGCATTCAACGAATCGAATAGATGACTATCTAGAAGAAATTTTTGATTTACAAAACAAGCTTAAAGAGTTCAAAACGTTGTTTATAAACATGGTGAGTCCAGAATGACTATTGAAAAGTTTACTTTAAAACCAAATCCAAAAGGTTATGGACTCAATCTTGATGATTACAAACCTAAGCTTTCTCTCAAAACATTCAAACCAAACAGGAAGTTTCGGTCACGAATATAAAATTGATGATCTCAAGTATGATCATTGTTGAATATAATCATCAAAAGGAATTAGATGTCAAGACGAGAGTCGATCAAAATTAGAAAAAGTTGTTTATAACAAACCTTTTACTTATTCACAAGCGGTCACTTTTGTCCCGTCAAAGGATTCTTCTAACACACCAAGGGTTTTCATTAAAACACCTGAGTCTTCTAATGTTAGTCCCACACCAGATTATGCACAAATTTATGGTCCTTTACCTTCCATCAGTGAAGTTAATTCAAAACCTGAAAATCGCAAAATTCTTTGATATTTTGACATTTTCATGGCAGACCTCAAAACTTTGGAACATGAGATAGAATATCATTTTGAAATCAAAGTTCAACATTTTCAATCGCCTCTGGCGCGCGAACAAAGAGACATTTTTTAGAAAAATCTTTTACCTAATGTTAAAATTTTGAAAAATTGTGAATTGTCTTGGGAAAAGGAATTTCATATGGAACTTGGAGTGATGAAGGTCGTTTTCAAGAAAACAGAAACATCTATTTCTAATACCAAACGTAAAAAGAAAATGTTGATAAAAGATGTTGATCGACTCTTGGAAGATGTTATCTGTGCTGATATCCATAATGTTGTGTTACTTCATGCTTTGCCATTTGCATCGATTATATCTCTGTGATATCGTTGATAATGTTGTTACCGAATTGATAATTACGATCTTGTGCATCAATTCAAATCTTTAAAAGTCGAAATGAACGATGAATAACGAACTTTAAAACGCAAAACGTCCGTCTTCAATGGTGTCAAAAGATTGTCAAAATCGTGAACTTGCTTTGCAAACCAAAATCACCCAGTTGCAATCTAAATCGCTTAATCCAAAAATTGAGCAACTGGATGATCAAAACGGGTCTTTGAAAGGTCAAATCTCTTAATATGAACAAGAACTTGTCAAAGTTAAACAAGAATATGGTGTCATATTTGATTTACTCAAAAAGACTCGTGTTGAAGCATCAAACGAGCTTGATAATTTTCTCAAACACACTAAGGAAGTCATGAATTTTTCGGGAAATCTTTGTTCTGAAAATCAAGAGTTGGTGCACACTATCTTTAAGCTAAGAGAAATGTTAGGAAAGTATGAACATTTGCCCCCAACCGTCATTAAGAAGATAGCACCAGTCACACTTAGTAATCATGAACCTAGAATTCCTACTGCCAAATCACAAGTTGCTAACGTGCTTCCTTCTACTAAAATAGGACTAGTTTCGTCTTTTCCAAACGTCCGCACTTCACGCCTCAGAGCACTCAAACGAAGAATAGGAAGTTGCGACCTAAGAAAAGATCAATAAGGATCGCTAACGTGAAGAACACCCTAGGACAATGAATAAGACTCACGTTGCTTCCACTATAGAAATTAAGGCCGCAAATGTAATAGAAATATTGATGTGAATGCTAAACCGTTAAGTACTTTGATATTATGTCCGATGCACCTTGTGATATTTATCGAAAATATGAATTCCGATTGTCATGAAAATGTGTTGCTAAAGCTATCATCTCTCGCTACGGAATCCTAAGATTCGAATACCCTAGGCCAACTAATCATTCTAAGTCCGTGCTTGGTAGACCGTCTTCTTTAGATTCTAAGAAACACATTGTTGTCCCTGTAGCTCCAGTTTCACCTCCTAAGAATGTAGTACCACCTAGTGCATTCACCAAGACTAAAGCAAATAGTAGTTATAGATGGGAGAAATGGATACATAACACATTAGGATTCAAATGGATACCTAAAATTATTAATGTGTGTATGTCTACTCTAACTGTTCCAGAAGCCTCTAACATTTTGGGTTCCACATCTACTTCTATTCCATCTGTGTCGTCTGTGTGTAATGCAGGTGATACAGATCATTCTCTGGATTATTGATAGCGGCTGTTCCAGACACATGACTTTGGATATCATTTACACTGTGATAGTGTAAAGGAATTTTTGGGCCAAACCCTAATTTTACGCCTAAGCTTAAACTTACGTGTAGAACTCTTTACGCCTAAGATTTTTCTTATACCTAAGCCTTGTCTTACGCATAATTTAATCCTACGCATAAGTTTTCAACGCCTAACTTTCAGTTTACACCTAATCTTGGTGTTTCTCAATTCTTACGCGTAAGCTAATCCTACGCGTAACTATTGCTTTTACGCGTAAGTTTGGTGTTTTTACGCTTAAGTGTTGTTTTGCCTAAACTTGGTTTTTCTACGCCTAAGGATACTTCATCAACAACGTTTCATTCGACTACAAAGATCCATTTTACAACACAAAGTTTTTCAACATGTCTCAACCTCCATACTCTAACTACTTTCCTTACACGTATAATCAACAACAAAAACAACAACTAAGTCCACAACATCAACAATTTAATCAACAACAACAAATTTATCAACAACAATTTAATCAACTACATTATCCACAACAAGGAGCAACTCAACCTCAAATGGTTCAACCACCACCTAGTCTTCAAGTACAACCTTATAAAAACATTTATAATCAACATCCATCCAGGAACACTATGAAGGAACCGTCTTGGTTTGCAAAGATATGTGAAGCTTTAAGCAGCCAAAAATCAATTCATGAGACCGGATCACTTGATAGACCTCCAATGCTCACTCCCGGAAACAATGATCAATGGGTAATTAGGTTCTTTAGGTTTTGTAATCTAAAGAAGCCACATGGAAAGTTCTTAAAGAAGGTTATATTGGAAGGTCCATTCTAGATGCCTATTATCGTTACACCCGGAGATCCTAATGCCATTCCACCACGAGATGATCTCACAAACATTGCAACTGTTACTGACCTTTCTGGTGATGAACTTCTACACTACGAAGCTGATGAGCTCGCAATACAATTTTTCATTTTAGGATTACCCAATCCAATATTTCAAAGTGTTGATGCTCAAAAGACTGCAAAAGCAATGTGGGAACATATTCATCTTCTCATGGAAGGCACTGAACTCAATCAAGAGGATATTGAATCCAAAATTTACTTGGCTTATGAACACTTCATGATTGAACCAGAGAGACATTAGAGTCTTATCATAATCGATTCTCGACATCATCAATGATTTGATAAACACAACGTCATCATGCCAAGAATTACAACAAGACTAAGTTCCTAAGTAGTCTTGGTCCTGATTGGGAGAAGTATGTCATTTTTATCCGTCAAGCTAAGAATCTTCATCATGCTACATACGGATTGTTGTACGACTATTTGAAGCCTCACCAAAAAGAAGTTGACAAAGAAAGGGCTATCCGTAGACTCCCGGCTCCACCATCACTTCCGGACAATCAACAACTTGCTTTGTGGGCTTAAACTAGTTATCCTCCTCAACCAACTGCCACAATTACACCATATGATCCGTCACAGCAACAATCTCAACAAACTCAATTGGTTCCATACAACAACAACAATGATCAATCACTTTACAGTGAAGCTAATGAGGACTCAGATGCTTTTGATGGATTGCAACAAGGATTTGTTATGATTGGTAAAGCTTTTGTCCGTTATACAAACAAATCCAACAATCGCATTCGTTCCTCATCAAAGACAAGGAATCAGACTGTTGTGAACAATGGACGAGTTAAAGTTCAGAATCATGGTTATGGTCTTCAGATGGGCGGTGGTCAAAGATTTAATGCTATGGGTATGAATAACATGGGTGTTCCACAACAACATAGAGCTCAAGTGGTTGAACAGGGTAATGCTCAGAATGGGATAAATGGTCTTCGCTGCTACAACTATAATGAGAATGGTCACCTGGCTAATGCATGCCCAAAGCCGAGGACTAGGGGCAGTTCTTATCACACGGAGGCTTTACTTTTGGCTCTTAAGGATGAAGCTGGTGGAACTCTCACAAACAAATAACAAAGCTTTATGGCGTATGCGCACTCGATGATGATATGGAGGACTTACAGGCTAATGCAGAGCTTATGTTGATGGCTAATATACGAACTCCACATGAGTGACACAGCCCAGCAGATGTATGCTGATGGCTTGTCTCGGTGCCGAACAAACCATATTCATCTCTAATCTAATATCTCGACCAACATTTGAAGTCGACGAGGCTCGTAATATTCAACCCGAGTCGTCCACATCTCATTATGACGATTCTCAACTAGACCTCGTAGTTACATTTGACGATCAAGATGATCTTATGGTTACCTTTGATACTCAAATAGACTCTGTGGTTATACTTGACGATCTGCATAGTGATCATGTTGTGCCTCACGTTGAACACGCTGAACCTTTGCCTAATCCAGATATTGACCTCTTACTTAAAGATTATTAATCCCAAATGGATGAATGTTATGCATCAAATCAAGAATTACACAAGAAAATGCAATCGTTAACTGTGGATATTGAATGCTTAAAATAGCAACTCAATTTTTTCAAAACTCAAGAAAACGTGAAAAAGTTTTGAAGTCGCTTTACTAAATCACACCAAAATGAAAATATTTAGAACTATTGATTCATGATCTAGCCGCATCGAAGAATGCTTTGTTATCTCAAATAGAACAACTGAAACATGAACATAAAAAACAACTTAACGCTCTTACTTTGAAAACTTAAAAAGCCAAGGCTGAGTTGTTAACTTGTCAAAACAGTTCTCTGCATACAAAAAGCATTCAACGAAATGAATAGATAACCATCTTGAAGAAATTGTTGGCTTACAAAACAAACTTAAAGAGTTTCGAAATGTTTTTTATAAACATGGTGAGTCAATCACAACTATTCAAAAGTTTACTTTAAAACCCAATCCAAATGGATATGGACCGAATCTTGTCGACATAAACCAAAGCTTTCAACCAAAGCATTCAAACCAAATCACAAGTTTTCAATGTAGAATATAAAATTGATGAATATGTTATGAGTGTTGTTAAATATCATCGTCAAGAGGAATTAGATGCAGAAGACGAGAGTCAATCAAAATTAGAAAATGTTGTTTATAACAAACCATTTAACTATTCTAAAGCCGTCACTTTTGTTACACCAAAGGACTCTTCTAACACGCCTCAGATTATCACAAATACGTCTGAGTCTTCTAATTTTGCTCCCCAACCAAATAATGCACAAATTTATGGTCCTTTACCTTCACTCAGTGAAGTAAAATCAAAACCCGAAAATCGTCAAATTCTTAGATATTTTGACATTTTCACTTCTGACCTCAAACTTTTAGAACGTGAGATTGAATTTCATTCTAAAATAAAAGTTGAACATTTTCAATTGCCTCGGTAGTGAGAACAAAGAGATATTTTTCGAAAAGAATTTTACCCCATGTTAAAATTTGAAAAGCGTGCATTGTATTGGGAAAGGGAATTTCATAAGGAACTTGGATTGATGAAAATCGTTTTGAGAAAAGCAGAAACATCAATTTCTAATACAAAAACGAAAGAAAATGTTACGAAAAGATGTTGATCGACTCTTGGAAGATGTTATACGTGTTGATATCCATAATATTGTGTTATTGCATTCTTTGACATATGCATCGATTATATCTCACGATTCGTTGATTCCATTGAAAGTGTTGAGAATATTGATAATGTGCATCAGATCGAGTCTTTAAAAGTTGAAAATGAATGACTGTTAAACAAGATTTCAAACGCAAAACATCGTCTTCAATGGTGTCAAAAAGATTGTCAAAATCGTGAACTTGATTTGCAAAACAAAATCAACCAGTTGCATTACAAAACTTTTAATCCAAAATTTGAGCAACTGGATAATCAAAACGTGTCTTTGAAATGTCAAATCTCAAAATATGAACAAGAACTTGCAAAAGTTAAAAAGGAATATGGTGTCATATTTGATTTACTCAAACAGACTCGTGATGAAGCATCAAATGAACTTGATCATTATCTTGAACACACTAAAGAAGTCATGAATTTTTTTGGAAATCTTCGTTCTGAAAATCAAGATTTGGTGCACACTATCATTAAGTTAAGAGAGATCTTAGGAAGTATGAACAAGTTCAGCCTAGGATCATTAAGAAAATTGCACCTGTAACACTTAGCAAACGTGACCCCGAGAATGTCTACCGACAAACCACAAGATACTAATGTGCTTCCTCATCAAACAGAATAGTTGCCTCTTTTCCAAACATCCGCACTTCACGCCTCAGCGGGAAGAATAGGAAGTTGTGACCCAAGAAAAGAACAATAAAGAATGCGAAGTAGAAGAACACCCTAGGACTTTGAATAAGACTCAAGTTGCACCCACTTTAGATATTGCGTCGACAAATGTAATAGAAAAAGTGATGTAACGAATGTCAAGCTTTAAGTACTTTTGATATTAAGTCCAAGCTTCTTGTGTTATATGTCATAAAAGCATACTTTCTGATTGTCATGATAAATGTGTTGCAAAAGCTATCTTGTCTCGTTTACGGAATCCTAAGAAACGGAATACCTCTAGGCCTACTATTGCTTCTAACTATGTGCTTGGTAAACCACCCTCCTTAGATTCTAAGAAATGCATTGATGTCCATGTAGCTAAGTATCACCTCCAAGGAATGTAGTACCACCTAGTGCATTCAATAAGACTAAAATCAAATACTAGCTGGAGATGGCAGAAATGGATACATAATACACTAGGATTTAAATGGATGCCTAAAATCATTGATGTGTATTTCTACTATAATCGCTTTGGAACCCTCTAACTCATCGGGTTCCACATCAACTTCTATTCCATCCGTGTCGCCCTGTGTAATGCAGTGATACAAATCATCCTTTGATTATTGATAACGATGTTCCCCACATGACAGTAATCTTAAATCGTTATCAAACTTTATTGCAAAGTTCAGATTCGGAATGATCACTTCACGCTATCATGGGCTACGGAGATTATATCAATGGCAATATCGAAATTAGTAGGGTTTATTATGTGGAAGGTCAGCGTCACAATCTCTTTTCATCGGTCAATTCCGTGATGGAGATTTGAGGTTGCTTTTCGGAGAAAACTTGTTTCATTCGTGATCTACAAGGAAACGATCTTATGTCTCGGCTCTCGCAATTCTAGTCTCATACACAATCTCTATGCAAGACATGGTTGCTTCATCTCCCATTTTTCTACTTTCAAAGGCAACATCAACACAATCTTGGCTATGGCAATCGATGTCTCTCATATTTAAACTTTCAAACCATAACCAACCTTGCTCGATACAAACTTGTCAAGGTCTCCGAGATTCCGTATTCTATAGATCACCTTTGCTCGCTTAGAACAAGGGAAAAGCACCGTGCTCATTTTCCTTCAAAGGTGGAACACACCGAGCATGTGCTTCATCTTCTTCACATAGACTTGTGTGGCCCGATCGCGTGCAAACAATTAATGGCAAATGCTACATCTTGGTAATTGTCGATTACTACTCACAATGGACTTGGGTATACTTTCTTCGAAGTAAAGATCAAGCTCCACAGATGATCATTACCTTTCTCACAAAAATTCAAGTTTAGCTCTGGAACACAGTCCGACAAATCAGAACAAACAAAGGAACTGAATTTGTGAACCAAACTCTTCGAGAATTTTATGAAAAAGTAGGAATTGAGCCAGAAATCTATTGCATGTACACCAGAACAAAACGGAGTTGTTGAAAGACGAAACCGTACGTTAGTGGAAGCTGTAAGAACAATGTTAATCAATGCTAAACTTCCAGTTACTTGTGGGAAGAAGTCAGATCAATCAGATGCTACACTCAAAATCGCTCAATGATTACAAACGCCACAACAAAACACCATTTGAGCTTATCCACAATGTAAAACCGAATCTCAAACACTTTCATGTATTTGGATCCCTTTGCTACCCAAATAATGATCGTGATGACTTTGGAAAGCTCAAAGCCAAAGTCGACATTGAGTCTTTATTGGATACCGTGAAAATTGTAAAGGTTATCTGATCCGAATCATCGTACAAAGCGTGTTATGGAAACGATTCATGCAAATTTTGATGAGCTTACAAATGGCTTTTGAGCATAATAAAGATGGAACCCGGTCACAACCGCTTAAACTTCCCTCAAACCTCATCATCACCGACCCAAGCCCTCAACTTACTCGTCAACAAATGGAAAAGCTATTTGCTCGTTGTTCAATGACGACATTGATGAACGCCTCCGTGTGTATCCGATGTTTCCGCCGCTCAACCCGATCATATTCCAATACCGATACACCTGCTACAATAACTACTATTGAAGAAGCACCACCGTTGACTCTACAACAACATTGAACAAACTGCTTCCAACGACATCGAACCGGTGATGATGTTATCAACAATGAAGTACCCCACGCAAATTTTGATCCAAATGTTCTTTAACCCATTTGCTAATGAAATCGCTGATCGATGTTGCGGAATCATCTACAAGCCATTTGAATCCTTAAAACTGCACAATGTATACCAACATCAACCTTTACACATCGTTGCACAAAAGACCATCCTCTTGAGAATATTATTGGTAACCCGAATCAACCGATCGTAATGAGACAACGTCTTCGCACGGATGGTGAACATTGCATTTATGCACTTACATGCCCCGCCAACTGAGCCTAAAACATTAAAGACGCAATGACAAAAGACAACCGGATTGAATCCATGCAAGAAGAACTCAACCAATTCAAACGTCTTGAAGTAAGGGAATCGGTTGAAAGACCAACAGGGTCTACGTCATTGGTCTCAAATGGATTTGGAAGAACAAATTGATGTCAAGGAACGTAATAAAAACAAGTCACGTCGGTGGCTAAGGGTTATGTATGTGAAGAGGTATTGACTTTGAAGTATCATTCGCTCCGTTGCTCGCCTTGAGGTCGCTCGAGTTTTCTCGCGTCGCAAGCTCATATGAATATAACGGTCTTTCGATGGACGTCAAAACCGCTCGAACAGGCAACTCGAAAGAAATTGTTTATGTCACCGCCGGAAGGATTCATGATCCCGAGTTCGAACCATGTCAAAAATTGAAAAATCTTTATGCAGACTCAAACAAGCTCCTCGGGCATGGTACGATAAGTTATCATCCTTCCTCATTGCCAATAATTTCACCAAAGGTTCGGTCGACCCAACTCTTTTCATACAATATCATGGGGCACATATCTTAATTGTTCAAATTTACGTGGATGACATCATTTTGGGTTAACACATAAAAGTACTCAATCGCTTTTGCAAAACTAATGAAAAACATTTTGAAATGTCTATGATGGGTGAACTTACGTTCTTTCTTGACCGAAGTTCATCAATCACCCCGTGGTATTTTTTGAGTCACCCAAATATGCCCTTGAACTTTTAAACAAATTTGGAATACAAAACTGTGACACCTATGCCACACCAATCGCTCATACTAAGAAGCTAGACCGATTTACATGGAAAATTGGTGGACCCTACCAAATACCGTAGTATCATTGGGTCTCTCATGTATCTAACATGCAGTGCCCGCCATTGTTTTTGCCGATATCTTTGCTCCGTTATCGATCGAGACCAACTAAAACCCACCTCTCTAAGGCTAAAAGAATCCTCCGATACATCAAGGGAACCATTAACTTAGGGATCCGTATCGAAGGATTCTAGTTTTGAAATAATAGCTTTTAAGACGATCACGCAGGATGCTTAGATTCACGTAAAAGTACTTCGTGAGCATTACAATTTCTTGGTGATAAACCGTGTCATGGCAATCAAAGAAGGGATTGTACATCGCCATCCTCTACCGCGAGTAATATGTAGCCATGTCGACGTGTTGTGCTCAAGTCATTTGGATGAGAACACAACTCAAAGCGATTTGATGTAATCCGATGTATCGCGACAATCGAGTACTATAGCGATCTCGTGCAACTCGTTCAACATTCGAAATCAAAGCACATCGATCTTCGATATCATTTCATCAAGGAGCATGTGGACACATGGTATCGTTGAATTATACTTTATGGGTACAGATACCAATTGGCGGATCTCCTCACCAAAGCCTTAGCTCCCCGCTAGGTTTAATGAGTTGGTCCACCGGATTGGTATGTGGTGTTTGACTCGGAGGAACCGGATGAACTCTTAAAACATTCTTAAAACCATCAAACACCAAAACCTCTTTTGTAAATATTTTTCAAAATAAAATACAAAAATATAAAACTGATAAAACAACAAAAATATTCTTCTATCTATATTTCTTTTAACATGGAAATTACAAGTCTTCCGTCAACACTCAAATCTTTCAAAATTCAGTATTTTTTCGATCAAGTGTTGAGGGGGAGAAAGCAAATGTATTTCGGTTTCTTAAAACCTTGTACTTGCATGTTATCTCATCCCGGTTGTTTCTTTAATAATGGTGGAGGGACTAATTGTGTCAAAAGTTCAAAGTTGTTTTAACAAAACACTCCACCTAACCACATTAAATCTTCACATTTATTTTTACACCTACCAAATCCTACGCATAAAAATCATCTGGCTAATCCGTGTATTTGATCATTATTTTGTAAGTGTTTATATGTTTTTAACATGATTTTAAACAAAGGTTTTGAATTGTTTTGAAAACCAATGGTTAAATTTTAACCTAGAGAGGATTGTGTGTTCTACACATAAGCGTATGAACACACAATCAAGTGTGAGTGTTTGTGGTTGAAATGGTAGTGTCAAAACGTTTGTATAATCACTTTGAATCCATTTTCATCATTAATACTCACCCAGAAACACGAATTGAATGATTTTTGAAAACTAGGATTTATGCGTGAATTGGGTATTTTCATGTATGAATGTTTCTGGTTAATTAGTTGCTTGAAAGATGTTGTTTACATGTTTAATTGTGATAAAACTAAAATTTAGGGTTTATGTTCTTGAGAATTAGGTACTTTTGATTCACAAGTCCATTTGTGTTAAAACTTTTATAAAACAACTCAATAAGCTTCCAAGACATCCCAGAAAAATTTTGGTGCATTTCCCATGGTTAAATCGCTTACTCGTAATTCTTGAATACTTAGAGTTTAAGTTTTGCACGTAAGTTGTTCTACGCGTAACTGTGTTGATTGAATATGTCATGTTTGAACTGAAAGAGGTTGAATGTCAAGTTAATGTATGAGTTATGATTCATTTATTTCAGGATTTCTACGCGTGATAATTCAGAATCAAGGTTACTTGAACATCTACGCATAAGGATCACCTTACGCGTAAGAGAAATCTTACGCGTAATCTTTACGCGTAAGGTTCTACAATGGGGACTACGCGTATCCTGTGAAGGATATGTGTAAACAATAACCTCTACGCATAAGGTTCACTCTTACGAGTAAGCCTTACGCGTAAGTTCCATATACGCTTACGCGTAAGCTTTACGCCTAAGACCCTCTTTTCCTACACGTAAAATTTCTTACGCGTAAGTCAAGAACCTACGTATAAGCTTATGCTTATGCATATACCACTCCTGTTTACGCATAAGCTTGCAAAATCTATGCCTAAGCCTAGTTTTAACCTTAATTATGAATTGTTACGCGTGCAAACATCTAAATAAATAAATCATAACGCCACGAAACCAATAATGTTACTAATAAGCTTAAACATTTAATAAGTTGTGTAAAATAAGTGAAAACTTGGACTTTAAAACTCAAAGTTAATCAACTCACGAAACTTATCACGACATCTTTGGACTATTGGACTAACAAGTGACACTGGACTCGTAACAATCATCGTCATATCACATTCGATAAATAGACAATAAAATCAACGGTTGACTAACGTAATGTCTTTTGATATGTTGGTTCTTTTGGCTAAATATCTTTCAGATCACGACATGGACGCTCAAATGCAAAATGTGGAAGCACCAAACGTTATCACTGTTGAAGATATCTTCCCTCATGGTTATCCAATGAAGATAGGAAAGAACAACCTTAGAGTTGATTTTGATAGTCTCACCTTTCGAGTCTTCTTGTCGATTCTTGTGGACATTTCAAGAATCACCCTTATCGAAAATGCTCACCAACTCTACTACGGTCTGGGAGATCTACATTCGCCAATTACTGGCATACAATTACAAAAGATCAAAGGTCAAAATGTTGTGACGGTGACGCTCAACCACAAACAAGTCACCGTCACACCAGCAGACTTAAGGGCTATTCTTCTCATTCTTGTCATCGAGCCAACTGAATACAATGCCACACCAACTGAAGAGGTCGTTCTGCAATTCATGATCGACATTGGTTATGACAAAGCTACAGAAGTAATCACAAAGCATTCATACGTGGATCTTAAGAATATTCCCCAACCATGGAGAACCCTCTACATCATCATTACCAAATCAGTTTCTAGACGAGATAGTGGTTATGAGCATCCCAAGCTCGTGGAACTACAGATCTTTTGGGCTTTGGTCAACATGAAACACATTGAAGTTGAAGCTCTGATATGGGATGACATGATTTCTTTCCTCAAAAAGCTTGGCACCAAGATCTCATATATCATATATACTAAACTGTTGATCCTAATAGCTCTAGTGTATAATCCTGATATTCTCTTGAGACTCAATGAACCCAACAATCACTCCATGTTGTATGAGCCTACACTCACAGTCAGATTTAAGAAATCAACAACAAAGAAAAAAGGTGTAGTGTTCCCAGATCACCTTCTAACGGATGCAGTCAAACAACTTTATTCATACAAAAGGTATCTGGTAGCAGTTGATGAAGGCAAAGTAGGTTTCCTTGTTGAAAAGTCCTCCGGTACACCTACTAGGAAAACCAGGAGAGGCAGTGCAGGAATTGTTAAAAGCACTGAGAGTCAGCGAAAGTTTCCTAAGAGATCACATACTCTCAAAAGGAAAATTCCATCTAAAGAGGCCATCCCAATTCCCAAGCCTGAACCGCAACAAAAGCTAGTGGATGAAATCTCTAAGGAAACTGAATCAGATGAAGAGGTCACCTTCTCTAAAACTACAATTGATGACACTCAAACAGTAGCTAAACCTCCCAGTCCAAAAGCCGATATAAGTAAAGGGAAAACTCTTGTGCTTGAGCATGATAAGGAATGCTCTGAAGAAGAACCATTTATGAGGAAAGAGAATATCAAAAGAAGTTGAAGAACCTCAGACTCAAATACCTTGCCGATGAATTTGTACTGGATCAAACTCGTGGTCCTAGAGGATCAAGTAGTGGAACTCAAGCCACACCAGTTTCCGATGCGGTTAATCAATTCGATAAGGGAACTGGTACCACTACCCACGAACAACAGCAACAGCAACTTGAGGATTCCATCAAATATGACATAGAGGAACCGGACATGGAAAAGACCGAGAAAACTCGATGAAGATACAAAGGGTGATGAAACGGCTAAGTCCGAAATGATGATGATATTGATTATGATAATTTCTTCTCAGAAGCCCACACGCTTCAAGGAGGATACTGAGCCACCTAAGGACCCGAGCCACCTCACATCTCCTCATCATCGATTCGTCTTCTCACTCTTCACCTCCACCATCCAAAGGAACAACCAAATCACATCTAAATTAGTGAAGAAACCAACTGACTCTTGGATATCCCGGGCTAAAACAAGGATTGTAAAAGCTGTCAAGCAAGTTAGGAAGAAAGACGTGATCAACAAAAAGCTTAATCAACTCACTGACAGTATAATTCTTCTTCATGACGAGATAGAACAGATGTCTTGTGAAAGGGAGTATGTCTAGCAGTTCATGAAACGTGATCTTCAAAGGGAAATGAACGAGATGATTAAGGGCTACACTCATAAGTTCTTACTCGACACAGTTTCGGGCGTGACAAGAGAGATGTTTACCAGACAGCTCTATCCAAATCTCATGAAATTGGTCAAGCAAACAATGAAATCCACTCCGGTAACAATGATGATAAATCCAATGGAGCCTGCAGTTCTCTTTGATACAGAGTTGATTTCCAAGCTGGTGCTACAATTGTCTAAACGATCTGCAACTTTCACCTCTGAAGAAAGTAACCTATTTGAGGCATTACTGGAATATCAACTCAAGACTTCATGCAAGGAGCAAGCTGAAAGGCCTAAGCATCCAAGAGACGATGATGATAAGGAAAAAGATAAAGATAAAGAGCCTAAACGCCCGAAGAAAACATGTGAATCATCCTCCATGCCACCACCACCCAAAGGACTCCATCTCAGCAACGATCTCCTCCATGCTCTTCTGCTGACAAACCTCAGGACTCTGAGTTACCACCCTAGACAGAGAAAACCGGTGATCATTTTGAATACACTGGTGGTGAAGATGAGAAGTCCACGATGAGTGTCAAATACTCATCATTTTATCTTCGTTAGAATGCCAAAACATCCGAAAACACTCGGAAATGCGTCAAAATGATAAAATATCACAAACAAGTGTTTTATATGTTTTAAATGCAAAACATCAAAATCGGTGAAAAACGTATCAAGTTTGCATAATTGGCGCTTTAGTCCCCAAGTTTGAAAATATGTCAAAAATAGTCCTGGTAATTCAAAAACTTGTAAAATATCATTTTAGGTCCTTGAGATTCAAAAGTTGTCAAAACAAACCCTTTAAAGTTTAAAAATCACAAAATGACAACTTTGGTCCCTCAACTTTGAAAATTGTCAAAAATAGTCCTTGGTTAAGTTAAAAAGTGAAAATTATCAAGTTTTAACCTTGTTCTATTAATAAATGGCAAAAATGGTCCTTATGATACAACTTTGGAGAAAATTACAATATTGGTCCTTATAGTTTCTAAATTGGCAATTTTAGTCCCTGGATTTAAAAAAATGGAAATTAACAACAAAGGTCCTTGTACTAATCACTCTTGGCAGGTTTGATCCTTATGATATGCTTGGAAACTTGTCAAAACCAGCTCCTCAACTTTGGCTAAATTACACTATTAGTCCTTGTGATTATTAATAAACCAAACGGATCCTTTACTAAACCTAAGTCCAAATCAAGCCCAAACTTGACCCGCCCAGCTTTTAAAATCGGACAAGAAGCGCCACCGTAGCTCCTCCTTCCCAACTCCACCGTGTCCAACCATTCCCAACACCGCCTCACCACCTTATCTCAACCTTTCCACCTCACCACCACTTGTATACTAACCCCTCCACCTCCAACAAAGTCCAAGAAGCATTAATGGGAAAAACACGCTCGAAGACATTTTGGCGCCAAAATCGCCAAGTGGCAATATTGATTATCCGGTGATTTCAAGGGTCAAGATGTGGTGGGATATCTTCGAGGTCGACAAGTGAAGTCGAGGTCAATAAATATCAAGGATTGTGCAATGTAATTAGATATCTAGTGTAATTTTAAATTTTAATGTCGTTTTAGCTTAATCTTCAAATTTAGGTGTTTGTAAAAAGCTTTAAGCTTTGAATTTTATGTTTTAAGGTGAAAGAAAACTTTGTAAGCTTGATTTCCATTTTCAAGTCTTATGTCAAGTTATGAAATTTTCTTATCATTCAAAATCTCAATAAGTTGAATTGTTGTTAGAAAGCTGTTAAATTGGACTAAGAAGCACATATAAGCTCCTTATAAAGCTTATGCAAGCTTTTAGATACTCTTAAAAGCGTGTTATAAGAAAAAATCAAAAATTAAAAATACCACTTAATTAGTTAAAAATCAAAATCATGGTACAAGGTTCAAAAATATTGGGCGGGATATATAATGGATGGTCTTGGGTGTAGTGCTTATTGGTAAGCTATAGGGTCATTACTTGGTCCTAAGTTCTCGTTTTCAACTCAAAGCCATTTGTAAGCTTTTGCTCATTTCTTGCATTTATCGCTTAAATCGGTCATTAGTTGTAATATCATTTTTTATTGTTCACTAGTTCTAGTTAAGTCTAATTAAGCTTTAAAACCAGGAGTTTGTTATTCTAAATCAGAAGTTATTAAAAATCTCATCTTAACTGTTAATTTAGCATAGTTGTAATTTCTAAATATTATGTTGTTATTGATATGGTTTAGTACTTATTCAGTCTTAATAAGTGATAATATCAGGTTTTAAATCATGTTCATGGTCTGAATCTTGGTTATCCTTTGAAAAACAAAAAATCAGTCCTTTGAAAGGAGTGTTTGGATTTGTTCATTTCACTGTGTAATTGGTTGTGCAGTCTTGTGTTTGTGTTTGCTTCCTGTCACACTAGTATTAAATAACTCATACAAACAATAAAAACCATACCTTATTTATTGAAAAGTCAAAATCTTTCTTTTTGGAATCAAATCAGTCCACTGTTGGATATTTGGCAAAGCAAGTTCTTGTTTTATGCTCAAAATCAATAGATAAAGCTTATGTTAGTTTTATTTCATCCATTAAACTCATTATCAGTCTTTAAATCAAGTACAAACTTCACCAAAGTCAAACCTTCAGTTTTTTAGAAAAGTCAAAACTTGCCCTGTGCATCAGTTTTGATAGCCAAATCATAAGCTCCTATAGAGCTTATTAGTTGACCATTACCTCTGATTTTTGGTCTTAAGATAGCCAACCTGGTCCTTTTCAAGCTCAAAGTTTTAAAATTCCATTTGGAGCTTATTCACCAGGGCTGCAAGTGCTATTTATTTTGTCCCATATTTACTCAGCATTCACTGAGTTTTACTCAGTGATTTGTCAGATTGTGAGAAAGCTTCTCACAAGCTCATAAGAGCTTTCATTGTACGAGTTTTGGTATACTTGGTCTCAACCGGGTCTAGTACAAGTTCCATTCTTTGCTTTTCAGTTTTAGCTTAATTGGTGTTCTGTGCATAAGCTTAAAGTAACCTACAAATTTCTGTTTTGCTTATTTAGCTTAAACCTCAATTCTGTGTTAACTAGTAATCCAGAGGTTCTAGCTTGTTGTTTTTGGTTGAAATTGAGTTGTTTTAGCTTAATATAGCTTCTGTATCAAGTTGGTAGCTTTTGGTTGTTATTTAGCTTTTTCTAGTGCTTACTTATAAGCAGTCACAACTGCAGTTGCTTATTTCTCCAAACAAGACCATGTTTTTCTATTTTTCATAGATTAAGCATATTAAAATAAACTTTTCCTGAAATTTTGATTTTTCCAAGTTGTTTTGCTATTTTTCTTAATTTAAATTAGTTTTAGGTATTTTAAATAGCTTTTAATACAAATAAATTATAAAAGTCAAAAAAATGATTTTCAATTTTCTTAGGTTAAGATAAATATAAAAGTAATAAAAGTATTTTTCCATAATTTTCTTAGTTTAAAAGTATTTTTAGCATTTTAATTAGTTTTAAATAGTTTTAAATTAATAATAAATACATAATAAGTCTAAAAATATATTTTAGTTTTAAAATAAGTTTTATCATATTTTAGACTTTTCTAAGTTATAATTTCATTTTCTAGGTTAATTTTGTATTTTCTTGTATTTTAGCACATTTTAAATACTTAATAAATAGTTTTTAAATAATAATAATTAAATAAATAGTTGTAAAAATAATTTTCTTTTTCTAATAATTTTCTCTTATTATTAGGATTGTTAAAATATCATTTTTATATTTTTAGGATTTTTATTTCTTAAAACTCACTTTTTATTTTGTGCGTGAGCGTAATTTTATTTTAAACGTAAGTTTTAAGTTTTAGGTTTTAAACGTTCATCGCCTTTAAAAATAGTGATAGCGTTTATTTAATAGATTTTAACTTTTTAATCTTTTTAATTTGCATTTAAGTCGCTTTTATTTGTAAATCTTTTCTTTAGGTAATTATCCATCGAAACCACTGCGATTACTATCCTTAGTAATCATTCTACCATCGATCAAGTGTTTTACACCAATTCATCCTCAGTGGGACTTAACGACCAGAATTCCCTATATTCCTCGATCTAAATTGCATTAGTGTTTGAGCGGTTTTAGTCGTTAAGACTTGACTTTAGCACCAATCAAATTTTACGCCTTGGGGAGGTCAGAAGCGTGTTTCTAGCATTATCAGACCCGTACTGCACATATACCACAATTTGTAAAAAGTTTTCGTAAAGTTAATATAAACCAAAAAGTTCATTAACGCTTTTCCTAAAGTGTTAAAACCCAAAACAATATAAAACAACAAAACAATCGTAACGTTTTACGTCTTGTGTTTCTTTTAAGGTGATTCTTAAAGAAATACGATTTGGTTAAGCAGACGATACCAAAAATATTTTCCAAAAGTTTTAAACCCCATCGGACAAATCATACCTACGTCTTTTCGGTGGTACTTAATATACATAAAATCAACCACCGCAAATCAAGGCAAAAGACTACCTAGCGGGGTGCGACCATTAATAAGTTCCGAACATCGTTTAAAACTTGCCTTTGTGTCACTTGTGATTTGGTGTACCTTTTTCAAAGAAGCCATTTCGTTTGTGATTATTGGTTAAGTTCACTTGTGTTTTGCCTCATTTGTTTTGAAAATTGATTTTATACTTAGTGCATGCGACTGCTCGTTCTTCGATTCTACAAGTCCACTTTCCGAACTTGGAAACATTCCTCGCAGACGTGGGGGCGTTCGGCTCCTTCACCGTGGATCGAGGCGTCTACCACCACCACCACCGTCGAAATGGCGGAAGACAAACCTATGAATGAGCTTCTCCAAGCACCCATCGAGGTTACGGAGATGCCATTGTTGTCCCAGCCATTGTGGTGATACCTTCGAGCTCAAGACCGGGTTGCTTAACTGTAACCCAAAGCCAATTCTATGGTTTTGAGCGGATGATCCTCATGCACACATTCGATGGTTCAATAAGATTGCATCAACCATCAAGTACAAGAATGTCCCATCCGAGCTATCAAGCTTCTTATTCCATTTTCTGTAGGACAAGCCGGAATTGGCGAGAAACAACCCCTCGATTCTATAGAGACATGGGAAGATCTAGTTACCAAGTTTGTTAACGAGTTCTATCCTCCATCCCGAACCACAAGTCTTAAGAATGAGATAATGAAATTTTCTCGGAGATTTGATGAATCATTCGGGAGGCATGGGATCGTTACAAAGAATTGCTCAAGTGTCCGCATCATGGTTTTACCGAGTTAATGCAAATGGATACTTTCTATAATGGTGCGAGACCGGTGACCAAGACTCTCGAATGCCTCCGCGGAGGTAATTTCCTTAGCAAAACCACAAAAGAAGCCTTACAAATCATTGAAAACAAGTCCCGGTCCGTTCTTTCCGCACTAAGACATATCGTAATCTAATCTCGTGGACCTTCTACTTCATCTCCGCGAGTACATCTAGCACCGATGCTAAGATTGATAAACTCACGAGATCTTTGTTCGAGCTTTGGTTCTTGCTAACCAAAAGAAAGTCACATTCACTCAAACACCATCACATCTTCAAGTGAAGAAAGTTGAAGTTTGTGTCACTTGTGGTGGTCCTCATGCATACTACAAGCTGTCGCCAGCGATGGTAGTCCGTTTGAAGCAAATGCTATAGCCGGTACTTCAAATCAAGGAGGTAATCAATACCGTCCTCGAATGAACCAAACTACCGTGCTAGCACTTATCGAGGCACCACCGGTTTTAACCGTAATCCTAACAGAATCGGAATCAACCTAGAATGAACCAAGGTTATCAAAACCAAGGTAATTTCTATCCCGGACCCAATCAAGGTTTCCAACAACAAGGAACCTTCATCAAAACAATTTCAATCGTGGGAATCAATTTCATGGGAATGTGAATCCTAATCAAGGAATTTTCAACAACAAGGTCATAATCAAAACATCCGACCTCAAAATTTCCTCCTAATCCACCTCCCATCATTACTCCTCCGGGACCATCATCGATGAGTTCTCAAGCGGTTTATGAAATCCCAAGATGAGATGAGCAGTTATTGGTCGGTCGGATCGTGATCCGAAGAAGTCTTTAAATGATCGACCCTCGAGCTCGGTACTTTACCGAGCAACACGATCGCTAACCCGAGGCGATGCTAAGGCGATCACGACCGAGTGGTGTTTCATACAATGGACCCGCTATTCCTACTACCTCTTCTTCTCTTCCAAAGGTAGTGGAAAGTGAACCTCGACTCACAATGGACCTCGACTCCAATGCCCCTCCTCCTATGGCAATGAGTCAAGTTACCAAGGAAACAACGGACAAAGTGCATTATTCAAGTCCAAGTAATACCAAGACAAGTCCCACCTTCGGTAGTCCATCCTCAAGTTGTCCGAAACCCAAGTCTAATCCAGGAGTTGTTTTGAACCACCAGTAGCTCCGTTGAAAATATCAAATCCAAATCTTCTATTCCATATCCATCACGTTTGAATGAGCAAAAGCTCCGTGAAAAAGCTAGTCATCAAATGGATAAATTTTCCAAATTTTCCAAGAGTTACATTTTGACATAAGCTGCGGATGCTATCATCTTGATGCCCAAGTTTGCATCTACTCTCAAACACATGTTAAGCAATAAGGAAAAGTCATTTGAAATGGCTAAAACTCCTCTTAACGAGAACTACTCAGCGGTTATCCTAAAGAAGCTTCGGAAAAGCTTGGAGATCCCGGAAATTTCTCTTACCTTGTGTATTCCCAGAATGGTTGAATCTTTGCCTAGCGAGATCTTGGTGCAAGCATTAATCTTATGCCATATTCGATGTGGAAGAAACTTTCTCTTCCGGAACTTACTCCTACATGCATGACTCTCGAGCTTCTCGATCGTACAATATCCCGTCCTCTTGGCATTCTGAGGGCGTATTTGTAATAGGAAAGTTCCATTTTCGGTGACTTCGTGATTGTTGATTTTGATGCGATCATCGGGTTCCTCTCATTGTTGGTCGAGGATTCACGAGAGCGGGCCGTGCTCTCATAGATGTATTTGAGCAAGAAATCACATTACGTGTTGGAAATGAAGGCATCACTTTTAACCTTGATCAAACTTGAGGTACTCAAAGAAACTATGATTACGAATCGGTTAACGAATAGATATCATTGATGTTGCTTCGAAGAGTACTACGCAAGAAGTTCTTGGTTATGATAATAATTCTTGAGTGATAATCTCACTCATTCATCTCAACCTATCATCGCCAATTCTACTCCTTCTCTTACCCCATTTGAGGAAAGTGACTTCATCTTAGAAGAGATTGAAGCCTACTTATCCGATGATTACATTCCATGGGAAATTGATCACGCTCAATTGACATTGAGGAGACATACTTCTCATTGAGAAGTTGTAACGATGATCCATCATCCACCCTCACTCTAGTGATTCAATTCTGATGAGATTAATCAAAATGAGATTAACTGGAGGAGATTTTCTTCTTGAGAAGTTGTTAAATCATGACATTTCTTCCCTCTCCCTTCCATCAAACTTCATAACAAGGAAGTCAAGTCGGTTGAGAAAAGCGAAGAATTTCCGAGGTTGAGCTTAAGGACTTACCACCTCATCTCGAGTATGCATTTCTTGAAGGTGATGATAAATTACCGGTCATTATTGCTAGAGATTTGAGTAAAGATGAAAAGATGCTCTCATAAAATCTTGAAGTCACACAAGCAAGCAATTGCTTGAAACTCTCCGACATAAAGGGTATCAACCACGAATTTTGTACTCACAAAATCTTGATGGAGGATGACTTTAAGCAATGATTCAACATCGAGAGAAGAGTAAATCCAAAAATCCATGATGTTATCAAGCAGGAGGTTATCAAACTTCTTGATGCGAGATTGATTTACCCGATCTCGAGATAGTCCTGGGTTAGCCCAATTCATTGTGTTCGAAAAGGGTGGCATAACTTGTTGTCACAAATGAAGATAACGAGTTAATTCCAACTCGTGCCGGTTACGGATGGCGTGTTTGCATTGACTATATTAAGTTGAATGACGCCACTCGTAAAGACCATTTTCCTTTACCCTTTATGGACCAAATGCTTGAGAGATTAGCAGGAATGAATACTCTTGTTTCCTTGATGGTTTCTCGGGTACTTTGATTCCATTGATCCAAAGGATCAAGATAAAACCACATTCACCTGCCCATACGGAACTTTTGCCTATAGGCGTATGCCTTTTGGTTTATGTAATGCTCCCGCACGTTCCAACGATGTATGATGGCCATTTTCCACGACATGATCGGGAAACAATGGAGGTGTTTATGGATGACTTCTCGGTCATTGGGGATTCGTTTCAAACATGTCTCCCATTTAGATAAAATGCTTCAAAGGTGTGAAGACA
The DNA here is from genome assembly GCA_022545495.1 of Chrysanthemum lavandulifolium. Lineage (NCBI taxonomy): Eukaryota > Viridiplantae > Streptophyta > Magnoliopsida > Asterales > Asteraceae > Chrysanthemum > Chrysanthemum lavandulifolium. The sequence continues at coordinate 288,176,463 of CM040239.1, read as the reverse complement.
CCAATCTTTGTCTAAAGCGGGAGAAAAGTCACTTATGGTCAAAGAAGGCATTGTCCTTGGCCATAAGATTTCAAAGAATGGGATTGAGGTAGATAGAGCAAAAGTCGATGTTATTGCTAATTACCTCATCCTACTACCGTCAAAGGTATTAGGAGTTTTTAGGTCATGCGGTTTCTATCGAGATTCATTCAAGATTTTTCCAAAATCGCCTGACCTATGACCCATCTTCTTGAAAAGGATGCTCCTTTTATCTTTTCACTGAGTGCATCGTAGCTTTTGAAACATTGAAGAAAAGCTTATCAAGCACCCATTCTCGTTGCTCCGATGGGATTTACCTTTTGAGCTAATGTGCGATGCAAGTGATTTTGCTATCGGGCGCAGTCTTAGGGCAACGAAGAAACAAGCATTTTCACCAATTCACTACGCAAGTAAGACTATGATCAAGCCCAACTCATTACACCACCACGTAAAAAGAGCTATTAGCCGTGGTGTATGCATTTGAGAAGTTTCGGCCGTACTTAATCTTGACCAAATGTGTAGTGTATACGGATCACTCGACTCTTAAATACCTCTTTGCAAAACAAGATGCAAAGCCGAGATTGCTCCGTTGGGTTCTCCTTCTCCGAGAATTTGATATCATCATCGTGATAAAAAGGAGTCGAGAACATGGTCACGATCATCATCTGCATTAGAAAACCCTCACCAAGATGTTTTCGAGAAAAGGATATTAATGAAACATTTCCTCTCGAGACACTCAATGCGGTTTCTTTCGTGAAACTCTTCTACCCCATGGTTTCTTGACTTTGCAAATTACCATGCGGGTAACTTCATTGTGAAAGGATGTCTACCCAGCAGAAGAATAAATTCTTCAAGGATGTTAAACACTATTTACGGGACGACCCTTTCTTATTCAAAAAATCTTGGATCAAGTCATCCGACGGTGTGTTTATGGACAAGAAGCTCTTGACATTCTCAAAGCTTGCCATCTTTGGACCCACCGGGGCCATCATAGTCCAAACTACACCGCCAAAAAGGTGTTTGATTCCGGTTCTATTGGCCCACAATCTATAAAGATGCCCACGATTATGTCAAAACTTGTGATGCTTGTCGTCATGGAAACATATCTCAAAGGAATGAAATGCCACAAAATGCCATTCAAGTTTGTGAGATATTTGACATCCGGGGTATTGATTTTATGGGGCCATTTCCATCTTCTCGTGGTAACAAGTACATACTCGTGGTCATTGACTACTTGTCAAAATGGGTTGAGCGAAAGCTTTACCTACAAATGATGCCCGAGTAGTTGTGAAATTTTGAAAGCTCTTTTGCGGTTGGAACTCCTCGTGCAATAATCGGTGATCGTGGTACACATTTTGTAATGACCAATTTGAAAGAGTCATGCAAAGTATGGTGTTACCCATCGTCTCTCCATCGCATACCACCCCAAACAAGTGGGGTGGAAGTTTCAAACCGTGGTATTAAAAGAATACTTGAAAGGACGATGAGGTGAAAATCGTGCATCCTGGTCGGATAAACGGATGGCGACTCTGGGCCTTCCGTATGACTTACAAAACACCCGTGGTGCACTCCATACTAATTTGGTGTACGGAAGGCATGTCATCTTCGATTGAACTAGAGCACAAGGCTTACCGGGCCTTAAAGCATGCAAACTTCGATATACGAGACCGGTGATCACGTAAAAGTTCAAATGAATGAACTAAATGAACTTCGTGATCAAGCTTACGAGAACTCTTTGATCTACAAGCAAAGACAAAGAAGATTCATGACTCCAAGATCAAGAACCGCGTTTTCAACGTTGGTGATCGAGTCCTTCTTTTCAATTCAGTTGAAGATTTTCTCGAAAGCTTAAGTCCTATGGTCCGGTCCATTTACCATTACTAAGGTTTATCCTTATGGTACCATTGAGTTATCTCAACCGATGGTCCTAATTTTAAAGTAAATGGTCATCGATTAAAGCATTACTATGGAGAGGACATTCCCCGTGGTTGTCCCGGATCTACAAACATTCCCATGAACCAATGAATGCGGGATCGAGTCAAGCTAGTGACTCGGGAATCAAAAATAGCACACACAATATGGGTTTTCACCCATGTTTACATTTTCTTATCCCTTTCTATCACCCTAGTGTGGGGAGTCTACCCACACCGTTGTATATTCTCATTCTTTCTACTAAAAAAAAAAAAAAAAAAAAAAAAATCCTTTCTTAATAATGGCCGTAGTATTTCCCTTTTACGTTCTCGGTTTCGGCATAACCGCGGTACTTTGAATATTGAGGCAATATTCATTTCTTAGTGTGGGGAATTTCACGAATTTCATGTAATTATTTCACCCAATTCCCGTTTTGGCCAAAATTTTTTGGAGTAAGTGTTTTCACTTACTCGGCCAAATGGTAATCATCCGCCATGTCTAACCCACATAAGGATTGGCTAATCCAGAGCAAACGGCTCTTGGTAAAGATATCTCAAATCCGTTTATGGCTTGCAATTTGCCTAAAATTGTATGGTGTTATTTCACCATATCTTTAAACTAGTGAAAAGTTGGCTAGCCCGCAAGATTATGGCTTGTGGTAAAGCGATGGAAAATCCATAATTGGTATTCACTCACCAAAGATAATATTTATAATTTATCTAAGAGTTGGCTAGTCCGATGGTACGGCACGGTAAAGACAAACCAAATCCGTTGAAAGTGGTGGTTTGCTCAAAATCACATAGTTATCGATTGTACCATGGTTCTTACTTGAACTAAAACATTTGGCTACTCCAAGTAATGGCTTTTGGTAAAGAGATTAAAATCCATTAGGTTTTCTCAAATCATTGCTAGGGACTAGCAATATCTTAGTGTGGGGATTGATGAGTGTCTAAATACTCATCATTTTTATCTTGTTAGAATGCCAAAACATCGAAAACACTCGAAATCGTCAAAATGATAAAAATATCACAAACAAGTGTTTTATATGTTTTAAATGCAAAACATCAAAATCTGTGAAAACGTATCAAGTTTGCATAATTGGCGGTTTAGTCCCCAAGTTTGAAAATATGTCAAAAATAGTCCTGGTAATTCAAAACTTGTAAAATATCATTTTAGGTCCTTGAGATTCAAAAGTTGTCAAAACAAACCCTTTAAAGTTTAAAAATCACAAAATGACAACTTTGGTCCTCAACTTTGAAAATTGTCAAAAATAGTCCTTGGTTAAGTTAAAAGTGAAAATTATCAAGTTTTAACCTTGTTCTATTAATAAATGGCAAAATGGTCCTTATGATACAACTTTGGAGAAAATTACAATATTGGTCCTTATAGTTTCTAAATTGGCAATTTTAGTCCCTGGATTTAAAAAAATGGAAATTAACAACAAAGGTCCTTGTACTAATCACTCTTGGCAGGTTTGATCCTTATGATATGCTTGGAAACTTGTCAAAACCAGCTCCTCAACTTTGGCTAAATTACACTATTAGTCCTTGTGATTATTAATAAACCAAACGGATCCTTTACTAAACCTAAGTCCAAATCCAAGCCCAAACTTGACCCGGCCCAGTTTTTAAAATCAGATAAGAGCGCGCCTACTGTAGCTCCTCCTTCCCAACTCCACCTGTGTCCAACCATTCCCCAACACCTGCCCTCACCACCTTATCTCAACCTTTCCACCTCACCACCACTTGTATACTAACCCCCCTCCACCTCCAACAAAGTCCAAGAAGCATTAATGGGAAAAACCTGCTCGAAGACATTTTTGGCGCCAAAATCGCCAAGTGGCAATATTGATTATCTGGCTGATTTCAAGGGTCAAGATGTGGTGGGATATCTTCAGAGGTCGACAAGTGAAGTCAGAGGTCAATAAATATCAAGGATTGTGCAATGTAATTAGATATCTAGTGTAATTTTAAATTTTAATGTCGTTTTAGCTTAATCTTCAAATTTCAGTGTTTGTAAAAAGCTTTAAGCTTTGAATTTTATGTTTTTAAGGTGAAAGAAAACTTTTGTAAGCTTCAATTTCCATTTTCAAGTCTTATGTCAAGTTATGAAATTTTCTTATCATTCAAAAATCTCAATAAGTTGAATTGTTGTTAGAAACTGTTAAATTGGACTAAGAAGCACATATAAGCTCCTTATAAAGCTTATGCAAGCTTTTAGATACTCTTAAAAGCGGTTATAAGAAAAATCAAAATTCACAAAATACCACTTAATTAGTTAAAAATCAAAATCATGGTACAAGGTTCAAAAATATTGGAGCAGGATATATAATGGATGGTCTTGGGTGTAGTGCTTATTGGTAAGCTATAGGGTCTGTTACTTGGTCCTAAGTTCTCAGTTTTCAACTCAAAGCCATTTGTAAGCTTTTGCTCATTTCTTGCATTTTACTGTTTAAATCAGTCATTAGTTGTAATATCTGTTTTTTATTGTTCACTAGTTCTAGTTAAGTCTAATTAAGCTTTAAAACCAGTAGTTTGTTATTCTAAATCAGAAGTTATTAAAAATCTCATCTTAACAGTTAATTTAGCATAGTTGTAATTTCTAAATATTATGTTGTTATTGATATGGTTTAGTACTTATTCAGTCTTAATAAGTGATAATATCGTTTTAAATCATGTTCATAGTGCGAATCTTGGTTATCCTTTGAAAACAAAAATCATCCTTTGAAAGGAGTGTTTGGATTTGTTCATTTCAACGTGTAATTGGTTGTGCGTCTTGTGTTTGTGTTTGCTTCCTGTCACACTAGTATTAAATAACTCAAACAAACAATAAAAACCATACCTTATTTATTGAAAAGTCAAAATCTTTCTTTTTGGAATCAAATCAGTCCACTGTTGGATATTTGGCAAAGCAAGTTCTTGTTTTATGCTCAAAATCAATAGATAAAGCTTATGTTAGTTTTATTTCATCCATTAAACTCATTATCAGTCTTTAAATCAAGTACAAACTTCACCAAAGTCAAACCTTCAGTTTTTTAGAAAAGTCAAAACTTGCCACTGCATCGGTTTGATAGCTAAATCATAAGCTCTATAGAGCTTATTAGTTGACCATTACCTCGATTTTTGGTCTTAAGATAGCCAACCTGGTCCTTTTCAAGCTCAAAGTTTTAAAATTCCATTTGGAGCTTATTCACCAGGGCTGCAAGTGCTATTTATTTTGTCCCATATTTATTTCGGCATTCACCGAGTTTTACTCAGTGATTTGTCAGATTGTGAGAAAGCTTCTCACAAGCTCATAAGAGCTTTTCATTGTCTGAGTTTTGGTATACTTGGTCTCAACCAGGTCTAGTACAAGTTCCATTCTTTGCTTTTCAGTTTTAGCTTAATTGGTGTTCTGTGCATAAGCTTAAAGTAACCTACAAATTTCTGTTTTGCTTATTTAGCTTAAACCTCAATTCTGTGTTAACTAGTAATCCAGAGGTTCTAGCTTGTTGTTTTTGGTTGAAATTGAGTTGTTTTAGCTTAATATAGCTTCTGTATCAAGTTGGTAGCTTTTGGTTGTTATTTAGCTTTTCTAGTGCTTATTTATAAGCGATCATAGCTATGATTGCTTATTTCTCCAAACAAGACCATGTTTTCTATTTTTCATAGATTGACATATTAAAATAAACTTTTCCTGAAATTTTCAGATTTTTCCAAGTTGTTTTGCTATTTTCTTAATTTAAATTAGTTTTAGGTATTTTTAAATAGCTTTTAATACAAATAAATTATAAAAGTCAAAAAAATGATTTTTCAATTTTCTTAGGTTAAGATAAATATAAAAGTAATAAAAGTATTTTCCATAATTTTCTTAGTTTAAAAAGTATTTTTTAGCATTTTAATTAGTTTTAAATAGTTTTAAATTAATAATAAATACATAATAAGTCTAAAAAATATATTTTTAGTTTTAAAATAAGTTTTATCATATTTTAGACTTTTCTAAGTTATAATTTCATTTTTCTAGGTTAATTTTGTATTTTCTTGTATTTTAGCACATTTTAAATACTTAATAAATAGTTTTTAAATAATAATAATTAAATAAATAGTTGTAAAAATAATTTTCTTTTTCTAATAATTTTCTCTTATTATTAGGATTGTTAAAATATCATTTTTATATTTTTAGGATTTTTATTTCTTAAAACTCACTTTTTATTTTGTACGTAGACGTAATTTTATTTTAAACGTAAGTTTTAAGTTTTAGGTTTTAAACGTTCATCGCCTTTAAAAATAGTGATAGCGTTTATTTAATAGATTTTAACTTTTTAATCTTTTTAATTTGCATTTAAGTCGCTTTTATTTGTAAATCTTTTCTTTAGGTAATTATCCATCGAAACCCTATCGATTCTTATCCTTAGTAATCATTCTACCATCCGATCAAGTGTTTTACACCAATTCATCCTCCGTGGGACTTAACGACCAGAATTCCCTATATTCCTCGATCTAAATTGCATTAGTGTTTGAGCGGTTTTAGTCATTAAGACTTGTTGCTTAGCACCAATCGGTCCCTAAGCCCCAACAATAACCCACCTCTCCCGCTTCAGCAAAGAAACCAGCATCCTCCTCTAGGCCAAAGAAGAAGACGCCTAAGGCTGATGTCGTCTCATGGCTACACGAAGATGACACTGAATATGAATTGTTTTCTACACTGGTTGATGCTACTCCCTCCCTACCTGATGATCAAGATATGGTAGAAGGTCGAACATTTGAGCATGCTAAGTTACTTCAAGAAAAGTTTCGGGTGAAGAAGATGACAAAATCAGAGTTGGGACGCATCAAGAATGAAGCTTTTCAACTACTCAAAGATAGCTCGGAAAGTGCTATAGAAGTTGAATACCATCTTGAAAACATCGCACAAGTCATGTCCAACAACATCCATTGGCTCAACCCTGAAGCTAACATTGACTTCACACGAAAAGACAAGGATCCATACTACACCGACTGGTCTAGACCTCTACCAACGATTGGCTAACCTGATCAACCACAGATTCCATTTCGCTACTTCTTCAACAAAGACCTGGAATTTCTTCTACACGATAGCGATGAATCAAAGAAATACGCTACATCACTTACACTTCCATTCCGTGAGAATATACTCCAATGCATAGCCATCGAAGAAAAGGCTACGGATGTTCAACAATAGTGTGGAGCAGTATGACATTGATGCAATATATGGGATTCACCATTGGCGGGCACGCAACTAATCTACTACAAAAGTCGCCGGTTCGAAAGTCTAAACATGAAGTGCGCGATGATAAAGGGATCGTTGCTATTAAGCATGTAGCTATTTCGTCTAAATGGGACTACACTTTCCTCAAGAAAATCGTGGTCAAAAGACAAGACGAAAGGGACTATGATTTACGTGAAGCGGACTTTTCGAATTTGTCTCAACGACATTGAAGACCATATCTTGCCAAGGTACAGGGAAGAATGAGACAATTCTCGATAGAAATCCAACGTGAATACATCAAGTCCTTGCTCATCTTCATCAGGAGCATAGTGATCTAGGAACGTGTAGAAGATTTACAACTTGTTGTTGAATCTTATCAGACACGTGTCAACCTCACCAAACCTCAGTTCGAACTCCCCGACATCAATAATCTTCCTCAATACACTCTCATCAGCAAACCGTTTGGAGTAGTCTACCGTAGTGAACTACATAGCAACTGCTTGATGACATGTAAAGATCTTCATAAATTTGGAGATCACACACTGAAGAAAGTCAGGGATGGCTTAGCTTATAGGTTGAAGGTGATACATGAAGGCATTGGGTCACCAAAGCGATGGAATTCTCAGGAGAGACAGGATGTTAAGAGGATCATCACTCGGAATGATGAAAGGTTGTCTGAAGGGATCGATTCGTAACTTTGGAGAGCTTCAGGTGGTCGTCGAGATTACTCTCACAGCTATCAACACCCGGTTCGCATTCACGGAGATATTCTTGGACTACCTGGTACCGCTTAAGTTGTTTCATTTTCAATATTGATTTGGATGTGTGATTGTTTAATGACAATGGCTTGTGCACACATAATAGTGTACAACCCGTTCTTGTAATGAAATGACCCTGTGGTACACTTCAGTAGCATAATCCTTATAAAAGGAGTGAAAGCTTCTTACTTTTGAGTAAAACTTATCAAACCTTTCACTTTTAAAAAGTTTTGCTCAAAAGTACAAGTACTTCCCCTTATGATTTTCAAAACCTCAACAGTTTATATCACTTGTTGAGGGGGAGTATTTGATTAAAACTTTGTTCACAAATTGTTCTTTGAGGTAATCTTCCCTCAAAACTCTAAATGAACATATTCGATATCAAAATTTCGTCAAAAATAACATTTATATGCCATTTTTGAGGGGGAGAAAAATTATGTGATAAGAAATATGTTGTGAAATTGCAAATGAATCTTTGTGCTATAGACTTAACCAACGAATTGACGAGATCTTAAATGTTAGTAACTCGAAAAGACTTGTCCGGGACGGGTAATAATTTCAAGCTAGCTCGCTAGTGATGTAAACGTGTCTTGCAAAGGACTTGTCCGAGTAGAATGTACCATTCGAGAAACTCTTGGAAGACACGAACTTTGATGGGTTTGACAACCTTTCGAGGCTTGTCCACACCTTCAAGATGGTTATTAGAGCTAGTTGTCACCTAAAATCTAACAATGTAACTCTTTAACTATGCAACGTAACCGTGTCTCACGGGGGATTGTCTATCCTGAGTTAATCAATTTAAAAGTGCGCGCTCTTCTCTCACCATGCAAATTTCTGTCAAAACACTTAAGCATGTGTGGAGGGGAGGTATTTCTACAAAATAAAACTCTCGAAGTGTTTCAAAATGTTTCTTATTCATAAACACTTTAAGAAATTTTCAAGAAATCGGTTTTATGGCAATGGAGTTATAAGGTGATTAAGGTTAGGAATAATCGTCCTATGATTCGCCAGAGCCGGAGGGATCTACCCAAGGACACTACAAATAGTTAGAATTAGAAGTCCTTAGGTATGATTATAAAAAGGAGAAAATGAGAATCGGAGAAAGAAGGAGTTGAAGAATTAAAAATAAAAGCAAAGAAAATGATGAAAATAAATAGCCCTCCAGTTATTCAACTTAGGCGATACATCGGTTCAATTCATATACTCTTGGTTGTCACTTGATGGCCGGTATTGAAGATTAAAAGTCGTCATGGACCCGGTGGCGCATGCACTAAACCTTCTTAGCCACTCAAGTTTCTCTCAGCGAAGCTTGTTTCATTCTCACAGGAACCCTACATAATCTATCGGCTTTCTCTTATAGATTCTTTGGTATTGAAGAAGGAGACCTCTCCTAGTCGCGCTCGGAAAACCAAAGCGCATTATTGAGTCTAGAGCCAAGAGATTCATCAAAAGATCTCTTAGGTACACTTGACATTTTATCACTTGTCCTTTAACAATAAGGACGCAAGTGATACTTTATCGTGTCCTTCTGGATCTTAGCAACTGTCGAGAACATTTATGAGAGGTTCACAATTGTGATCCTCGGTGATTGAATGGAAACTCCGCCGGTCAACATCAAATGCCACGACGGCAGTCACCGGTAACTCCTCGTGGATTACGCTTAGTGTGTCTCAAGCGGTCTGATCATGAGGTGATGCTTGGTGTACCTCAATGACTCATCCGAATCAGAGGTGTACTTGGTACATCACGTTATCTCACTTGTGGGACTCGGTTCGAGAACGACCTTTTGAGAATTAGAGTTGTGTTTCACACTATGTTGTTAACACTCTCGAAGTTCAAACTTGTAAATCTTGGAATCCCTTATCACTAACCATTCTTATGTTTTCTTCTTATGGAAGCTCGAGGGTGGGTGATCGTGCAGATTCTTCACATGCTCATACCAACATCACTAATGGAAGTTCTCTAAAGGCAACACAAAGTCGAATGATTCGTCGTCAAGTCAAATAATCTACAAAGTTTAAAGACTAAGAGAACTTCATCGAGATGAAATCCAATGTCAAAGAGCGTGTGAGCATGTTGGAGAAAGGCGTGGAACCGGAGCAACGGGCGATCCGATGCGTGAAAACAACAACATACTATCACTACTATCACAAAGAACAAAGATCACGGAACAAAGAAAATGATGACGTCAAAGCGGAACTTTTCAAAGGAATCAATTTCTCTACACTGGGGAGATTGTTCGAATCAAGGCAATTCTTCTCACAAGAAAGAAGAATGTCAGAAGACGTCAAAGCTACTATTACATAAACACCTTCAACGTTTATATTATCAATCACTAACACTTAGGGGGAGATTGTTGAAATCACTCCTAAACTAGATTTCAAGTGTTAGCAATTAATATGTAATAGTTAGCTTAATATGGCTTTTATGTTAGTAATCATACCAAAGCTTATGTAGAAAGCCCATGAGCCTTGGCCCAAGCCCATAAAGGAGGGGAAGGGAACTTGCATGTTTCCCTAGTTCCTTCCTATAAATAATCTTGTAAACCCTCACTTGAGGGTTGGTTGTTCAATTCACTTATTAACTCTTACGCATAACCTTTCATATTATCATACGTGTGTGTGTGTGTGTGTGTGTTTGTTCATCTGATCACTTTTCTTCTATTTCTTCTATTGATGCTTGTGCTATGAATATGGGAACCTAACAATCAGGGCTTTATTATGTGGATTTGTTGCATCCTATTTGTAGATATTTACTTCTTCTGGATCTACTACAATGTATATTATTTAGGAATATGAACTTTAAATAACATGATACTCAAATTTAACGTTACTTTACCATATTTAATAGTTCAAAATGATGATTAAAATTATCTTGCACATGCTCTTAAGAGTTACATTAGTGCTATGTAATGACATTGTATCTTAGAAGAATATTTTTCTGGTCTAACCTCCTAAAAGTTCATTATATTGGAATTTGAGTTATTATTTAAGTGGTTTTGATAGCATAATTTTCTAATGACCGAGTATTTATGTTAGTTTACGTAAATCTTTATGTTCACTATTACTTGTGAATAAATTTAAATTAACCAATCTTACAAATATTGATATTAACACAGGCACGACGTTGCGTTTGGCATACAATTCAGGTGGCTTTCCATTAACTCAATTTTATTGCATGTACACAATTCAAATGAGTAATAAGTAAAATTGGCCTTTTAATAACATTTCTGCTATGAGATTGTTGCTTAACTTCAACCCATGTGACCTTAAGAAATTATCTATAGATGGTATTGAAGTTTGAAGCATTTCTGCTATGAGATTGTTGCTTAACATTTTTGCTATGAGTAATAAGGAAGCTTTTTTTGTATCAAGCATTGAAGTTTGAAGGCCGGGAATTTAACTTTAGTGACACAATATGTTAAAGGCTAATCATTGGTGCAAATTCGATGTAACATCTGATGTAAGTACAAGTAGCATGTCAAATACATTTGTATGTTAGTATGCATACAATCTATGTAATCTTATCATATCAATAATTACCAACAAATTACATTAATAGTGTTTATACTCCGTAATACTTTTTTTGTTTCCAATTATTTTGTTTAATACATTTGCCCTTATTCATTATTTAATTTACGTGGAAATAGTTTTGTCAAACAATTTTATGAAGTGAACCCGCCAATTGGCGGGTCATGAAGCTAGTAGTATATAATTTGTATATAGTTACATATCACATAAATCTTAATTTGATGATAATATTTGGAACACTAGAAAGTTGTTTTTTTGGAATAATATTGCTTTTGGCATTTGGCGAAGCAAACATTGTTGAGGAAAGTGACACCAGACTGAAGCAAACCCACAACGAAAATATAAAATATAATAAAAGATGGCACACGGATATAACGTGGAAAACCCCAATAGGGTAAAAACCATGGGCAAGGAAAAATACGTTTCACTATGATGAAAACTAGGAGTTACACCTTCTCTCTAAAGACAAGGATAAGCACTTATATCTCTTGTATTAGGAGATATTGGAAACTCTCTTAATTAACTCAAAAACTAAGAGAAAGAATGAGACCAAGAACATTTTTGTATTCGTTGGAATGGGATGCAAAAACTGAGCAAGCATCATTGCGTTTTATAGGCTTCAAATGACCATTTTGACATCATCCATGGCCTCCCTATATCAACTTGCATACAACTTGAAAAAATATTCCACATTGAGATACAATGTATCTATTAACAATCTCCTACTTGAAGATCTGATTGAAGCTAAATCGATGTTCACACCGTTATCCTTCCTTGCACTTTCATGTTCTTACGTTTCCGCTAGGCGGCATAAAGATCGGCACCATATAAACTTGTCACTGTTGATTGCTTTCGTCAGATAATCTGCCACGTTATCATCAGTATGAATTTTATGCATAACCACAGTTTCTTATTCCACTTTCTCACGGACGAAGTGATACAGAACTTGTATATGCTTTGTCTTTGAATGAAATGTTGGATTCCTAGCCAGATACAAGGCGCTCTGATTGTCACAAAATAGAGTAATTTTCTCTTGTTCGTGCTCGAGCTCTCCCAACACCATCTTCAACCATACTACTTATTTGCTGGCTTGAACAACTGCAACACATTCTGCTTCGGTCGTTTACATAGCGACAACTGACTGCAGTGTTGAAACCCAGCTTACTGTTCTGCCAGAAAGTGTAAACACATACCCGGTGTTTGATTTAATTCCGTCAGGATCACCTGCATAATCAAAATCAACATATCCCTTGATAGTTAAACTTGATTCCCCATAACATAATGCAACATCCGAGGCTCCTTTAAGAGATCTAAAGATCCTCATCTTTCCAATGCTCTCTACCAGGTTCCGACATGTACTGACTCACTACTCCTACTGCATGTGCAATGTCTGGTCTTATACAAATCATCGCGAACATTAAACTTCCCGCTGCTGATGCATACGGTACTCAAGACATCTCCATGCTCTCTTCTTCACTGCTAGGACTCATCTTAGAGGATAACTTGACATTAGTAGGAAAAAGGGTTGTTATTGGCTTACAATCTTGCATATTAAACCTTTGCAAGATTTTCTTCACATAACGTTTCTGTGAAAGCCAAATTTTCCTACTAACTCTATCTCGGTGAATTTTCATCCCTAGAATCTTTTTTGCGGGTCCAAGGTCTTTCCTCTCGAATTCCCTAGCGAGTTGAGCCTTCAATTTATTGATACGATCTTTGTTGGGGCCTGCTACCAACATGTCGTCAACATATAACAGAAATATGACAAAATCATTGTCACCAAACCTCTTGTAATATGCACAAGGGTCTGCGTGTAGTCTGTTATTTCCAAGGCTAATAATGAAAGAATCAAATATCTTGTACCAACATCGCGATGCCTACTTTAAACCGTACAGAGATTTGTTTAACCTGCAAACCAATTTCTCTTTTCCTTTTTTTTAAAACCTTCTGGTTGGAGCATGTAAATTTCCTCCTCAAGATTTCCATGAAGAAATGCATTTTTCACATCTAGCTGCTCTAGATGTAAATCATACGTACCACACATTGCCATAACTACTCGGACCGTTGTCATTTGAAACACAGGAGAAAATATTTTATTGAAGTCGGCTCCATCTTTCTGAGCATATCCTTTGACGGCCAATCTTGCACGATACCTCTCCACCTGGTCATCACTGTTCCTCTTAATAATATACACCCATTTGTTTCCAATAGGTTTTCTACCTGCTGGTAGTGGCATCAGTTCCCATTTCTTATTCTAATGAAGAGCTTTAATTTCTTCTTTCATTGCTTCCATCCAGAATGAAGCATCTGGATTATTCAATGCTTCCTGAAGAGTTAATGGCTCTCCTTTCTCTGTAAGAAGACAGTATGCTACATTTCCTTCCATAACATAATCCGAGTGCCACACCGGCGTTTTATTTCACAATTAAGAGTACGAGTCGTTGGAGCTTCAGACTCGGTCGTCTCATTCACCTCGTGATGTGGTACTACTTCAGAAGAATCACTCGACTGAAATTGCTTTTCCATCTGTATTGATGTAGTTTCTCTTGTAGTGCTATCACCATTTTCATTTTCTTGAATTGTGTCTTCTATAAAGACAACATCTCTGCTGACAACTACTTTGTGGGCAGTAAGGTCCCACAAGCGGTACCCCTTTACTCCGTCAGCGTACCCCAAGAACAAACATTTTCTGGATTTCAGATTCAGCTTTGTAGTTTCTTGAGAATTGTACATCATGTACACAGGACTTCCAAATATATTAAGGTCTGAATAGTTGACCGGCTTTCCCGTCCACATCTCCATCGGTGTCTTCAACTCAATTGCAGTTGAAGGTAACCGATTGATCACATAACAGGCGGTATTGATTGCTTCTGCCCAGAATTATTTTTCCAATCTTGCGTTGCCAACATTGCTCTTGCTCTTTCTAACAAGTTTTTGTGCTTCCGCTCTGCCACTCCATTCTGTTGAAGAGTGTATGCCGTTGTGAACTACCTTTTGATTCCTTCTTTCCTGCAAAAGGTATCAAATTCATCAACAGTGTATTCGCCTCCATTATTTGTCCTCAAACACTTGATATTCTTTCCCGAATCAAGCTCAACCCATGCTTTGTAAACTTTGAAAACTTCAAACACATCAGACTTCTTCTTGATTGGGTACACCCAAATCTCCTGGAATAGTCATTAATGAAGGATACAAAATACTTTGCTCCTCCCATGGATAGAACCCGTGCCTGCCAAACATCAGAGTGAACCAATTCTAGAACAGAGACACTTCTAGAATTTGGTGTCTTAATTTTAGTGATGATGCTTCATGATAACACAATGCTTACAAAAAGGTAAAGTGATACGCGTACAATGCTCGTTCGGGGTCAAAGGAAACTTCCTTTTCTTCGAGCAAGTTTTTCAACCACCTAGGCAATCAACCTAATCGTTGTAGTGTAGTATTAGGGTAAGCCTCGGGATTGATATCGTTCTCTAGGGGAATAGGAATGCTAGTGAGAAATTACTACGCTAAAGTTGGGGTTGAGGAAGATTATTTTTTATCTTTTTTTTTATGTTTTTTAGAAAATAGAAAGGTATGAATCTCGGGGTATTGGATTTGGGGGGTGGTATTGTTGGAATCGCTCCTAACTCGTAAATGGAACGACATTGACAGGATTACATTTTCTATCCTTGTTACCTTAAATACATGGGCTTGTTATGTCAATTACCCATTGGGTATGTGTTTGGGTATATAAACCCCTCCATACTTCCATGGAGGGGTGAGTCTCATTTGTGTAATTTCATCCTTCCTAATAATAAAACACATAGTTTCTCCCTTCTTTCTATACTTTCTCTCTCTAACATGATGAAGATGTTCTTCCATCTTCCATGACCTCCCGATTCACCAAATGACCCATAAACACGATCCTAACATTGGTATCAAGAGCAAGGTTGGTTTGTTATCATTGGTTGATTTGGTGATGTTTTTCTTGTCAAAATCTTGTGTTAAAAATCTGGTTTTATTCTTAACCTTTCATATCTTTTTGGGTTAACAGGTTATTTTTAATACAAGTTTATTGTATCTATGTTGGTCACAAAGAGTCAAACTTTTTATTGATGTTTCCATATTTCTGTTTGTCCTTGAATCAGTCTTTGTGGTAACATTTTTGTGACTTATTTTTTGTCCAATTCGTGAAAGTCCTTATGGTCAACTGGTCGAAATTAGTAGTCAAATGGGTTAATTTGAAGTTTTTTTCTGCGGGTTTCTGGGTTTATATGTATGAACGGAAAAATGGTCGGAAAAGTATGCTGAAAAAATGGTCAAATGGTCAAAACCCTACTTTTACACCTAAGGACTCATCTACAAGTTGTATACGAGTAGCTTGGAAAGTTACTCGTAAGAAAGCCTACGCCTAAGTCTTACGCGTAAAAATTTATGCATAAGCATCTTGCGCATAAGGTTTTTATGCGTAAAGATTTATGACTAAGTCTTACGCGTAAAGACTTACACATAAGACTTCTGAGCTTACGCATAAGGGTTTCTTGGACCAAGACTTTACGCATAGAGTTTTGTTTACGCGTAAGACCGTTTAAAAAAAAAAAAAAAAATGACGAGATGAAAAGAAAACCATGACTATTTGACTAAAACCAAATACCAACTCATCTCAAGTCCAAACCAATTGGAAGAGTACCAACAAGACTGTGAAGTGACCACAGCCGGTACAAATTCAAGCACAACCAAACCAATCCTATTCAATCCTCTTCAATCAACCTCCATTATGTTCTAATCACTTCTCCAAATTATCTTATATCAAAACTACAAGACTCGAACAAATACGCTTTCAAGATCTCAGCTATATTCCTTTCGCTATACTCAAAAGTATATAAAGACCACAAGTCAAATTAACGAAAGAATAGACAACAACATTGATCCAATATTTTATCGAAGCTATGCTTCTTTAATTATCCGAATCTGAAAATGAAAAGAAAGTAACAACTATGTCATTTCTTTTCATTTGTTAGATTAAAATCTTAATCAACAACAAAATAAACCACAACCATGTACACTACCGAGACCCACGAGCGGATCTTGAAGCTTGTCAATTACTTTCTTGAGTCGTATGGTACTGAAAACGGAAATAATCAAGGTACGGTTAGGTTTTCATGTAATATTCTGATTGTGGTGTTCGTTTTTGAAAGATGATGATTGGATCGAAGATGTATTTGAGATGAGTATTTTTTTTTTTTGTCCGGTCTATTTTTTGGTGATGAGTTTGGGAGAGAGAGAAACTGAGATGAAGGGGGCGGACTTATCCTAACGCTCAGTTCTCGAGTTGAAAAGGAAGAGAAAAGTAAAGGAAACGGAAAGTTTTTTGTGTTCTCGAGTCTCTTTTAAAGGAGGAAAGGGAAACGGAAAGGAAATAGAGAGGAAGATTTGATAAGTAAATCTTCCTCCCACTTTTCTGAGGAAAGGGAAAGGAAACGGAACCATATATTGTGTAAAGACTAATATACCCTTTTTAAAACATTTGACATCAATAATTAAAGGGCATATATGTAATTTGACCAACTTATTTTACTTTTCCTCTCACTCAAGAACATGATTACGATTACTTTCATTTTCCTTTCCTCTATCTCAAGAACATAACAACTAACACTTACTTTCCTTTTCCATTTCTTTTCCCTTTCTTATTTTTTTCCATTTCCCTTCCTTAAAAACTTGAGAACTGAGCGTAAGTGTGTGTTTAAGTTGGTGTGAAATGAGAAAGATTAGGGTTAGCATCGCTCTTATACCGGTTATAACATAATCTGTCTTTAAATTGGGTTGGGCTGGGTATTTCAAGAGTATCGGGCCTTTATACGAATTGTATGGGCTACTATCACTTGATTCGCAGTTTGTTTGGATTAGGGCTTGGGATCCGAAAACAATTAAAACTTGGGTTGCAAGAGATATTCGAATATTTTGATACATGTTTTAAGGTTTTTTTGGTAAAAGATTGGTATTGGTATTTCACAAATCTTCATGAGGTTACTATTCCACGGCTAAAGTTTCCGATGAATTTCAAATGTGACCACGGGGATGACTCTTTATTATTTAATTGGGTTTGAAGTGACGTTTGACGAGCGAGTTTACTTATTTTGTCTTCTTTCTTTCTTCCATTCCGCGAAGATGACTTGTCTGGGCAAATATATTGAGTGTGATGAAGACTTTCTATCTAGTTACTTTTGTGATTCTTTCTCTCTTAACCCACAAAGTAGCTATCACTTTCAGTGTCTCACGTAGTTGATGATACGTCAAGAGGTTTGTACAATGGGTACACCGTTCTTTTCACAAGAATAGTACAAGCTTAAGTAACTATTCTGGGATATTTTACTTCATCCTCAAGTTCGTCATATTGGGTTATCTTCACATGTGGTTACTACAGTCAGCCGTTCAATTTTGATACAGGGGGTTAAAAAAGAGTGGTATTTTGGTTATGATAATTTTTCACGAGGATACAATTTTTGACAAAGATCGGGAAACCAAAGGCTAAATTTGGGCATTCAACAGCAAGATGTGACTACGGCGTGAATTCTTTATAATTTATTTGAGGTTGAAGTGGGATATCACGGGTACGTGTACTTAGTATCGGAAGATATCGGGGTTGGTTGGATGCATGATTCTTCGAGATCCTTGTTCGAGCTTTAACCGTTATGATTGACAAAGACTTGAGTTGCCTAGTTATACCTGATGTAATGAGTTATGTTGTTGTGCTCACAGCGTATAGCTATCACTAAGGTGTGGATAATGTGAGAAACTTTAAGTTTACCTTTTTTCTATGGTGTCAAGAAAAAGGGTTCTTCGTCTGACAATAGTGCAAGTTTAAGTCACAAGTTCGGGTTATTTTACTTCAGTCTCAAATTCGTTATATTGGGTTTTCTCCATCAGTAGTCACTACAAAAAGCCGTCTGAATGATAATGGGGTCGATAAAGAGTTAGCTGAGAAGAGTATACACGAGTAGAGAAGCCTTATCAACAATTGATTCTCACATGATATTTATGGTACTTCACAATTGTTCGATTACTTGGACATACATGTCTCCAATTCATCGTCAACATACGTGGTGTATGATTCTGATTCATTGAAAACATCGGGGGGAAGAGAGTATAGGTGGTGTATGCTTCCTTTGATGTTTTTGGATTTTTTTTTTCGAAAACCCTCTCCTTTCATGAATTTCTTGAATCAGGGGGAATAAATGAGATGATCATTGGTTAAAATTTCTCAAGTTGGTGTTATCGTCTCACTTTCACGAGTTATCGTGTGTGAAGTTACCTAAATATGATGTTGTGATGCCTCACACGGTCATTTATCGAGTAATTCTGATTCACGGGTAACTATTATTAGATAGACCGCAAAATTGGGAAGTCATTTCATCCCGTCTTTCATTGATTGTTTGGTGTGAAGCATCTACATATGTGAGAAGATATTGTTAATTTCTTGTATGTTACCCCCGAACGGATTTTCCGCAACAAGTCAAATTTACCTTGTGTGGTTTACTACTCATCTACAAATTCCGCTGCGTACTGAAAACTTCAAAAGTTAGAGGAAATGTTCACTACATCAAAGTTTCGAATCTGCAAAAGACGGTTGTCAATTTGGGGGAAGTTGATTCAGAAACTTCGCCAAAAAGGAGTGTACGGAGAAGCTGCTAAAGACATGTGGCAAATTGGGGGGAAGTTAATCCAATTTATGAATATTACATCATTTTCCTACAAGTGAAGAAAATGGTTCTCAAGTCAAGGTACAAGAAGAAGACAAAGAGCGTAAACTTTCATCATCCTCAGCACTTGAAGATCTTATGAAGACCTTTCTTTATTTGTTTTCTATATTTGTAGTAAATGTTGTAAGTAATCCCTTATCTCGTCCCATTGGGGGAAGATTGTTAGAATCGCTCCTAACTCGTAAATGGAGCGACATTGGCGGGATTACATTTTACATCATGTTACCTTAAACACATGGGCTTGTTATGTCAATTACCCATTGTTGTATGTGTTTGGATATATAAACCCCTCCATACTTCCATGGAGGGGTGAGTCTCATTTGTGTAATTTCATCCTTCCTAATAATAAGACACATAGTTTCTCCCTTCTCTCTATACTTTCTCTCTCTAACATGATGAAGATGTTCTTCCATCTTCCAAGACCTCCCGATTCACCAAATCACCCATAAACACGATCCTAACAGGTATTTCTACTGATTACTCTACTATCTAATTATCTAATTAACTAAGCTAAGGGATAGTCTATGTCTAATTGATGTGTGCTCGTATGTTGATTAAAAATGTGTCTACCTAGATACTATTACTCCATAGTTATCTTTTATTGATTTTTGAATTGCCACGTCCTTATTGTTAACGCGTTGTGTCTTCTAAGGTCGTAGGGTGTGCATTCTCTAACTCTTTGAGGTCACCTTTAAGTGTAGTAAACGAAATCCACTAAGTCATTCATAAACTAACTTTGAGGTTATCTTTGGGTTTTTAGCCTACAATAACTCTAGGTGATTATAAACTAATGTTCACAAAGATTACTCAAGCATTAAAAACACAACGATGTCCTATTGCAATCCTAAGCCAATTACAATTAAGAAAAGAGACAATCAATCAATATTCAATAACTAGATTTCATAGATCTAGGCAAAAACACAAGAAAATTAGCCGGATATGGTTAACATGCAAGCATACACACATACAATTGAAAACATAATGAAATCAATGAAGTAGATTACTTATCTTGTTGTAAAATAGGGTATGAGAACCCTAAGATATTGCCCAAGACAAACCAAAATCATTTTAGGGTTTTACTCCACAATTCTACCTCTTTAAAAGTCTGAAAATTCGAATTATATATATAGAGTTACAACTGCGACGGCGTCACTCTTTAATTGTGACACCGTCGGATCGCTGCCATTAGGGTTTCGTCTTGACCAATTCAACTTTGTGACGGCGTCACGTTGTGGTTAATGACGTCGACGACTTCATCTTCGACGCCGTCGAATCGGATCTAGGCCGTCGAGTTGTGGCCTACTCTTTAAAGCTCGCGTCGGTACAAAATAGCAATTTCACTCCGAGCCGTCGAATTAGAAGGATGGCGTCGCGCTTTATCTCGTGCGCGGTCGGTACACAAGTGGCTATGAACACCCCCTAACAGAGATCGGTTAAATAAAAGCCGGTTTCTATACTTAAAAAAAAGGAGGGCATGAAAGCTATACAAACACGTTTTAAAAAATAAACCAATCTCATTAAAATTGGTTTTGTCCGAATAACAAGTATTTATTCTCATAAACCAAAATTTTGATTTACCTCTTTTTTTTCCCCCCAAATTTTTTTTTTTTTTTATCCCGCCCCCAAATTCAACCCACGAATTCACAAATTCAAACCACCCACCTTTTTTCAAATTAAAAAAAGAAAAACCCCACCTGCTAGTCATTTTTTTCAGGTCTCTCTCTCATCGACATCATACCACAGCCACGATCGATATAGGTGAGTCATCTCCCCCCTTTTTCCGATATTTATCGAAACTTATGGTTATTTTTAAGCTTAATGTTTGTACATGTTTATGTTTATTTATGGGTTAACTAAACTCTTCATGTATGTGTGTAGATGTTTCAATTTTAGGTTTAATTGTAGGCTTTATGTATTTATGTGTATGTGTTGAAAGGGTTAGTTTTATCCCACTGAGACGGATCTTTGTGGACGAATTAGTACAGCTATGGTTATAATTTTAAAACCTTAGACTCTTCAAAGGTACTAACTATTAACTGGTAGAGTGCAGGGGTAGTCTTCATGAACTCGAATTGAAATTAGTAGAGCTATGGTTATAATTTTAAATGGTGCAGGAAAATCAAAATGTTTTAAAATGTACCAATCCCGTACCGAATTGGTGGTACCATTTTTTTCTCGAGGATGAAAGGGGGACATGATGTTGTAACCGTACCGGGAATTGGTACCGTACCCTTTTTTTCCCTTTTTTGTCAAACCGAAAAAATAATCCAGGTTACATGGTAGTTCTTTAAGGATAAACTTGTTAACTTTTTATGTAATTTAATCTTTTAGCAAGTGTCCTGAATTCTAATGTATGTAATATGAAAAAATAATGGTATATGAGTCCTAGATGTTTCCCAAGCTTTAAAGTTGTGTTATAAATTGTCTTGTTAGTTTGGAATAGCGCACCCTTTGCTTGTAAATGTACACATATAAATCTGCAAATATTGCTTGAAACTTATTTATCCATAGCTTCAAAGACATAAATAGGACTTTTTAGTTGCATCTCTATGCTTTGGCCGTAGCTTCACGGTGAGATACAGTCAAGTGAACAAAAGTATTATAAAATTGTTCTAGTATTGGTATTGTAACAAAATCAATACATTTTGGTCATGAGGTCTCTTAGCACTCTTTTGATGTGTACAGTTTACGTTACTTAACATGATGATCTCCGTCCAAATTGCTTTCAACTCAGTTAAGACCTGATATGGTTAGACTTTAAACACTCATAACTGGACTCTATTTTGACCAGTTAACCCACTGTGACCACTTAAAGGGGTGTTTGGAAAACTGTAACAGTAACAATTTTGACCCGTTAACCAACCGTGGCCACTTTAAGGGGTGTTTGGCAAACTGTAACAGCAACACTTTTGACCCGTTAACCCACTGTGACCACTTAAAGGGGTGTTTGGCAAACTATAATAGCAACAATTTTGACCCATTAACCCACTATAACAGCAACTTAAAGGACTTTTTTTTCAGTCAACTTCAAAAAAAAAGAAAAAAATCAGTTTTGACCCGTTAACCCACTGTGACAGCAACAATTTTCTAGGTAAACGGACGCTTTTCAAGCAATTTTAACCAACGAATTTTAAAAAACATGCAAACGATAACTAAATAAACATAGTACTATAATATTCGTAACTTATAAACGTCACAAAAGTAGCAAAACTTCATAAAAATCTGTTAAACTTGAAAAATAAACAAACTATCGCTTTTGTAATAATCTTGTTGATTACCTAAGTTTCAAGCAAATGCAGGCACACTATATTATGGAATTTTTGAATCAATGATAGCATAATTGGGTGATATAATAGGACAATAGAAAAGATTTATGATGTCATGGTTTGTATTTTCAATTTGTTTATTACAGCCCATACACTTTCAAATACGTATATTATACTCTGCATTTCAGGAGCCAATCTTGAGATTCAAAAAATTTGAAATACAATCCTGGGAATTCGAATATGAAACGCACTTTCACATGCTCGTTTCATTGCATAAAAGTGAGGTGACATATTTTACACACCCAATTACTCTAAATTTGATATAGCTTTGCTTAATTTATGCCATCTAGAATATATTTCATAATCATTACTTCCTATTCAGTATGATCTTCTCCAAAGTAGTTTTGGTTCATTTTTGATGATATGATGTTACTACTATGCTGTCTATATATAATGAAAAATGCTCTTCGTGTCCCCTACATTTCTTGATGTTTTATAGTAATATACAACAACAACATACCCAATCATGACGGGGTGGGGTATGGGGATGTTTTATAGTAATATGATCACACGATTTGAAAGTATGAGATTATTGCTCATGTTTCTTTTCTTTTTTATCTGTTCACTAGAAAAGTAATTGAAGTTCGGGACTCAACTTCCTTCATGTTTCAACCATTATTTAATAGATTTCTCACCTATTGGTTTTACATAAACATTTACTCACATGTTTTTTCCTTTTATCCAAATGGTGTTTATTAGGTGCAGGGGGTAGAGATCTAGGCTACCCATCAAGTTTAAACATTTTAAAAGTGGATTTTTGTAAAGATTATGGCTCATTTGGTCACCCTAAGGACAAAGAGCAAGTGTGTGTACATACTACGATGGACCCTCAAACCCTCTTCAAGTGAGCACTACTTCATAATCCATTAACATCTTTTATAGTTTGTTTTATAATTTTTAAATTTAAGACCATCTATCTCTATTAAAAGATTTTATTAGCCGATTTTGTTTCAAAAGAGGGTGCATGGGATTTTTAGATTAGTAAACCCGGTGTTGATACCTAGAAGGCTTTAAAGTGAGTCGACCAGTCGACGACTTTGGATTTATGGCTAAGTAATTTGGGTCAATGGCATCATTTGTAGAATGCTTTACAAGTTTATTCAAATATTAAAGTACGGAGTAAAAGATTTATGAAGGTTAATTACCAAAGAAGTCTGTTCATGTTGCTAAGAAATTTACTTTTAGCTGATGTACACAATACAGGTTTCAACTTTTGTTGTATTTAAGCTTCAGATCAGGTACAATTTTGTTGGGTTGTTCATGCTAAGTATGTTTGTTTAGTTTTTCATGGTCAACTATGTTTTAGTTTTAAAAAAAGTGTTTTATCGTTTATTTTAGTTGTCTACTTTCTAGATCAACTATTACTCTTATTTCTTTTTACAGTTCGTGTAATACACGGGTCATAACTAGTTGACTCATTAAAGAAGACTATTGATAAGGATCGATTGAACACAGTGGATTTGCATAGGCGTTATCCTAAGGAAATTAAATGTATGTATTTGTTCTAATTGTAGAGCATATATAATTGGCATATTATGTTTCATGTATAAAAGACAAGATCGATTGTTGCAGCATAGTTACGACATACTTATGAAGTGTGCATGTGTATGTCTCTAAGATGACTTGACCAAGTATTTTTCTTTGTTATAGGAATGTTCAACCAATTGAAAAGTTAAAATCAGCTTACAGGAGTTTTTTTTTGCTCGTTCAATTAATTATACCAAAAGCCTGTACCACTCAAGTATGTAAATCAAAATTTTCTTCTTCCTATAACAGTTCTATGAGTTGCTTGTATTAATTTTCAAATCCATAGGAGAAATCAGGAGATACTCGTAAAGCTGTACGAAGCTTTGGAACCATCTTGGCCCGGGGAGACAGCGGTACATTTATATAATTCTTATTTGGAAGTCAAACTGTGTTTTCCATTACTCGTCATATATTTATTTCTTTAATGATCTTCCAGGAAATCGCACTCAGTAAACGTTAAATATTTCTAGGAAAAGACTGAAGCAAGAAGGGTAAGGAGCAAATGTACTAATTACAACACTCTTAGCAGACATGTTTTTCTGTTTGTAATGCAAGTTGAGATTTCTTTTTATGTTGTTGTTGTTAGGCCTCATGGGGGTACATTTAAGGACATCAAAGACACAAAAAACACCACTCCGGGTAGTAGGAATAGCTTAAAATCAACGTCCTTGAAACCCATGTGGCACACTCTAGGAGCACGAGCTGAGAGAACTAAAGAGAATAATGCCATCCCTGCCAAGTGGACATCAAATAAGGTACTGCACGTTTTTATCTAGTAAAACTTACAATCAGTATGTTATACTTGTATGCTACTTTAAATTTCCATTATCTCTAGATTCCTCTGAGAGGTGTTGCTACTGCAGGTGGCCCTTCCCTGCATTGCCAACCTAACAATTGGGAGTGTGAATATGTGATGAAATGGATGCATGACTTGGTGCTCAAATACTGAAACAACAATTTACCGCACAAGGTAATTGCTATGAGTTTGAGAAAGTTTACTGATATATTAAACATGTAAACTCGTAAAACTTGTAGTAGAATGCGTTAGTAGTCCAAAGGTTAATGTCTGATTTAGGATAACTTTTTGTATACTTAAGGTTTTAGGCTAATGCGCACTTGTTAATTGATTTTTCTTTGATGGAAATGACATGATTGATTGCCTTATGATGTGTGTCATTTGTCGTTGTTAAATAACTTGGCAGTTTGTTTCTTGCATTGCAAACCGTCTTATTTTTTGCATAACTATTTATTTCATTAATTTACATGTAGGTACCTTGGAGTGACGAGCGTTCATTAGAGAAGAAAGAGTTGAACGCCATCATTGGTGCATGGTTTATGTTTAGTTATGTTGAATTATAGTGTTTTTCTTTAAATTTTGTTGAATTCTATTGTTTTAATTTGGATTTAGTCTAGGATTTATGTTTAGTTGAATTGACGTGTTATCTTAATTTAGTTTGTTGTTTTCAAAATCTATGGCGTATTTTAATCACTTTATATATATTTGTTGCATTTATATTTCTTTATTTTTGTGAGTCAATTGTAGATTATAGAATTTCTAAAAAATTAGAAAATTTTAGAAATGATTTTTTTTAATAAAATAGATTAACAAAAAAGACAGGTTTTGAGATAAAAACATATCTTTTTACTCCATATAAAGATAGGTTGTATGCTTTTATAAAGACATGTTGTGAGAGAACTGGTGTCAATGTCCAATAAAAATATGTTTGTTTACTCTATAATGGAGACCGATTTAAGGAGAAAACCAGTGTCGATGCTTCTAATAGAGACAAGTTGCCAAACCGGTTTCTATATGTTTCGATCATGGAGATACCACCCCCCCAGTGGTCTCAAAACCACTTTTCATGGGCTATTTTGACCGGTTTCTATGAGATTTTAGTGTCTTGATCTTGACTTTAGCCATTTTCTTCACATATTCACGCCTTTTCGTCCAAATAAGCATCATTCCAAGCATTTTGCCTTCAAGAGACCTAAAAGTGAAAATGAGCGAAATTAGCGATGGCGATATAAAAGTGGTCGATTAAGGGCTTAAATGACCCATCAAAGTGTACATTTAAATCCTTATCAAATATCCCTACACTTGGTATTTACTTGTCCTCAAGCAAATGTGCTTTTGGCCAATTAATTTATAAGTTAGGGGGCATGAAGCATTGGTTTAGAACAATTCACAACAAGTATAAGCCCCGGAAAAGTCATAACAAGCACGGAAATTACATACTAGCACCTCACAAGTGGTGTTTGGATACTCTCATCTCTCGGGTGTATATGAAATATATCAAATTGGAAATGGAAGATAAACACTCATTAACCGGTCCTAGTACATAGATTACCATAGGCTTGAGACTAGATCAAACTTTCATCGCTTTGGCGTAAGCACCTAGGAAAAACTATCTAGGAGGTCTTTTAAAGGGTTGTAACGTTAGGCTTACGGTAGGGAAACAAAGGGTTTGGTTGGTATGCGATTTAGTGGTGGCAAGTCAAAAATCCTTATGTTACAAGCATGAGAAGAAGGGTGTTGCTAAGCCAAGACTCGACACTCTAAAATCTAGATAACTTTAAAATAAACAAACATAAGTATAAAGATAGATGTAGGATGGTAACCCGTATGTTTTTTTTCATTTTTTTTCATTTTTTTTTTGTTGCATACACTTTTACTCTACCATCCTATACGATAACATCAAAATATAAGGGATTTATAGGCACATCCCTACACTTAAGTTTTTATTACTCTAACCCTAATTTGACCCGAATTGAAAAGATTAAAACAGTTAGAGTACATTATTACGTAAATAAAGGAAATTTGAATTTAACGTCCTTTCCCGTCACTCCATAAAATTTAACTTTACCCATGAGTCCCAATCGTCCCAAAACTGTATACAAAGGATATGCCTCGACTTAGCAACTTATGCAAGTAACTAGATAATTGAACTAAGGGTTTAGTATGATAACAATAATGCACTAAAAGTGAGTGCATACAAGGTAGGCTAAAGGCGATTTGGGTGTACATTTGGGGTGGATTGTAAACAATGCTCTTCATTGATATTCGGAAAACCGAAACATCACGAGAACCGCGAAAAGGATAGGCTTTGCGGGGTTAACTAGGGTATCGTGTACTAAAGATGAGTAAAGCGCAAGGTGTGGGGGAATTACTCAACCGATGTGGAAGAAGTGATTATAATACGGGTGTCAAACAAGGGTTATCCTAATGCCTCTTATCATTTAGTTATTCCTAACTACACAAGTGTAGTCTCACTAGCGATCTCGGGATGCATCACAAAACAAGTTCTAGAATCTATTATACTACCGGTGCAGGTCTCGAAGCATTAAAGATGAAGGCTTTAATTCTTATAGATCTAGAGCGAACCTCGCATTTTGGGGTGGAATTTGAGTGGTAAAGGGTTTTGTGCTAGTCATATAACTTCCTATCCATGAGACGCTTTATTAAGACTAAAGACCCACTCGTACAAGTCATGAAAGATTTAAAATTTGGTGCTAAAATTGCCCTAACCGATATTTCTCATGGTTTATTACACAAATGAAATAGGACAAGACAAATGATCAAGGATAAGCATAGTTTCAAAGTTCTCGTTTTATTTTCCCTCCCTACATTTAAACTGAACATTGTCCCCAATGTTCTCCGAAAGTATCAAAGTTATGATAATGGAAGGTAATTAAAAGTGGAAGAAACTAATACTCCCCTGATTAGCTCGGTAGGATCCGTGTGAAGTAGTGGTTAAATTCTTATTCAAGAAGAATATATGCGTGAAAAGCTCCATCCAATCTTATGTATCTTCTTCTTGATAAATAAAACCTGCACACTTAAGAAAACAGATGAAACCCAGCGTAAAATCGGTGGTAAAACTATATATGACTCTCTGAACTAGGATATAATGCTTGTGGAATGGATGTTTCTGATTTTACGGAAAATTAAGACTGAGAAATTCCAAAAATTTATAAGTAGCACATAAAATGAGAAAAACTTATAATTTGTTTACGCTCCTCCGGACGTCAGTTATCCTATGAACGGTATGCGATTTTCTGAAAAAAAAATGGAAAATCTATATCTTTAGAGTCCGGAAAAATTTACGCAAAACATCCATTATGACTCAATACAAGCATTTGACTCTAACAAACACACATGTATATCTTTTAATAATCGTAATTCTCATGTTCACGTTCTTTTAAAAACGTGTGTAATCTTCTCTACACTTATCCTTTTTGTAAAATACCTTTATATGTAATTAAGACGAGGTTAAAGACAAAATAAAGCATTTTCACAAATTCAAACATGAGAATAAACAATCAATGAAAAGATATATGACACACAAGCAAGCAAACAATTATGAATGGGTTGCCTCCCACAAAGCGCTTTTCTTTATTTATGAGTCTTGTAGCTAGACTCGAAGTCGTGCCCCTACATACCTATGTAAGTAAGCTTATCCTCAAGAATGTCATAAGGATCAAACTTATCATTTAAGTTCTTAGTGGTATGCTTAGTTCGGTATGCCTTTTCAAACTTTTCTCTATCGGAGTCATAGATCGTCATCCTAATGTGCCATTCTCCATTACCATCACTAGGTGGTCTATCCCAATTCCACTTATGCTTAGGCTTCTCACTCTCAACTTTCCACTTATTCATGACAAGATTAACGGGCAAGCTTCCTAGGAACTCGGTCATATTCATAAATACAAAGGCGTCCTCGAACGGGTTCACTTCTATATCCCTAGCCAATTCTTGGTCATGGAAAGTTGAATTACTAACAAAGGCCTCTTCTAGATAGAAAGGTCGTTGGAGACCTATGAAATCTTTATTAATCTAAGGTCCATATCTAGATGACATTCTATCTAACATGATCTTGTAGGGAATTTCTTCCTCTTTGTAGTAGATATGCTTCTTGACATCGTAAATTGACCTAGCACTCCCTTCTCCTACTACTATTTTAGACATCTTACAATCAATGATGGCACTAGCGGTAGCTAATAATCCCTTTCCTACTAACAATGGGCATGTCGGGTCCTTATTCATGTCTAGCACACGGAAATCCGCCAAAAGAGTCAATTCTCCAACGTTTACTACCATGTATTTTATTATCCCTACCGAATATGCAATACTACCGTCCGCTAGACCTAAGATGGTTTCCGTTGGCTCTATCTTACCTAGGTTAAGGCTTTTATGGAGTGACAACTGAAGAAGGTTGATGCTCGATCCTAAGTCAGCTAAAGTGTCGAAAAGTTTGGAGTTTCCAAGCCTACACGGAAGAACGAATAGCCCGGGGTCATCTAACTTATTAGGTAACTTATTTTGCACAAATGCGGACCCCCGTTCTCCTAGTTTTAGTTCTCACTCGTAATTTTCTTTTAAAGCATTGTAATAAGGTGCATGAGCCAAGACTTCAAGAACCGTTTTTCTTGGTGGAGCTCCTTGTACTCCTCCTCTAGATTAGGTTTGGGTTCTTGGTTGTGGGTTTCTCAAGAGTTGGTTGGACCAATGGTTGGGTCCTTGGTACTTCATGAGGATCGCTTGGAACCCGTGTTGATGGCGTTAACCGGATGAACTTTCAGGTGTGAAGGGCATGGATATGCACTCTCCCTAGGTGAGCAAGAACATGAAGTCGATGAGATCAAATTCACTTTTGGGTTCTTTATAGTGTCACTTGGTAGTGCTCCAATTTCACGTTCATTAAAGGCTATTAAGATGGCATCGAGCTTGTTTGTCATCTCGCCTTGTTGTTGCTTGAAATCGGCTTCAAGCTTAGTCAATCGAGTTTCTTGAGATGACATGAATCTAGACATAATTGCCTCAACACTAGCGGAGTTCCCGATGTTTGGAGAGTTGAACCTACTAGGTGGACTAGATGAGCTTTGGGGTTGGTTTGAATTTTTGTTCCACTTAAGGTTAGGGTGATTCCTCCATGAGGGGTTGTAGGAGTTTCCTAAGTTGTTTTGTTCGGGCTTGAAAGTGTACCACTTCTCTCCGCTCCATCGATGCCTGGGCGTAGTCCGCAAAGCTTGTTCGGGAGTCTTGTGCAATCACGGTGTCATGGGAACCACTACACAACTCACAAGGTAGAGTGATTTTGTTCACTTGATCACGAAGACTTAGAATTTTGTAAGAGCTCATTAGAATTTGAATTGATCTTCAAGCTCGAGCATCCTACGGTCGGAAGGTTGTGAGTCAATGGGAGGCAAGGAGATTGCCTTGAAGGTTTTGGGCAACTCACGGGGGTCATTCCAACTTTCGTTGTCATAGAGAGCAAGGTCCTCTATTATACCCTACGATTCTTCTGCGGTGAGATTACTAAGTTTACCACCAACCGCTTGGTCAATGGATTGCTTAGTTGAGAAGTTGACATGATCATAGAAGATTTGGACTTGGAGCCAAAGATCAATGCCGTGATGAGGGACTTTATGGAGTAAGTCCTTGAATCGAGTCCATGCTTCGTAGAGAGATTCACCTTGACGTTGTTGGAACATCAAGATTTCATTCCTAAGCTTAGTAGTTCTCCCTGGTGGGAAAATTGGGCAAGGAAGCGAGTGGTGAGATCATCCCAACTTGAGATGGAGCCGACGGGAAGTCGCTCAAGCCAATTACTAGCTTGATCCCGTAGAGAGAATTGGAAGAGACGCAAGCGCGTGGTCTCCCGAGTAGTAGCATCAAGGTCGATGGAATCGACGATTTTAAGGAAATCCTTAAGATGCTGATTAGGATCTTCGGAACGAAGTCCATGGAATGCAAATCCATTTTGCACCAGCCGGATGGTGTCGGATCGAAGGGCCGTAGTTTGAGCTTGATCGGGGAGCTCAATCATGTTCCTATAGCTAGGTTGTTTGGTCTAGAGTATTCACCAAGAGTGTGGCCTCTTTGCGGGTCATTTGGTGGTGGGTTGATGAGTGGTGGTTGATTATCACCTTCCATGATGAAAAGTGATAGGATTACGAACAAATTCACGAAGAAGGGAGATAGACTACGAGGAAGCTAAAATTGGGAAAAAAGCTTACTTGATAGGAATCAAGCAAGGGAACATAAACGAGGTGGAAATCTAATAACATCAAATAGTCCTGATTTTCTAAGCATTAATTTCCCCCTTTATCATCACATTTTGAGTAAAATGCTAGTGAAAACATCCTTATTCCTTATTATTTCATTTCAGGACCTATTCTATGTAAGGAAGCTGTAATTGGATGTTTTCAAGCCCTATGAATGAGTTGTCGCTTAACTACGGCGTAACCAAGTGATGAAACTACGACGTAACTAAAGATTATGAAGGCTAAGGCATAAACCTCAACTCAGGTTACGCTGTAACAACTGATAAACACCCAATTAACAAAGACTACGGCGTAACCCTTAACTCAGGTTACGCAGTAATGAAGAAATACACATGATTTACGAAAGATACGGCGTAACCCCAGCTAAGGTTACGCCATAAACATGGATAAGCACAAATGATTGAAGAAGTTACGACGTAACTACCTAATAAGGTTACGCCGTAACTAGTATCGGAGCCTATAAATAGTCGAAGGTTCCACCAGTTTTAATCATCTCTCCTTTCCCAAACCTTCATCAAAACACAGAAGAAGAAGCGTGGCTTAGGAGCACTGAATAACGAAGTCCTCGTCTACGATTTCTATTGTATTCGATTTTGAATTCTTTTTATATTTTTCTAGGACTTATACTATGAATTCATATCATTAATTGAAGTTTGCATTTATGTTATTGTTATTTTCTATAATTCTTTATAGACATTTGATAGTCTTTTCATAGATCGCTAGCCTTGGTAGTATTATAAGCTTGGTAGTATCTAAAGGGGTGGAGATATGACCAACTAACCCCGGTCGATAGATTGCAGTATGGGAGGAATTGGCCATAGTACAACCACTCTTCGTGTGCGAATGACCAAATGATCACCTATCAGTGGAGGTATTTAAGAGGTTGGGGAATCTAAGTTCCTAACGGTAGGGTTCCCCCGTCTAAATCTAGTAGATTTGGTGTAATGATTTGCTATTAGGTTGCGAATGATCCGGGTGACTGTTCATCTTGGTGAGGAATCTAAGAACCATATGCCATGACGAATTGACCAAAGGAGCGGTGATAAATAACCACTATATTGAACCTTCATATCGTGAATCAATTCATATTTGTATTCTTCATTAAGCTTCGTTTATCTATCTCTTTACCCTAATTTTCTGGTGTCTGTGTGAGTAGAATAATAGCATATCGATGAATTATAAAAACTTTGTAATACCAATATATTATCAATATCATTTCTAATCATCTTAGTTCTTTCAAGGTCACAGCTCTCTTGGGACGATACTCGGATTTACCTAAGGATTTACTACATCTGATCGGGTTCCCTGCTGGTTAGTATGTGTCTATCCTAAGTTATCTAAGGTTTATAAATATTAAAAGCAGGATGAAATAGCACATCAAAATCTAACTATCTATTCTATTCCCCGGCAGCGGCGCCAAAAACTTGATACGCATACAACGCGCGTTCGGGGTCAAAGGAAACTTCCTTTTCTTCGAGCAAGTTTTTCAACCACCTAGGCAGTGAACCTAATCGTTGTAGTGTAGTATTAGGGTAAGACTCGGGATTGATATAATTCTCTAGGGGAATAGGAATCTAGTGAGGAATTACTACGCTAAAGTTGGGGTTGAGGAAGATTATTTTTTTTATCTTTTTTTATGTTTTTTAGAAAATAGAAAGGTACGAATCTCAGGGTATTGGATTTGGGGGTGGTATTTCTACCGATTACTCTACTATCTAATTATCTAATTAACTAAGCTAAGGGGTAGTGTATGTCTAATTGATGTGTGCTCGTATGATGATTAAAAATGTGTCTACCTAGATACTATTACTCCCTAGTTATCTTTTATTGATGGTTGAATTGTCACGTCCTTATTCTTAACGCGTTGTGTCTTCTAAGGTCGTAGGGTGTGCATTCCCTAACTCTTTGAGGTCACCTTTAAGTGTAGTAAACGAAATCCACTAAGTCATTCATAAACTAACTTTGAGGTTATCTTTGGGTTTTTAGCCTACAATAACTTTAGGCGATTATAAATTAATGGTCACAAAGATTACTCTAGCATTAAAATCACAACAATGGCCTATTGCAATCCTAAGCCAATTACAATTAAGAAAAGAGACAAACAATCAATATTCAATAACTAGGTTTCATAGATCTAGGCAAACACACAAGTAAATTAGCCGGACATGGTAAACATGCAAGCATACACACATACAATTGAAGACATAATGAAATCAATGAAGAATATTACTTATCTTGTTGTAAAATAGGATATGAGAACCTAAGATCTTGCCCAAGACAAACCAAAATCGTTTTAGGGTTTTACTCCACAATTCTATCTCTAAAAGTCCGAAAATTTGAATTCTATATATCTGATTACAAGCTGCGACGGCGTCACTCTTTAATTGTGTGACGTCGGATCATTATTGGGGTTTCGTCTTGACCAAGTCAACTTTGTGGCGTCACGTTGTGGTTGTGACACCGTCGGCTTCATCTTCGACACCGTCGAATCGGATCTAGGCCTTTTGAGTTGTGATGCCCTACTTTTTAAAGCTGGCCGTCGGTACAAAACAACAATTTCACTCTGAGCCGTCGCAATTAGATGGACGTCTTCGCCGCTTTATCTGTGGCCGCCGTCGGAGTGCGTTTCAGCGACTTGAGTGTCTTGATCTTGACTTTAGCCATTTTTTCATATATTCATGCCTTTTCGTCCAAATAAGCATCATTCCAACATTTTGCCTTCAAGAGACCTAAAAGTGAAAAGGAACAAAATTAAGCGATGCGGATATAAAAGTGGTCGATTAAGGGCTTAAATGACCCCTCAAAAGTGTACCTTTTAAATCCTTATCATAAAGAAACCTTTGTGAGGCCAGGAATTAACTTCCTTTCAACAAGAATCTTCATTCCTTGTTCTGACATATGTCCGAGCTTCTGATGCCATGTTACTACAACTCTATGACTTGAACTATATGAAGCAACAGATGCTTCCACCTCCTCCATTACCTCTCCTTTCAATTGGTATAAGTTTGCAGCCACCTTTTCACCTTTCATAAGTACAAGCGCGCCTTTTATAACTTTCATGATCTTATTTTGCGTTTCAACCTTACAACCAAGATCATCCGATTGTCCCAGAGACAATAGATTATTTCTCAGGCCCTCACGTGTCGCAGATCCCGAATAGTATGAATTATACCATCATGTACCTTCACCATGATATTTCCAATTCCAATGATCTTTAGTTCATGATCATTGCAACTATACACAGATCCGCCTCTAGAGATAGGTTTATATTGATGAAAACATTCTCTTCTTGCGGTCATATGAAAAGTAGCTCCTGTATCGAACAACCATATGCATACATCTGCAAATCTTTTCCTGCCTTCATTTGCAACCGCTGCTTCACAACACAGAGCATTACCATCTTTTGAAGTGCTTGCGAAATTTCCCTGAGGATTAGAGGTATTTAAACCATGACAATCTTTCTTAAATTGACCTGGCTTGCCACATTTGTAGCATTGAAAACTCTTTTTCCTTCCTGTTCTAGATTTACAATGATTGTGACTCCCACTAGAGCCAGGTTCCATTGACCTCCCTCTCGTCACCACCAAAGCCTTCACCTGTCTTGAACTGGTATGTCTGTCCTCTCTATTGTTACTCCTATTTTCTTCTTCCAGAATAGCGGCCGCAACATCACCGAAGACTAGATAGTCAGAAAGAACATTACTGGTTAAATTGATTATGAGTTGGTCATATGATTTAGGTAAATTTGAAGTAGAATTTCAGCACGTTCTTGTGGCTCTATTTTACAACTCAAAGACGTGAGCTGAGAAAATAGAGTATTCAGGTTATTAACGTGCTCAGTCACTGAAGTAGATTCCGTCATGCGAAGAACATAAAGTTTCCTCTTAAGGAAAATTTTGTTGTGGAGCGATCTTGCCTCGTACAGTCGAGCAAGATGATCCCATATTTCCTTTGTAGTCTTCTTCTTCTCTACGCTAGACAAAACTCCATATGCTAATGCCAGATGAAGATTTGCAATAGCATTTCCATCCATCTCGTCCCATTCACTATCATCCGTGACCTCAGCTGGCCTTTCATCAATGGACGCTAAACATTTATCCTTTCGAAGGATAGCCTTCATCTTTAATTTCCACAACGAGAAATTATTCCAAATGAATTTTTCGATTTCAAATTTAGCCGCCATTGCTACAATAACAAACTACTTTTCGACAAAACTATTATTTGTTAATAATAATAATGAACACCTTTGAGTGAGTATAATCTTACTTATCTTTTGATGTGGAGGGTCCACTAATTAGTGGAAACCAAAGAGCATCGATAAATAATTATACACACATGACCTAGCTCTTGATACCACTTGTTGAGAAAAGTGACACGGATGAAGCAAACCACAACTAAAATATGAAATATAATAAAAGATGACACACGGATATAACGTGAAAACCCCCAATAGGGTAAAAACCACGGGCAAAGAAAGATACGTTTCACTATGATGAAAACTACGAGTTATACTTTCTCTCTAACTACAAGGATAAACACTTATATCTCTTGTATTAGGAGATATTACAAACTCTCTTAATTAACTCAAAAACTAAGAGAAAGAATGAGACCAAGAACACTTTTGTATTCGTTTGAATGGGATGCGAAAACTGAGCAAGCATCATTGCCTTTTGTAGGCTTCAAATGACCATTTTGACATCATTCATGACCTCCCTATATCAACTTGCATACAACTTGCAAAAAGATTTCACATTGAGATACAATGTATCTATTAACAAACATAATATAGTTATGTTCATATGAGGGGAAAATAGATGTATTAAAATATTAATCAAGAAAAAATAATTGTGTCATGCGTTTAAAAAATATAAGAGATGGAGGACCATGGATGTAAAAGGTTAATAAATATGAAAAATAGATTAATAAATTGTAAGAGTATAATTGTAAAGTAATATTCATTTGCCTTTGATTTATAAAATGATGCCGTGAGAATATCTCCTCCCTTTCATTTATCATAAGCAAAAAAAAGCATCATAAAGCAGTTTTCATTAAATATTACCTTTGAAATCTGCAAGTAATTACAGTAAAACCTCTATAAATTAATAGTGTTAGGACTGAGATATTTTATTAATTTAGCGAGATATTATTTTATCAATAAATTAATAATTTATTAATTTAAAGAGATTTTACGTATAATTTTTAAATTTCCATCTGCAATATACTAGTTACAATGTCTAATAGTTAGAGATGAAACATAAATCAGAAAAACAGATTCTAATTAACATTTTATGAATTCACATTCACAAATTAATTGAATTTGTCAAGTTTATTGTTTTTTAATAAGTAAAAAGTTAGTTTCGTTGGAACAAGTTCCAATTACGTATGACCTTAATTGAGTTATTTGAATTTGTACAAGTTCTAATTACGTATAGCATTTTATATATATATATATATATATATATATGTGTGTGTGTGTGTGTGTGTGTGTGTGTGTGTGTGTGTGTATGAAATTTTTAATAATTATTAATTTATAGTTTCGTAGGGACCAATATATACACTGAGGTTTCAAAAAAATTATTATCTTATTATTTTATCGATTGGGGTCCAAATTTGTACTGATCCCAAGTTGAGACTGAACAAATTATTAATTTTATCGACGTTATTAATTTATCGAGTATTAATTTATAGAGGTTTTATTGTAGTAACAAGTTCCACTCGTAAGTCATTAAACCATTATCAAGGGTAAAATTTGGCCTTTCTTTTAAGTTGGATGAAAAATCAATTTTATTAATATGCATAGAATTAAGGGCAAATCGCAAAAAAAGGTACTCATCTTATGTCCAATTTCAATTAAAGGTAGTGTTCTTTTTTTTTTTTTCTCAATTTAAGGCACCGACTTTTTTTTTTGGCCGATTTAGGTTTTTTTCTAACTTCCGTTAACTATTTCGTTAGTAAATTACATGTTTGGTCCTTGAGTTTGTATATGCATTTCATGTTTGGTCCGTTAACTGTTTTGCATGTTTCAGTCCGTTTTGCACATTTTCGTCCGCTTTACACGTTTAGTCCATTTTTGAAATATTCTTTCCAAATTTTTTCAAAAACTTTTCGAAATATTTTTTCCAAATTTTTTCAAAAAAATTTGAAATATTTTTGTCAAAAAAATTTGAAATTTTTTTTTCAAAATTTTCAATATTTTTCCAAATTTTTCAAAAAAATTTTGAAATATTTTTTCAAAACTTTTTGAAATATTTTTTCCAAATTTTTTCAAAATAACTTTTCGAAATATTTTTTTGAAAAAATTTGGAAACAGAATGTTTAGAAAAAATTTTGAAAAAAATTATTTCGAAAAATTTTCAATTTTTTTTAAATATTTTATTCGAAAATATTGAAAATTTTGAAAAAAATCAAAAATTTTTTTTTAATTTTTTTTGTGGTGATTGGTGGTGTTGGGTGGTGGTGGTTAGTGGCGGTGGTGATTGGTTGTGGTGGAAGCGTGCAAAAGCAGATGAGAAAGCGTGCAAAAGCGGACGAAAAAGTGTAAAAGCAGGCGGCGTGCAAAAATAGGCGGCGTGCAAAAAGCAGACAAAAGCGGACGGCGTGTAAAAGCGGACGAAAACGTATAAAAGCGAGCAGCGTTTGCAAGCGTATGAAAGCGGACGAAATAGACCAAACATGAAATGCCTATTCAAACTCAAGGACCAAACATGTAATTTACTAACGAAATAGTTAACGGAAGTTAGAAAAAAAACCTAAATCGGCCCAAAAAAAAAGTCGGGTACCTTAAATTGAGAAAAAAAAAGAATAGTATCTTTAATTGAAATTAGACATAAGATAAGTACCTTTTTATGCGATTTGCCCTAGAATTAAAGGTAAAATTTACCAAATTTGTATATAAAATATTCCTGAAATCGAATGAGACACATTGTGGCCCCTTTCATATGCTCCAAGAAAACTATTTGGGTTGTTTATGAACTATATGGATTTAGCAAAGGTTTTTCTACAAGATGTGGAAAGGTGACTATTGTGAGGCAGGTTCTTAGCCACTCGGGTAGAGTTGGAAAAATCAACTTTTCATATAATGAAAATGCTATTTCCTCTAACAAATTATTACTACTTATCTTCTTACTCACAGGATCTTGACAATTGTAAGAATTGACGGCTTAGATGCAGAGAAAATGAGTAAAAAAAATATATATAATATTATTACGTGTGTAACATCATTATTAGAAATATATTGTAGAAGACTTCAGCAATGCTCTTTCATATAATGGTTCAAAATAATAACTTTTTGCTATATGTTGAAACTGGTCGGGTGGGTTTGGGTGCTGTTAGAACCAAAAACACATTAGAACCAAAAACACATTATACTACAGACATATTTATAAAGGCTATAATGTTTGAGTGTTCATATATTTTGTAGTTTCCATTGATTAATTCTTTTATATTAAAGTGAACTTCAAACATAATACTAGATGCAAGATTCGTTCGTGCACAAGTATTAAACTAGTAAATTACAAATAAACACTCTATATGACCCATAAACAAAAAAAATATTTATAACACAATCAACTACAAACAAAATAGACGGTAAAAGCCTTTAAACATACAAAGGGTGGAAGGTGTGGTTGCCTCTTTTATCTCGACGCAGCAGCGCGCAAACTTAGCAATTTCTCCCAACTCAAATCGGGTTATTCCAACAACATCTTACTGCGTGGTTATTTCAACCCATTTTCATTTTGGAATTTTAATACGTAACTAACAAATAGATATTGTGCCAAATACTAATAATTGTTTTATTCGACAAAGCCATTTGTGTTCGACCAAACATTTTAACAGAACTTTGTTATATTCTCTGTGCTAAAAAATTACGTGAGTCAGCTGCAGCGTAATTTCTAATTCACAAAGTAACTAATCACCATATGTTAGTTGGTTGTGAGCAAGGGCGGAGCTATTAAGGGACCGGGAAGGGTCCCGGCCCTTTTAGGCCTAGGCTCGTTAGTGTATTTTTTCGCGATTCCATGTGTATTTCCGGAAAATATTTTAATATGAGTGCTAATCTATAAATTTTACTGATGATAATATCAACTATTTAACTGTATACAAAAATACATAATAAAATTAATATACTCTTTTACATCTAGTAACTATGAATCATGAAAACATTATGCTAACAAGATGATGGCTAAATACTTTAGAGTTTAGACTATCCAATAAACTGTTCAATATCTTGAAAAATTTCGGAAAATTTCGGGTCTTATCGAGCTGACCCGATAACCTGATAAGAGAAGCAGTTCCACCGAACTCGATCCGATAACAATATTGGGTTGTCGGGTTCGGGTCAAACTAACCCGATAAGCTTTTCTAACCCAATTCAACCCGATGCTACAAGGCTTATCGGGTTCGGGTTCGGGTCGGTCAACCGACCCTACAGACACCCCAACACAAAAGAAAATGGAAGTTTCGGTTTGCAGGCCAACCATAACTTTGAAAAGGTTGTGGGCCGACGCGGTCACCATCGGTGGAGCTAGTGGGAGAACCGATTGGGTAATCAGTCGGTTGGCATTAAAGGTTGCCATTAGCATTTGCCTAAAAATATAAACTTATGCTGTAGAACGTAGGTTTCATGTTGATTTCATGTAATATGAGTAAATTACATTGAATATATGGATCCTAGGTATCTCAATCAGACATACAACATGCTTATTTTGTGGTTTTTAAAATGGCAATAACTTGAACCAATGTGGTGTTATTGTCTTTGTTACATTAGTGGTTGCTTAGGTAGATGTTCAATGCTTGATTAGTAGCGTTTTTTTTTTCTTTTTCGATTTTTTTTTTTAAGGCAACATATATTAAAAGAACTAAACCAGTAACAAATTACAAAAAATTGTCATCTCACTTTCTTAACAAGACAATAAAAGATGAAAGGACCAAAGGAAAAAAAGCACCACAAGGTGGATACAACCGAACCAAAAAAAGAACAGAAGACAAGGTACAAAATCCCAAGAACAAAAGACAATAATGCATTTATAAATGGCCCACTAGCTATTTATAAATGCATAATCAGGTAGGAACAAAATGGGATCAAACAAAACTGACACATATTTATTACTCCTTCCGTCTCATATTTATTGTCCATATTTCCTTTTATTGATGTCTCAAATTAATTGTCCACTTTCCTATTTTAGTAAGAAAAAGAGAATATAATGAGGGAATATTCCATTTGAGTGGTTGAAAGTTATGGTGGTCCCACTTTTATTAATCCTTGTGCTTCTTGTCTCCTGACAATAATTTTGAGACGGAGGGAGTACAAAACAAACACAATAAGAGCATCCGGTGTGGGGATTGTCGTGGCTCGCCGTGGGTGACGTGGAGCCCCGCCGTGGCTCGCCACACCGGGGTTGCTCGTTGTGGCTCGCCGTGAAGATTGAAATCGTGGGACGACGAAGGTAACCTTCCGACAAAAGCAA
Organism: Chrysanthemum lavandulifolium; assembly: GCA_022545495.1. Taxonomy (NCBI): domain Eukaryota; kingdom Viridiplantae; phylum Streptophyta; class Magnoliopsida; order Asterales; family Asteraceae; genus Chrysanthemum; species Chrysanthemum lavandulifolium. The sequence continues at coordinate 288,135,914 of CM040239.1, read as the reverse complement.
TGAACTTTTTTTTTTTTTTTCTCTCTTTTTTGTAAGATTTGTAAAGTTTTATATAATAAGGTGAAAGTGAAGTGTTATTGATTTGAAAGGTTCAGTAGAGAAGTCTTGAGAAACTTGGTTAAACAAAAAAGCTGAAACTTGAAGATTAACTAAAAACATGAAATACATAATAAAACTTAAACATTAAAACTACGGAGGATCCTAAAACAACATAAAAACATGAAATACATAATAAAACTACTAAACACTTAAAAAGCGAGTCACCCGGTTTTTGAATTTGAATTTAAAATTTAAAATTTGAATTTAAAATTTGAATTTGAATTACCCGCTCAACACTAAACGGCTTTAAAATTTAAATTTGAATTACCCGTACTAACAAGACACGGTTTTGAATTTGAATTTGAAATTGAAACCACCTTTATAAATAACATCTATAAAACCACCATTTTATTTCACATCTACATCAATTCAAAAAAACACACAAATGTCTCAAAATTTGAAGTGGAACAAGTCTGAAGAAATCTTGCTTATGAGTTTGGATAGAAATTTGCAAGCTATGGATATACAAAAGGTTCAACGAATTTACAAACGATTCTTGATCGAAGTGCTCAAAATGACCACACTCATCTCGAAAATGCGAAACTAAGCTTCCAGCAACAATTTGGTAGAAAGGAGTTCAAATATGTTCACGTTTGGGAGATTTTGAAAAATTGCCCAAATTGGGATGTCGAAGATTAAATCCAGTAGTATGTGTTGTTTTTTTTTTAATCGTGTTGTTTTTTTTTCCCGTATCGTGTTGTTTTTTTTTCCGTATCGTGTTGTTTTTATTATTGTGTTATGTATTGTATTTTTAATTTGAATGAAATGAATTTATTAGTTTTATTTGGAGTGAAAATTGAATAAAAAATAAAGTAGTAGTGGTGGGAAATGAAGAGGTTGAGGTTTGTTATGAGTGAGGAGGGGTTTGTTGTGGTTAGTTGTGGAAAAATGGGATGTTGATGTGGCGGTGAGGTGGCGTGACAGCGAAGTTGAGCCTTGTTATGACACCTTGTGCTCTAATGCATAACCGAAAGGTGCGAAATTGTACCGCAGGCCCTTAGATTAGTTGCTTGTTGACGTACTGGCCGTGAATTATATATAATTTAAGTCTACATTATAGTAATTGTTTAAACACTATATAGAGTTCATGGGGAGCTATGTGATCAATGCCAAATCACAAAAAGAAAAGAAAAATATTCAACTCCTATTTCCACTTACTCCTTGTGAAAGTTCGTGTGTCTCATTGAGTTGATAGTACTATCAGCATATACAATGTCAATGGTAAATGAGTGGCAACACCTCAAAATACCTTTTGAAGACATAAAAGTAGCAACTGAAAACTTCAAAACGTTAATCGGGCGAGGTGGATATGGTTGGGTGTTCAAAGGAAAACTCCTTGTATCAGGAAAAGAGACCATGGTTGCTGTAAAGAGGTTAAATGAGCAGTTCGGACAAAGTTTAAAGGAGTTTTTGACAGAGATTCAGTTGTTGTCTGGTCAACAACATCCAAACCTCATCTCTCTTGTCGGTTTTTGTGACGAGGGAAGAGAAAAGTCTATCGTTTACGAATATGCAGAACATGGAAGTTTGGATCAGTATATAAGGCGTACTAGAAAAACCACTTCTACTACTCTTACTTGGTTACAAAGACTCCAGATTTGTGCTGATGTGGCTCGTGGTTTGGATCACCTACATAATCATGTTGGAGGGCATCGGACGATTATCCATAGGGATATAAAAAGTTCAAATATTTTGATCGATGAGAATTGGGTTGGTAAAATATCTGACCTTGGATTGTCCAAGCTAAGCGTATCAGGTTTTGGAATGAGTGACATTGTTTCAAATGGTTGTGGGACTCGAGGTTATTGTGAACCAGAATACTACAATACGGGAATCGTGACCAAAAAATCTGATGTCTTTTCTTTCGGAGTTGTTCTATTCGAAGTTTTTTGTGGGAGACTGTGCCTCGTTGATAGCGATGATGGATTCTCGCTATCAGGCATATCGGCCAAAAAATACTACAAAAATAACGCCTTGTACAAGATTATTGATCAAAGTTTAAGGGAACACATGGGCTCGTACTCCATGACCAAATTTGCAGCAATCGCATACAGATGCTTGCACGATGATCGAGAGCAACGACCTGCCATGGATGTTGTCGTGAAAGAACTTGAGGAGGCGCTGAAATACCAGGTGAGTTTTATACCAGATTTATTATTAATGCGAGTGGAATTTTATATAAAATAACAAAATGGCCACTTTACGTCTTGCGATCATAAACCTATTATCGTTTTTATAATGGATCTCACACAGTTATTATAATTTAGCAGATATCATATGTGAGATTTATATTGTATTTTCTATAGGAGGAATGTGAGTCTTGGGAGACAAAGCTACCGGGAGACTTGGATAGTTTGATCAAGATGTTCAAAATTCCTCATGAGGTCTATACTAATAAAAAAGAACTATTCTCCTATCTTCTCAAAGGACTTTATTTTGATGAAGGCAATAAGGTAAATTTGTTTGTGACTTACATTTCAATTTCAATATATCATACAACATTCGATACATCAAATCTGAAATTCTACTCGGAAATTATTTCCAAATTTAGTGACATGATGTCACAACATTTCAACTCGCAACTCAGAAATCGTCATTTCATAGAGCTAGCTAGAAGCATGCATTAGACCTGTTGTTATTTTGGGTCCAATAAAGTGAAGTTTACAAAAGTTGTTTAATAAACAGTGTTCTTGGTATAAACAGTTGTATTGGTGCCATATTATTTAGAGTAAATTACCATCAATAATTCAATATCCCTCCTCAAATTATAATATAAAGTTAAATATACAAAATAGTGTTAAAAAATCAACGAACCCGAAATATTGAAGTCCCAGAACATATTATAACTAAATTGCCACTCGTGTTTCTTCCCCCATCATTCTTTGCGTATAAAATGGTTTTTTTTTTTTTTTTTAACTAAGATTTTTACAACAAATAACAAGAATGGATAAGGGCATGCCAAAAATCCATCAAACATACAAAATGGAACATACAGCCTCTAAAAACAGAACTAATACTATGACAATTCAGTTGAAAAACACAAGGAATTCACCTTTTATTCACCAAAATATCTTAGCCTCATGACTACATTTCCTACCCATGTTACCCAAACACATACCAAAGTAGTGCAGCCCATTCTCACACTAATTGAACCTGTGCAAGCAACAAAGGAAGGCATCATCATGAAGGCTAAAGCAACCCTGACATCACCAGTGAAGAGAATAATGAAAAGACTACATTTCCTATTCGTATCCACAGCCTCAAACTTATACTTGCAGCCCCACACCTCACAAGCACAGATTGAACACCATAAATATAAAAACTCATCATCAACCGAACTAGATCACAGAAAATATAAGGTTTAGTGTAGTAATTCCACCAATTACCCTTAAATCCCTTTCCATAACTACACGAAGACATCACAGAGTAGATCATATTACTCCTAATAATGAAATTGGCATTCAATATGTTGACTGCAACTTCCTACACACCTCACGGACCAAAAAGATGACTCATGAAAGCTGCATAATTATAACCATAGCTACATAATTATAACAAACTAGCGACCAAGACGCGTTGGCCATGTTCGCGGTATACAATTAAAATATTCAATAATTTTTTTATCTTGTAAGTTTTATTAAATAAATTCAAAGGCGCATATATTGATTATCGATGCACTTGCGATTTAATAATATTTTTGAACATTGTATTTTAGTATGCATTTTAAACTCTATTGATTTAACAATATCATTTCGGACGACTTTTTTGTAAATTTAGCCGCCGGTGGTGACTTCGGTTCCGGTTGAACCGTTGTTGGGTCCGTTTTTAAAACCATATGTCTATAAACTTGTTTACATATAAATTGCATAAAGATTTGTGTGTTTTATTAGTTTATACAATATGTATAATTGATATATCAATAACACTTCCTACACAATATTAGCGAACTTGTGGGAACGCCAGTTGCGTGCGGCGTAGTGCGCGCCCTTATTCTATACAATTAAAATATTCAATAATTTTTTTTTCTGTAAGTTTTATAAATTCAAAGCGTATATTGATTATCGAGCGACTCTTGCGATTTAATAATATTTTTGAACATTGTATTTTAGTATGCATTTTAAACTCTATTGATTTAACAATATCATTTTGGACGACTTTTTTGTAAATTTAGCCGAACCGGTGGTGACTCGGTTCCGGTTGAACCCGTTGGCGGTCCGTTTTAAAACCATATGTACCTATGAACGTGTTTACATATAAATTGCATAAAGATTTGTGTGTTTTATTAGTTTATACAATATGTATAATAACAAATATTTTTCATATTAGGGTGGGGTGTTTAAAAATAACATTTATTAGGTATTTATTGTCGTGGGCGTTTTTTTCTTATATTAGAGTACTTTGTATGTTTTATTATTATATTTAAAATATGTCTAAAAAAGTCTTTAAAGTGTTGCAACAAACTTTATTATAGATGTCTTATTAAAATTTGTCATTATTAGCAGTGTTGAATCTTAATTTTTAAAACCTTTTTTTTTAGTAATGTCCCAAACGCTTTATAATATAGTATATAGCTACATAATTATAACAATTGCAGATTGGTCTATTAGCATTTTCCATGCTTCTTTCCATTTTATAGACCAAAAACTATGTTGAAGAAGTCCTTTCAGACATGACATGGAACAAGACTCGAGAGTAGATTTGTGAGTGATTAGTGAAAATGCCACAGGACATGCTCTTGATTCTCAAAAATGTCCGTTTTTGTGACATTAGTTTTTTGTTTTTTTTGTTTTTTTTTTTGTTTTTTGGTTTGACTTATCTATATATTGGAAATAGTGTAGTTAGCTTTGCACTACACGTACTTCGTATGAAATAAGGCAGTAGAGAAACTGAGATAAATGTGGCTGCTGAGCCAACTGTTTACACTTTTCATCACTATCAATCTAACATGACTTACTTTTATATACTTTGCATATTTTTGTGTGTTTTTTAGTGGTTATGGTTTTTCATGAGTTTTAGATCTTCAAAAATGAAGAAGAAAAACAAGAAGATAATGATGGTTATGGGGATTTTTAGGTTTTAGATCTTAGAAGATGATGATGGTTATGGGTTTTTGGTTAGTGGGTTTACAGATGATAGTTTTTTTTTTTTTTTTTTTTTTTTTAATTTTTATTTATTTATTATTATTTTTCCTCGTTTGATTCTGATTGTGTTCTTGCTCAATGTTTTAAAACCCGGGTTGACTTGGTTGGTTCGACCGGCTGATCCGGGAACCGACTCGGAGACTGGGTCGGTTATGATCGGGTTTTTCTTGTTTGAGAACTACATTGAACCGGCGGTTTTGTTGACCCGGTTTGATAAACCCGGCCGGTGGGTCATGACCTTTTATCAAAATATCTAACAAAACATTTTTCTTCTCGTCAACCTTTCTAAGTTGAAGTGATGAGAACTAATGTTAATTACTAGTAAAATTTTGTAAAACAGTAAATTAGAATTATAAACCATTTTAGAACACCAACTAATATAGTTTTAATATAATTTAAAGGACAACCCGTATACTTATTTTGAAAAAGGACGAAAAGCGCGACCGTGAGTAAAGCACTAAGACAAGGTTTGTAATTAAATCTAGAGTAAACTCCAAATTACATCTTTGTGGTTTGCCAAATTTCACAGTTCCAACTTCTCTAAGAAAAGTTGAGACATCTACATCCATCTGTCAAAAAACGTTAGACGATATACATCTCTAGGGACGAAATATGCAAATCTTTTTCCATTATTTACTAACGTTGTTCTTACATGAGGGGTATTTTTGTGTTTTAACTTGTAACAAGGATGTATTTTGTAGTTTACTTTTATTATTATTATTATTATTATTATTATTATTATTATTATTATTATTATTATTATTATTATTATTATTATTTATTATTAATTTTATTATTACTATTTTTATTATTTATATTATTTTCTATTAATATTACTAAGTTTGTTTGTTTTTTTGTTTTTTTTTTTAAAGTATTATTTTTACTTTTTGTTTATATTATTTTTATAGTTGTTAAAACCCGCTTTCTAACTTATTCAACTTAAACCCTATTTATTCATTTTCTTTCAAACTAAAAACACACACAAACCTTGTTTAAAAGAAATCTTTGTTGATGAATTGGTGGTATAAAGATGATTTTGTTAAGAAAAGATTTAGGCGTATTTTTTGTTCGAAGAAGTTGAAGAAAGGATGTGTAAGTTGTAAAATATTTTAATGGTATTGGGACGACTTCATGGGCTATGGCGTAGCCTTGCACAATGTTGTGGAGAATAAAAAGAGGAAGTATGCGTCTAAATGTGAGGACAACGGATATAAGTTCATACCGTTTGCTTTTTCTACATTCGAGGAATTCGATACGGAGGTTTGGATACACTTTCACGTATTAAGTCTATTGCCATTAGTCGCTAAAATAATGCTAAGAGTGGTGTTTTCATCTTTCATAGAGTAAGCTTTTGTATTCAGAAAGAAGTGAGAGCACAACTTGTGTCTAGACTCCCATCCAACTTTATGTAAAATTTTTATGGTTCAATAAGAGTGAGAGTGACAGTGACAGTGACAGTGACGGTGATAATAATCACACGTGTTACCCAAATGGGTGAATCTACTTTTTCCCTGTCTACTCGACAAATGGCGTTATGGAAATATCATCTGGAGGACTACACTTCAGATGGGCTTAGGGTGGTTCTGATATCTGGTTTTAGACAGACTATGACTGCAAGGACCTACTGGTGTGTGTTATGCTATCGGCTAGGTGTTCCCCTATTCTCTATTCAGATGCCGTGCTCAGCTTGTTCCAGGGTCTGGGGGATATTTATGGGGATCGTGTTGTATTGCGCGCTGGTATAATTGGTATTTAAACATTGACATAACGTGGTGCGCGATACCCTGGTTGGCATCAGTTCTCGGTCGAGGATTTCAGCTCGTAAACAAGTTGATATCGTGCTCAGTGGAGAAAGGGACAAGCTTTTACGTTCAGTTGACATGTTGCTCTAGTCATGGGACGAAGGGCTTGATGTATGTGTCGATTTGACAGGGTCATCGCCCTTGACACAAACTGGTATAATTGATTTTGTGCCTGGTCGTGTGGTGATTGAGGCCGCACAACGGAAACGCATCAAGTATGAGGCTAAGTGCACGTGTATTGGATATGGGTTTCCCCCTTTCTCGTTCTTTTTTTGGGGGAATTTGAGAAGGATGCGGTGACCTTACTGAAGCGGATCAGAAAGCTTTTTGTGACTCAAGACATGGGGGCACATGATGCTACTCATATCTTTAGTAGGATTAACTTTACTATAGCTAGAGGAGTGAGGGCCAAATAGTATTTCGGTTTCTTACTAATTTCTTTTAAATCCTATTAATTTCTAATAAAGTGATAATAATAATAATAATAATATATTGACTATGTAATAATAGTATATTGACTATGTAATATATTGACTATGTAATAATATAATAATAAATAATTAATTAAAAAAAATTAAAGATTAAAATTTTTTTAAGTATTATAATAAAAAAACTAATATTAGTAATAAAATTAATAATAATAGCAATTAAAAATAGAAGAAAATAATATGGGTAAAGAGCAAATTACTCCCTATTGCAACAAAAGAACAAAAGAACGACAATACCCCTCCTAATGTTAGGACTTAGGACCAGTGGACCACGTTAGCATATATCAATTTTATTTTGCATAGTTCGTCTCTAGAGATGTATATTGTCTAACTTTTATTGACGAGGGATATAGATGCCCTAGCTTTTAGGCGTGTAAACTGTGAATTTGACAAACCACATTAATGTATTTTATAGTTTACTCGTTAATCTATTATTTATGCCGGCTGAGTTATGGTAAATAAAAACAAATTATCTTGTGTGATGGCCATGGCGTCTTAACACACACATGCTCACGTGGGCGCGCCCGCACGCACGCAAATTCTAACGTCTTTGTTTGAAATTTTATTTTAGGCCTCTCGAAACCCTAAAACGGCCTTGGTGATGACAATTTACTACTCATAAATAGTACCATTCTTTCTTTCGGTCATGTCTAAATAACATTTGTAATCTCTTAACAAAAATATATTACATCATACATCCTATATTTCAAGCCTTATCACATTATTCATATCTATCTTTAATGTTCTTTGAATATTTTTGATAAATACCTCATGTGCCACACGTTGACGAGTATGAGGTGCCCACCGGTGAAACTTGTGGTGTTAGTTTGTATTTATAGTGAGTAGGGTTGGTTTATTTAGATAAAGGGTTAGAAAGCGGGGATGTAAACGAGCCGAACTCGAGCTCGACAAGGCTAGAGCTCGTTCATTTAGCATTTAAGAAGCTCGTGCTTGATTCTTTTCGAGCCTTATCTGTAAACCTCGAGCTCAGTTCATGGGTTAATTCTAGAGCTTGGACTCGGCTCTTTTATGAGTATAATATGAAGAATATACTTTTTAAAAGCTAAAATATGAAAAATGTATTTACCATAAAATTTTTGTTAATGTATTTTAGAGATAATATTAATAAATATGTGATATTGTAAAAGCTCGTTTGTTTAACTAGCTTTGCGTTAAGTTAGAGCTCGGGCTCGAGCTCATTAATGCTCCATTCGTTTCGAGCTTTTACCGAGCCCATCTCGAGTACCTTATGAGCAGCTTGGCCCTTACACCTGCGATAGAAAGAGAGAAGGACGTTTTTTTTTTTTTTTCTTCATGTGTTTAAGTCTTTCAAATAAGTGGGTATTGGCGCTAGTATCCATATAAGTGTGTACCAATTCGAGAAAAGTTCAATAAGAGCATCCCCATTCATAACACCATAACACCAATAACACCGTCAGCGTCGGTACATCGCCTTTAACATTTAACATTAACATCCCCAAAAAACACCCACAACCATAACATCCCAATAATATCAATAACACCAATAACATTTCATATTTTCAATTTCAACCACCAAACTAAAACAAACACTTCATTTAGTAACACACATATTACATTTAACCCAAAAAAAAAAACCCACTCTCTCCCCATATCCCCTTTTACCTCCCATCATCCCCTTCACAACTCAAAACCCTAACCCTAATTGACGGCGCCACCGTCCCAACCACCACCATGGCATCCACTTAGGCGTCTCGAAGGCCCCGTCCTCACGAGTCCTCACCAAGCGCATCCGCAACCTTCGTAAAAAACTCAACCGCATCACCCAAATCGAACAATCCAAAAACCCAATCAAAAACAAAGAGCAACAAGACCTTCTTCTCTCCAAACAACCATCATCGAAGGGACCAAAAATGAAAAAAAATTGAATTTTTTTTTCTGCGCTTAACGCGCGTTGCTTGGGCAACGGTGGAGGACCAACGGCGTTAATGAAGCCCTTAACGGGCGTTATGGCGTGACGAATGGGAGTGCTCTAATATGACTGGTTTACTCTCTCATATGCAAGGCATACGGGCTAACAAAAGTATTTACATATGCAAGGCATGTGGGTCTTAACGGAAGTATTTAACATACGTTAGATATGACAAGGTTTGAAGATAAAAACGTTTGATTTAAAAAGAATCTTTGACGAGGTTTGATAAAAACGTTTGATTCAAAAATAATCTTGAGGAACTACATATGTTATTTGAACATGATCATATGATTATGAACGAATGATGTAATTTACTCTTAAAAGTAAAGAAGAAGAAACACCGGTGGCTTTTTATTTATTTTTATCTAAGATGTGATGTTGTCAACTATTGTAAATAAGTATAGTTATTTATTTTAGACCTTACTTTTATGACATAATGACATGGATAAATTAAAAGGCAAAAGTCACAAAAATAATGTAACTAAGTTGTCATTTTTTCTTTGTTGTGCAGTTATTTTATTTTTCTATTATATACATCATATTTTTGAATTACATCTATTTTGTTTATCTTGATATTCTATAAGGGGGCTATAACTTTCATTTATCAACACTCCTAAAGTTGTCACAAGATTTACACAATAGATGGATATAAAAAATAAGACGTACACAATGGAATAAGAAATAGCTACGTAACAAAATAAAAGAAATGGCAAGTTTGTTAGATATTCGTGCTTTTGGCCTTAAATTAAAATATCTCCCTAGCAAATACGAGAAAACCCAAAAGTTAACTTATAATTCCAATTAAAACTTTTTTTTAATAAATACTGAACGTACGATGACTCTATTTCTCAAACCATCTACAATACTCATCATAACTCCTGTCTTTATTAGAAACCGAGTTTTAATGTTTAATTAGAATGAGATTTATGTTTACGTAGTCGTTTAATCTGGTTGTACATAATAAAGAAGAATCGAGCCATTAAGTAGGCATGATGAAAATGGTTTATTCAACTTAGGATATGATGAGGTGTACATTCTTCCCATAGAGAGGCCGTCTGTGGTTTAAAAAATTCTCTTTTGGTACTTGCAGTTTTTGTGGATAAACAACGAGGGAAAGAAATGTCTGTTTATATCATCATTAAGATTTATGAAGTACGAGAACGATCAATACCTTGCACGAGACTTCTTCCACAGTGATTCAAGGTAATTCCTCTTATTTATACTTTATTATTTTTTTTTTCCCAAAATAGGTTCAAAAATACTTCAATTTGTTCTAAACGACTTTTACTTTATTTTGTTTTCATATGCCATTTTATATATACGATTTCTCGTTTGTTTTACGTTATGACTAGGAGACGATTTATAGAAATTTTGCTCGTTTCTTGAAGTAGTGCAAGATATATTCCATCTGTTGAGGTTCTGAAAAAATACGTTAAAGTCCAAATCATGTTAAGAAAGTAACTTCTATAAATAACAAAACTGGAATATGCATGATATGGTAAGTTTATATATTATCTTGTAAAAGATTAAAACAAACGAGCACATCAAATTAACCCAATATGTTTCCGCCGTTAAAAATAAAAATAAAAAATTAACCCAATATGTAGATGAGAAAAGTTCAATGCAGAACAATTTTTTTTTAAAAAAATAAATCATGCAATCTGAGTCATTCATTTTTTTTATCAAATAAAAAAAACCCATTTTCATCTATTTTCTTAAAATTAAAATATCTTGCAAACCGTTAATTGTTACGTGTAACTAATTATCTGTCATGACGAATTAAATTATCTTTATATAGATATGTCTTGATATCTTTTGACGATTTTTTTTCAAATTTTTGCCGGATGAATCACATGTGATTCGAAAAATCACGTGTGATTTATTACTTTAAAAATCACATGTAGCTTGTGAAATCACATGCGATTTTACTGGGCGGAAAATTTGAAAAAAAAATTTCGTCGAAAGTATATAGAAGTGCATATCAATAGAAAGATAATTTAACTCTCGTCGCGATGATGTATTTTTCGTAGCTTGAAGGTTTACCGTTTACAAGATACGTTGTTTTTAAAAAAAATGTGAAAAATGTATTTTTTTGTTTGATGGAAAAAATGAATGGATGAGATTGCATGATTTGTTCTTTAGATAAAAATTGTTCTGCATTGAACTCACCTCATATGTAGATAACCAAAAGAGTTTGGAATAATCAAACGCAACAGATTGGAAAACTAAATATTTAAATCTAAACAAAAAATTTGAACGCACATCTAAACCCTTACATCTTAAACCTGTATTTTCAAAATTTTAATGAAAACTGATCACTTGTGTCTCACCAACACATAATTCCAGTTATCTACGACAACCTGCTAAGCAACAAAAGTCATAAACCCTAAACTTGTTAAACAAAACCAATACACAATAACATAAATTGAAAACAAATTCGAAACCTAACCGGCGGCCTTTGACTTTGAATGCAAAACCACTATATTTTTCTAGCGATAAAGCGGCTGCCTTTGTATTTTGGATGATTGTTGTTTTGTTTTGGGTTGGAATACGTTTTCAAAACTTAAAATTGCTATGAGTTAATCACTAAAACTTATTTTCCCAGTATCATACTTAATAAAATGTCCAATACTTATACTTTCACTCAATATTTTCTTATTTGTGTTTGTACTACACAAGTTTGTTTTTATTCAAAATTATTTTGTTTAAACATTGGTGTCATTAAAAGTAAATATCTAAACTCACTAGATTTATGTTTATTCTACTGAAAATGGACCCTTAGGCTGTTATTAGTTCAAAATGTCTAGTGTTCTATGAAATTCTTTTGTTACACCACATATTGACTATCATACTAATTTATAAGTAATGAAACATATGAATAACTCATATTACATCAAGAGAGACATTAATTTTTGAGACATGGCAAAAATGCCCAAAGCTTGCATAGATAAGTTACATATTCAGTTTGACAACAATGAAAGGTGATATATTATAAAGAAAAGATACATGAGATGAATATTCAAAATTACTTATGTTGCTATATTTTCTATCTTCGAGTTACCATTATTTAAAGTTATTGAAATTTAAAACTATAAGTGTTCGTAAAGTTATTGTCACGAAAAACATACGATAAAAAATTTACTCACCAATAAATAATTATATGAATATGTGGTCGAAACGCGTGGATACGCTGCGATTATTTCTGACAGGAATCATACACTTCAGGTTTCAACATGATTTGGTAACTTTTTTATCTGACCAGTATAGTATCACTCGAACTAATTTGCTACCAACTATATAATATCATACATGTATATATCTATATGAAATAATTTGCTTTTCATTAAAATTTATTGCGACTTAAAATTTTAGCAGTCTGTAACGTTATTATCCTCAAGTAGACTCTTGATTTTAACTTATAGAAACATCTCCTAAACAATAAGTAAAAGAAATAACTTTAAATAAACTACTCAATCAATAAGTACACATAACTGAGCACCTCAAGAAACAAGAAATGAAAACACTCAAATCACTCAACTAATTTATGTGGTAACATTTAGTGTGGGAAACAGTGTACACTTTTATTAAGATAAATCAGATTACACTGAATATAATTAACAGAAAATTAAATAACAGACAGAATGGAGTAGAAGCAGAAGACATACACTATTCAATAAAATTAACGAAAGCAGTAAAGACAGTGGAACGAGGCTCGTGTTTAACACGATTCCCTTAAAACAGATTCGCCGTCTGTTTCCCATTGTACAACTCACAAAGCTGTTGTACAGCCGGACTGGACACACTTGCTTGAAAGATCACTGAAGTTCTGCGTATTTCTGATCGAAGGAATGCTGGTACTATGGAGGAATTCGTTTATGGTTCTATCCCAAACCGAATGAGAGTTGCCTGTATTTATATTGAAAACTTGTCTTGTTTTCCAAGATAAATAAGTTCCAAAAATATACGAATCTGTTATAATAAAACACGATTTGCAACATTATTCTGTAAAACTTATTCACTAAGTTTAATCTATTCCTAAAATAGATTGATACAAAATTTGGAAAACTACAAGCATAAGCAGGTATGCGAGGTTTCGGAACTGCATTCGTGTCCGCAGCGGGCTCGCATGAGTTCAGAAGCTTCGAACCCATTTGGCCCAGAAATCCTGAAATTTGCACCCCCTGCGCCCGCGCATGTAGGTGTTGGAGTAAAACCAACAAATCAATTTGAAGGTTCATATCATGATTCCTATATAAACAAGCTTTTATTTCTTGTTTTGGGCGATGTGGGATTCTCCCACTTTTCCAATTTTTTGTGTTTCAAGTGCCTCACTTTAAGACACGATATCTAATTCATATCAACTCCATTTTTGACACTCTTTAGCTCGTTGCGAAGCTCTCGTCAAGGAGAACGCAAAGCTACCAAGAAATATAAATATATATAACATATACATATATTAAACAGTGTCTAAAATTTGCAAAAACTCATTTTGCAAAACCAATTTTCCAACATTTAGTGAATTGCTCAATTGCACAGTCGTGGTGAGTATTCTATCATAAGTTTGGAAATGATACACATCTCCTCCACTAGAAACTAAGAATAAAGTAATATCATAATTTCGGGCATATAAGAACCCGTACTTACTCCTATACTACGTTAATCACCTTAATTCGGCTAATAATTCCACAAAGTCCTCGACTAGTTCCTTGCACCTAAAACATAACATTAACATAACAGGGTGGGGGGGGGGGGTTTGGGGTTAGGGGTGTAATCGAGTCGAGTCGAGTATTGACAAGCTCGAGCTCGGCTCGACATATAATACTCGAGCTCGAAACTCGACTCGAGCTCGACCGAGCCTCAAAATTCAAGCTCGAGCTCAGCTCGATCACTAAAACTCGAGCTCGAAACTCGACTCGACTCGGCTCGTATATATTAAATAAATCAAGCAGCAAGCTTGTGAAAAATCACTATCAAAAACACAAACCGAATATAACTTAAACAATCTTTAATTTGGTTAAACCGACATAATGGAGCTTTATATGAAAAAAAAATATATAACCAATAACCCATCTCCTTCGTGAAGCAGACTAACATCTAACTTATGTTGGTGTTATGTAAACACAAGTTATGTAACCCAACTCTTACCAGATTCGACAACAAAATAAAATGAAAAGAACAAGATCTCAATTTTTATTCACTATTTGTACAAATCTTTAAGATTTTCGTGAAGCAAACATCATCGATCTATAAGAAGTCTCAACTTCTTTTTAACTATCCGAAAAATTTAAAGATAGAACAAAACTAAATCCATTTCATTCTTCTTGTTTTCGGTTAAAACAAAACGCGAAAAACACATAAGAAGAACCTACCCGAGACCCTCCTGTAACACCCCCAAAATACCGCAGCGGAAGACTGTGTCAATGGGGTGCTACTTCATAATACAAAGTACAAGGTATAGAAAACGACCTCTAAATGAGACGTTTGAAAAGTTACCATTCGATTAATGAGAAAAGAGTTACAACATAAGTTCAAGTACAATACATAAGTGTTTTTAAAACATATCGAATGGTAATAATAAAAGCATAAGTCTTCAAAATATGCCAAGCGACTCTATGCTCCATGCCACGACTATCATCTTATAGACACGAGATAAACATGCTAAAAGTGTCAACACAATGGTTGGTGAGTTCATAGAGTTTGTTTAACATGTAAAGCCTTTAAAGAATGTTCACACGACAAAGGCATTGTAAATCCACTCGGTTCAAGTTCCGCCCATACAAAACTTGCAACTGTGTGTTTACAACCCACCGCTAAAATATAGTACATTTTATAGTTAAGCACACATATAGACATAATAATTCACATTATTGCACTTAGTGTTGCTCCGTCTATATTGGGAGACTTTCAAGTTGGACCGCCCGTTTATGTTGGGAGACTTATCATCGTCGAGCGAGGGACCGCTCCGTGTATGTTGGGAGACTTATCATCGTCTTATCATGTGAACGAGGGGCGCTCCGTATATATTGGGAGACTTATCATCGTCTTAAGTATAACACAATCAAGTATAACGCAATCAAGTATAACGCAATCAAGTATAATGCAATCAAGTATAACGACAAGTATAATGCAATCAAGTATAATGCTTTGAGTATTTGTAAAATAGTATAAAGCAAATGTTTGAGCATGTATCTCCCCAAAGAGTTTGTAAAACAATTAAGCGAGTAAAAGTGGGGCTCTGAACTCACCTTAAAATGATATCACAACGTATAACTGAGTCGATGGATAAGCACGAAGTCTCTACGTATAACCTAGAATATGATGTCAACTCTTGGGTTCGAATAATGCCTAAGAAAACATGAACGAGCCTATATATGCCATTATATTGATCATGACGTAGTATTTGTATGTTTGTTTATAAAATGGTTTTCGTTTGTATATCTCGTACTCTTGTTCGGGCCATCATAATTCGAGAGGTCATGCGATGGCGTTCGAGGAGCTAGGACACTTTAATTCATAAATCCAGCAACTCGTCGATCCGTTTACCCAAATGAACCCCTCACATGAAGTTCCCTAGTGTTGTAGTGCTTAATACGTAAAACATGTATTTTAATTATTTGATTATATGCTATATTAAGAGTTTATAAATATAATAAATAAACTAACAAAGTTTATAAGTATTTAAATAAGTTTGAGTTATATATACTTACCTTAAAATAGAATGCTTGAATATTATGGAAAAATAAAATATTAGCAGACTTGACGTAGACTTTGCAATCTTTGAAAACCCACGACTATTAGAAGATTATAACAACGCCTTCTTGAGAACCCGAAAAAGAAAAGAAGATTATAACGACGTCTTTTTGGAGACTTGAAGATATTTGAAGATTATAACGACTTTTTCTAGAAAACTTCCAAGAACGAAGATCAAACGCTAGTTTTCTTCAAGAACACATGAATGTTCTTACAAGATCTATAAGAAATGCCTTAGGGTTTTAGGACTTTGATAGATAAAGAGGTGTGGTGCAAGAAAATATGTAGTGTTTTGCTTGGTATTTATAGGAAAAATTTAGGAGTTAACTATATATTGGGTTAAAAACTAACCATGGTTAAGTTATATACTTGTAATGATCTAAAGAATGATCAAATATCCTCCCTACATGTGTTTTACACGTTTCAATGGTGAGGTGGTGATAAGTATGGAATTTCTTGATATTATCTTGAGTTTAGAGTAAGATTTGGTTAGTTAAGCGCCAACCAAGTCATAAAGCGTAAAACCGGTATCGTAAAATATGAAATTTGAAGGAATGATGAAACTCATCATTATACTCCATATAAAAATATAAAATGGTGATAAGTCTCATTGGGTGCAAAAATTTGCTTAAAGTCGAAATACGGTCAAAACGCGTAATTGCGGTTTGTCGAAAAGAACGAAATTTCAGGGAAACGACCGTGAATTTATTTAGAGTAGACTAAAATTAGTCTAAAAGTGATATGAGATATAAAACTTTGGTTTTCGCCGTACGCGGGATAACTTAACAGTTATTCGTGAAGTTTAAAAATTACGCGATTTAAGAAAAAGGTAGAACGTACAAGGTTAATTTCTTTATGGTCAAATGAGGAGGGAAATATGTTTGACTTTTCCGAAAATATAAAAGTTTCTATTCATCTTAGGAAATATAGTGCAGGAATCGTTAAGTCTGGATGTAAGTAGAATCGTTTAAAACGTAAGTTTAGTTTCGTACTGCGCTGGGCTTATTTGGTAACATAAAAATAAATCTTAAAAATTCTCAAATTAATCATGAGTGATCTAAAAATTTATCTGATGCGGGGAAAATTGTCGGAGTTGGTTTTTGATATGCGCGGGATATCTAAATGGTGTACCGTCCAAAACGAAACTTTAAAACGATGTTTTCTTAATAACTTTTGTGAAAATGATCTAACGATTGTCGAACTCTCAGGTCATTACTAAAATAATTTATCCTACGAGAATGTGAAATAAAAATTTTACGGATGAATAGTGAAAGTGAATAGTAAAAGTGAATAGTAAATTCTCGAAAATGCGAATTGTTACAATACCTACCCCTTAAAAGAAATTTCGTCCCGAAATTTAATGCATCTAGGTTTCTAATCTACCAAGGCATGAATAAAGCTAAATTGCGTAGAACAATGCGGTAGGATAAGGCACGTACTTGTTTATGTATTGCGGGCTTCCTTAGTACCTAAATAGTATGCTCGACCCCGAGGTGGACTAACATTGACTCCATGATTTGGGTTATTTCCTTCAAGCATTACGGCTAGAGTCGGGTTATCCAGTACTTGTCTCTGTGCCCCATTCAACTTAGGACAATTAATTCGGAAGTGGTTTGGAACATTACACTCATAGCATGTCTTTTGGTTATTTCTCATATTGATTGTATTCATCGGTGTTACACGCCTCACAACCCGATTTACAATGGTTTGAAAATGGCCAATCTGTTTGCAATTATAACACGTGAGGCGGGGCTCGGACTCGATGATGATAAGGACATTTAACACATTTGGGTGATGTACCCTCATAACGTCTCTGACTAGAAACAGTTGCCGCAAATCCTCTTGCCCTCTTGTTATCAAACATTGTACCCATTTGCTCGACTGATTCACCCACTCCCTTCCTTTTATCATTGTTTTTCAAAGCTCCATTCCTAACCATCTCATCTGTTAAGGTCCCTGCTCTTAGTATCGCACTTTGAATTGTAGAAGGCTCGGTTGTTTTTATTGTCCCACGAATATCGGGAACAAGACCATAGATGTACCTTTCAATCCTCTTGGATTCAGGGGTAACCAGATGAGGAACTAGTTTTGCTAATTCATGAAACCGGTCCGTGTAGGCTGCATGACCAGCCCCTACCATAGAGTGATGATAAAGTTCATCTTCTAGCTTTTGCATCTCATTATCCGGCAAGACTCTTCTTTCAAAGAATGCTTTAAAGTCGTCCCATGTCATGCCCTACCGCTTCTCTTCCCTAGCTTGAATTTGCGTGTTCCACCATGTCAATACCTTTCCTGACATCAAGCACGAGGCATACTTCACCCTTTGGTGGATTGCACAGTTACTGATGTCGATCACTGACTCCATCTTCTCGACCCATCGTGTATATGCCAATGCACCTCCTTTACCATCAAATTCAACTGGCTTACATGCTGTAAATTCCTTATACGTACACCCAGTCCTATTGTTGTTGTTAATGCCATTCCCTCCTATATTATTGGTGGTGTCATTTATGCTTCCGTGGTTTCCCGAATTATTGATGTGATTGCCAACTTGGGTGACTATAGTGGGAAGTAGGTTTTGTAGTTGTTGGGCAATAATGGCAGAGAAATCAGGATTTCCACCATCGTAACTATGGTCACTATTGTCGTGACCATCTCCTCTACCTCCACGTCCACCAGTTCTTCCACCCCGTGGTGTTGCACCACCTCGGCCAATGCTACGAGTTACTCTCTTAGGTCCCATGATTTCTACAAGGAAGGACATTTGTCAATGTCAGATATGAGGTAAGTTCCTGGACTACTTAATCTTAAATCATTCCTAATTTTAGTCAACGTTGATTAATGCAAGCATGATCAGATATGTCCACGTGGGTCGTGATGCATTTATAATTATGTTGGCCACCATAATTATAATTGCCTCCTTTCACACGTGTACATATTACCACACACGCATATCTCAGCGATAGACATTCCTTAAATGAATGGACATTCTATCGCTTGATCCTAAATGATGGAGGAGTGGTGTAGTGTGGGTATCTAGTGAGTGTTACACTCAGTACATAGAAATTTCCTTTAGGTGCTAAAATCACGAAAAGATTAGTCTCTAACATTTCTCAGAAGTATCTACAGGAGAACTCCCATCCTTGGGCAAATCATCAAATATCTACAGCTAAATAATAAACTTTATTTAACTTAATCTCGTGTCTCATCAAACAAGAACTGTCACAAGATCAAGTTAAATAACCACTTATTACCAAGCTTCACATTTTTGAAGACTTGACTAAATTCTGGGATTTCTCCATTAGTACAAAAACATATCATCCAATAGTGTAGATCTAACAAACAACTAACAAGAAGCATATGCGCACGAAGTGTGTGTGATAAGGTTTTAAAAGGTACCATTTTGAGGGGTCGTTTAAGTCCTTATTTGATCACTTTTGTATCCGTTATTGCTTAATATCGTTCCTTTTCACTTTTTAGGTCTCGTGAAGGCAAAATGCTGGAAAGGCACTTATTTGGACGAAAAGGCGCAAATATATGAAGAAAATGGCCAAAGTCAAAATCGAGACAATCACGATTCTTTGAAAGTAGAAGCGCGGCGTCGGGTGCTATATTGTGACGCCGTCCCAAAATTATTGTGACGGGTCGAACCCAAACTCGTATTTTCAAGAGACGGCGTCTAGTTGTGAAAGAGTAGGCCGTCGCTACTCGGACGGACCTAGATGCAATCCAGACGACGTCGAGGTCAAGAGGACGGCGTCACGGACATAAGGTGACGCCGTCGCAAGGTTAACGTGGCCAAGCGAAACACTAATGGCGGCGACACGACGGCGTCACTAAACATAAGGTGACGCCGTCGCAATTGTAATCTTATATATAGAAT
Organism: Chrysanthemum lavandulifolium; assembly: GCA_022545495.1. NCBI lineage: Eukaryota > Viridiplantae > Streptophyta > Magnoliopsida > Asterales > Asteraceae > Chrysanthemum > Chrysanthemum lavandulifolium. The sequence continues at coordinate 288,115,800 of CM040239.1, read as the reverse complement.
CCGAATTTTTCGGTCTTTGTGTGGAGAGTCTTTGGAGTAAAACCTAAAACCGAACCTAAGGTGTCTTGTACAAGATTTTAGGGTTTTAAACCCTATCTTACATCAAGATAAGTGTTTACTTCATTAATTCAATTATGTCTTTGATTATTTGTGTGTATGCTTGCATGTTCTCCATGTCCGGCTAATTTATTTGTGTGTTTGCTTAGGAAGTATGAAACTTAATTATTGAATATTGATTGGTTGTTTCTTATCTTAGTTGTTTAATGATCTAATGTCGATAGGTCATTCGTTGTGTACTTAATGCTTGATTCATCTTTGTGAACCCTAGAATATAATTACCGAGTAATTGTAGGCTAAACCATCCAAAGAGCGCCTTAGAGTAGGAGTTTATCATCCTAGTGGGTTTGTAGACAAGACCCTTTGGTAAGTTCAAAGAGTTAGGGAGAAACGCATACCCTACAACTTTAGACACACAGTAGCTACTAGGAATAAGGCGTGACACTCAACCATCAATAGGAGATAATTAAGGAGTAATACAAACTAAGTAAACACATCTTTAAACTATCATACGAGCACACATTAATTAGACATAGACTCCCACAACCTTAGTTTAGATAATTAGATAATAGTAGAGTAATCGGTGAAATACCAAACCCCCAAATCAATACCGAGATTCGTACCTTTCCATTTTCATAAAACATAAAAGATAAAAAATAATAATCTTCCTCAACCTTAACCTTAGCGTAGTAACTCCTTACTAGCATTCCTATTCCCCAGAGGCGATATCAATACCCGTGGCTTACCCTAATTACTACACTACAACGATTAGGTTCATCGCCTGGGGTGTTATAAAACTTGCTCGAAGAAAGGAAGTTTCCTTGACCCCGAACGACGCGTGTGGCGTTATCAAGTTTTGGCGCGCTGGGGAATAGAATAGCTAGTTAGTAGTCCACCTCGTTTAGGTTTCTTTGCTTGATTCCTATCAAGTAAACTTTTTTCTCATTTTTAGATTTCTCTTAGTCTATCCCCCTTCTTCGTAACCTTTGTTCGTAACCCCATCACTTTTCATCATGGAGAATGATAACCAACCACCACTCGATAACCAACAACCAACCAACGCTTCACCACCAAACAAATACCCACTGCTTGACCCAGCCTCTGCTAACCAACTTCGAGCCCGTATCATGAGTGAGATTGGAGAGCTTAGGAAATTAAATATGATAATTGAGAATACACTTAAGGAAGCCCTTAAGGAATCTGATCAACCTCTAGATAGTGATTCGACTACAAGTGATTCGGATGATGATCTAGAAGAAGGAGAGTATAAGATGAAGGGTAGTAAGGATAAGGGAGAACTTAGGGAGTACTTTGATTCATACCCTAAAAGGAAAGAAACCGCTTATCACCATAATGTGGTTAATTTTCCAAGACCACCTTTCGAGCCTCGTATAAGGAGGAAACCCTAAAACATCAAAATACCGTGTATGATTGGATACTTATCTGAGGATCACACCTACATTGATTATAAGGCACCCATGAATATAATGTCTAGGCTCTATTACAATTGGATCATGAGCAAAAGCTAGAGCCTATGAGGGACCCCTTTCGCCTAGGAAAGCAAGTAACTATGTGGGGAGGGTTAAGGGATTGCACGTGTTCATAGGTAACTTCACATATAAGTGTGATTTCATGATTCTGGAAAATGTCAAAGGAATCATTGATGGGTTTTTAGGAGATGTGATACTTGGGAAACCATTTATAGAAGAGTCTAAGATGGTTTATGATAAAGAGAAAGGGATAGTCGAGTTCTCAAATGAAACCGAGCATGTTAAATATATAATGCCCTACAAAATGAGAATTTTGAGGCATGGACAATTAGATGTAGATAACATTCCGGCATTCAAGTAGGTGGAAGAACAAAGTTTACTACTCGCTTGTCTTGAACTAGGGCCTGAATATATTCGTGATGAAAGAAGAGTTAAGGAGATCGAATGGGCCTCTAGGATTAGGGCAACGTAGAAGCACGACTATGAGTCTAGCTACAAGACTCTTAAATAAAGAAAAGCGCTTCGTGGGAGGCAACCCATGCTTAATTGTTTGCTTGTTAGTGTCTTATATCTTTTATTAATTGTTTATCCTCATGTTTAAATTTGTGAAAATGCTTTATTTTGTTTTTAACCTCGTCTTAATTGCATATAAAGGTATTTTACATAAGGGATAAGTGTAGGGAGGATTACACACGTTTTCAAAAGAAACGTAAACATGAGAATAACAGTTAACTAAAAGATATTTATGTTTGTTTGTTCGAGTCAAATGCTTGTATCGAGTCATAATGGATGTTTTTGCGAAATTTTCCAGATTCTAAAGTAAATTTTCCGAATTTTTTCGAAAATCGAGACCGGTTTTGTCGGGATAACTTTGGCGTCAGATTGCAACTGACGGCGTCGGGAAGGAGTAAAACATCGATTACTTTTCTCGTTTTCGAGCTACTTATAAATTTTGGAATTTTCCGGTCTTAATTTTCTTAGAAATTCAGTAAACATCCATTCCACAAGCATTATATCCTAGTTTAAATCGAGTCTTATATATATTATTACCGCCGATTTTACGAAGGTTTCGTTTGTTTTCTTCAAATGTGCAAGTTTAGTCTATCAAGAAGAAGTTACATAAGATTGGAAGGAGCATTTCACGATAAATTCTTCTTGAAAAGAATTTAACCACCACTTTACACGGATCTACCGAGCTAATCGGGAGTATTAGTTTCTTTCGTTTTAATTACCTTCTTTTATCATAACTTTGATACTTTCGGGAACATTGGGGACAATGTTCGGTTTAAGTGTAGGGAGGGAAAATAAAGCGGAACTTTGAAACTATGCTTATCCTTGATTATTTGCTTTGTCCAATTGTGATTGTGTAATAAACCATGAGAAAATGTCGGTTAGGGTAATTTTGGCACCAAATTTAAAATTTTTCATGACATATAGGAGTGGGCCATTAGTCTTAACAAAAGCGTCTCATGGATAGGAAGTTGCATGACTAGCACAAAACCCTTTACCACCCAAATTCCACCCAAAATGTGAGGATCGCCCTTAGATTAGTAGGAATTATAGCATTCATCTTTAATGCTTAGAGTGTGAACCGGTAGTATATTAGATTCTAGAACTTGTTTTGTGATGCATCCGAGATCGCAAGTGAGGCTACACTTGTGTAGTTAGGAATAACTAAATGATAAGAGGCATTAGGATAACCCTTGTTTGATACCGTAATATAATTACTTCTTCCACATTGGTTGAGTAATTCCCCACCCCCTGCGTTGTACTCATCTTTAGTACACGATACCCTAGTTAACCCCTCGAGCCTATCCTTTTCGCGGTTCTCGTGATGTTTTGGTTTTTAGAATATCAATGAAGAGCATTGTTTACACCCCACCCCAAATATACATCCAAATCGCCTTAGCCTACCCTTATGCACTCACTTTTAGTGCAAATGTTTGTTATCACCCTAAACCCTTAGTTCAATTATCGGTTGCTTGCATGAGTTGCTAAGTCGAGTCATATCCCTTGTATCTGATTTTGGGACGATTGGGATTCATGGGAAAAGTTAAAGTTTGTGAAATGACGGAAGGGAACGTTAAATTCAAATTCCCTTTGTTTGCGTAATAATGTACCCCAAGTGTTTTGATCTTTTCAATTCGGGTCAAATTAGTGTTAGAGTAATAAAAACTCAAGTGTAGGGATGTGTCTATAAATCCTAGTATTTTGATGTTATCATAGAGGATGGTAGAGTAAAAGTGTATGAAAAAAAAAAAAAAAAAAAATCGAAAAAAATAGAAAAGAGAAAAGAAAAAAAATATAGAGTGAAAAAAAAAAAAAAAAAAAAAAAAAAAAAAAAACGGGCTACCATCCTACATCTATCTTTTAAATTTATGTTTGTTTATTTCAGTTATCTAGAAGTTTAGAGTGTCGAGTCTTGGCTTAGCAACGCCATTCTTCATATGCAGTTAACATAAAGATTTTTGACTTGCCACCACTAAATAGCCTTTCCCACCAAACCCTTATTTTCCTACCGTAAGCCTAACATTACAACCCTTTAAAAGACCTCTTTGATAGTCTTTCCTAGGTGCTTACGCCAAAGCGATGGAGGTTTGATCTATTCTCAAGCTTATGGTAATCTATGTACTAGGACCGGTTAATGAGTGTTTAGCTTCCATTTCCTATTTTGTTATATTTCATATATACACCCGAGAGAGATGTGAGTATCCAAACACCCCATGTGAGGTGCTAGTATGTAATTCCGTGCTTGTTATGACTTTTATGGGCTTATATGTGTTGTGGACCGTTTTGAATTAATGCTTCATGACCCCTAACTTATAAATTAATTGGCTAAAAGCACATTTGCTTGAGGACAAGCAAATAACAAGTGTAGGGATATTTGATAAGGTTTTAAAAGGTACCATTTTGAGGGTCGTTTAAGTCCTTATTTGATCACTTTGTATGCGTTATTGCTTAATATCGTTCCTTTTCACTTTTAGGTCTCGTGAAGGCAAAATCTTGGAAAGGCACTTATTTGGACGAAAAGGCGCGAATATATGAAGAAAATGGCCAAAGTCAAAATCGAGACAATCACGATTCTTTGAAAGTAGAAGGCGGCGTCGGTGCTATATTGTGACGCCGTCCCAAAATTATTGCGACGGTCGGAACCCAAAACTCGTATTTTCAAGAGGCGGCGTCTAGTTGTGAAAGAGTAGGCCGTCGCTACTCGGGACGGCCTAGATGCAATCCAGACGACGTCGAAGTCGAAGAGGACGACGTCACGGACATAAGGTGACGCCGTCGCAAGGTTAACGTGGCCAAGGCGAAACCACAATGGCGGCGACACGGCGGCGTCACTAAACATAAGGTGACGCCGTCGCAATTGTAATCTTATATATAGAATCCGAATTTTTCAGTCTTTGTGTGGAGAGTCTTTGGAGTAAAAAACCTAAAACCGAACCTAAGGTGTCTTGTACAATATTTTAGGGTTTTAAACCCTATCTTACATCAAGATAAGTCTTTACTTCATTAATTCAATTATGTCTTTGATTATTTGTGTGTATGCTTGCATGTTCTCCATGTCCGGCTAATTTATTTGTGTGTTTGCTTAGGAAGTATGAAACTTAATTATTGAATATTGATTGGTTGTTTCTTATCTTAGTTGTTTAATGATCTAGTAATGCGATAGGTCATTCGTTGTGTACTTAATGCTTGATTCATCTTTGTGAACCCTAGAATATAATTACCTGAGTAATTGTAGGCTAAACCATCCAAAGAGCGCCTTAGAGTAGGAGTTGATCATCCCTAGTGGGTTTGTAGACAAGACCCTTTGGTAAGTTCAAAGAGTTAGGGAGAAACGCATACCCTACAACTTTAGACACACAACGCTACTAGGAATAAGACGTGACACTCAACCATCAATAGGAGATAATTAAGGAGTAATACAAACTAAGTAAACACATCTTTAAACTATCATACGAGCACACATTAATTAGACATAGACTCCACAACCTTAGTTTAGATAATTAGATAATAGTAGAGTAATCGGTAGAAATACCAAACCCCCAAATCCAATACCCGAGATTCGTACCTTTCCATTTTCATAAAACATAAAAAGATAAAAAAAATAATAATCTTCCTCAACCTTAACCTTAGCGTAGTAACTCCTTACTAGCATTCCTATTCCCCTAGAGAACGATATCAATACCCGTGGCTTACCCTAATTACTACACTACAACGATTAGGTTCACTGCCTAGGGTGTTATAAAACTTGCTCGAAGAAAAGGAAGTTTCCTTGACCCCGAACGACGCGTGTAGCGTTATCAGTGTGTAAGGAAAATAAAGAGGAGAGTCTTAATGTATAAAGTAGTTATAGTCTAGGTACTAAATGCAACCTAGTTCTCTATAACCAAGTCTCTGATACCAATCTGTAACACCCCCAAAATACCGCAGCGGAAGACTGTGTCAATGGGGTGCTACTTCATAATACAAAGTACAAGGTATAGAAAACGACCTCTAAATGAGACGTTTTGAAAAGTTACCATTCGATTAATGAGAAAAGAGTTACAACATAAGTTCTGAAGTACAATACATAAGTGTTTTTAAAACATATCGAATGGTAATAATAAAAGCATAAGTCTTCAAAATATGCCAAGCGACTCTATGCTCCATGCAACATGACTATCATCTTATAGACACGAGATAAACATGCTAAAAAGTGTCAACACAATGGTTGGTGAGTTCATAGAGTTTGTGTAACATGTAAAGCCTTTAAAGAATGTTCACACAAAGAAAGGCATTGTAAATCCACTCGGTTCAAGTTCCGCCCATACAAAACTTGCAAACTTTGTGTTTACAACCCATTGCTAAAATATAGTACATTTTATAGTTAAGCACACATATAGACATAATAATTCACATTATTGCACTTAGTGTTGCTCCGTATATATTGGGAGACTTTCAAGTTGGACTGCTCCGTTTATGTTGGGAGACTTATCATCGTCGAGCAGAGGGACACTCCGTGTATGTTGGGAGACTTATCATCGTCTTATCATGTGAACGAGAGGACTGCTCCGTATATATTGGGAGACTTATCATCGTCTTAAGTATAACACAATCAAGTATAACGCAATCAAGTATAACGCAATCAAGTATAATGCAATCAAGTATAACGCAGCAAGTATAATGCAATCAAGTATAATGCTTTGAGTATTTGTAAAATAGTATAAAGCAAATGTTTGAGCATGTATCTCCCCCAAAGAGTTTGTAAAACAATTAAACGAGTAAAAGTGGGGCTACGAACTCACCTTAAAATGATATCTGGCGATATACTGAGTCGATGGATAAGCACGAAGTCTCTACGTATAACCTAGAATATGATGTCAACTCTTGGGTTCGAATAATGCCTAAGAAAACATGAGCGAGCCTATATATGCCATTATATTGATCATGACGTAGTATTTGTATGTTTGTTTATAAAAATGGTTTTCGTTTGTATATCTCGTACTCTTTGTTCGGCCATCATAATTCGGAGGTCATGCGATGGCGTCGAGGAGCTAGGACACTTTAATTCAGTAAATCAAAGAACTCGTCGATCCGTTTACCCAAATGAACCCTCACATGAAGTTCCCTAGTGTTGTAGTGCTTATCGTAAAACATGTATTTTAATTATTTGATTATATGCTATATTAAGAGTTTATAAATATAATAAATAAACTAACAAAGTTTATAAGTATTTAAATAAGTTTGAGTTATATATACTTACCTTAAAATAGAATGCTTGAATATTATGGAAAAATAAAATATTAGCAGACTTGACGTAGACTTTGCAATCTTAGAAAACCCACGACTATTAGAAGATTATAACAACGCCTTCTTGAGAACCCGAAAAAGAAAAGAAGATTATAACGACGTCTTTTTGAAGACTTGAAGATATTTGAAGATTATAACGACTTTTTCTAGAAAACTTCCAAGAACGAAGATCAAACGCTAGTTTTCTTCAAGAACACATGAATGTTCTTACAAGATCTATAAGAAATGCCTTAGGGTTTTAGGACTTTGATAGATAAAGAGGTGTGGTGCAAGAAAATATGTAGTGTTTTGCTTGGTATTTATAGGAAAAATTTAGGAGTTAACTATATATTGGGTTAAAAACTAACCATGGTTAAGTTATATACTTGTAATGATCTAAAGAATGATCAAATATCCTCCCTACATGTGTTTTTACACGTTTCAATGGTGAGGTGGTGATAAGTATGGAATTTCTTGATATTATCTTGAGTTTAGAGTAAGATTTGGTTCCGTTAAACGCCAACCGAAGTCATAAAACGTAAAACCGGGTATCGTAAAAATATGAAATTTGAAGGAATGATGAAACTCATCATTATACTCCATATAAAAATATAAAATGGTTGATAAGTCTCATTGGGTGCAAAAACGCTGCTTAAAGCTGGAAATACGGGTAAAAAACGCGTAATTCGCAGTTTGTCGAAAAGAACGAAATTTCGTGAAACGACCGTGAATTTATTTAGAGTAGACTAAAATTAGTCTAAAAGTGATATGAGATATAAAGCGTTGGTTTTCGTCATGACGCGGGATAACTTAATGATTATTCGTGAAGTTTAAAAATTACGCGATTTAAGAAAAAGGTAGAACGTACAAGGTTAATTTCTTTATGGTCAAAGGAGGAGGAAATATGTTTGACTTTTCCGAAAATATAAAAGTTTCTATTCATCTTAGGAAATATAGTGCGAGAATCGTTAAGTGCGGATGTAAGTAGAATCGTTTAAAGCGTAAGTTTAGTTTCGTCTTCTTATTTGGGCTTATTTGGTAACATAAAATAAATCTTAAAATTCTCAAATTAATCATGAGTGATCTAAAATTTATATGATGCGGGAAAATTATCGGAGTTGGTTTTGATATGCGGGATATCTAAATGGTGTACCGTCCAAAAGCGAAACTTTAAAGCGATGTTTTCTTAATAACTTTTGCGAAAATGATCTAACGATTGTCGAACTCTCAGGTCATTACTAAAATAATTTATCCTACGAGAATGTGAAATAAAAATTTTACGGATGAATAGTGAAAGTGAATAGTAAAAGTGAATAGTAAATTCTCGAAAATGCGAATTGTTACACCTCCAAAGGATCTAGATGCCGAACTCAGTGAACAAAGATTCGAACCAAGCAGAACTGATAAGAAGGTTGAGGGTACGGTTTTGATTTATTGTGGGTTAGTAGCAGCCTTAGAAGAATAAGGAAGAAGATGGATTTGTTGTTGGTTGTGTTTGACTGCATCTTTTGATGGGAAAGATAAGGAAGAGAGAAGTTAAGTGAAAGGATGTGTGTGTAGGGTTAGGGTAATGTGAAAATGATATTAGGTGATAACTAGTAATATATTTGTAAATAAAGGGTATATACGTAATTTTAGAAAAGCTCGTTTAAGGCTCGCGAGCTTCACGAGCCGAGTAACTTAGAACTCGAACTCGACTCGACATCTTATACGAGTAGCTCGAGCTCGAGCTCGAGCTCGACTCGTTCCAAATCGAGTCGAATCGAATATTTTTCGAGTCGATCTCGAGTTGCTCGCGAGTTGTCTCGGCTCGTTTACACCCCTAGTTGGGGTGTTTGGCTAGTCAAATAATACTAACCACAATTTCAATTTTCATAAATTAATATCATATAATGATGTCAAACAACCACACTAGGTTACCCATTAACCCCTTAACATGAACTAACATGAGCTATAACCACATATAATCATCAATGACTTGTATACACATATTATCAACTCTTAAACATCATAACACACTAGGTTACCCATTAACCCCTTAACATGAACTAACATGAGCTATAACCACATATAATCATCAATGACTTGTATACACATATTATCAACTCATAAACATAATAACACATGGCAATGCCACATTGTCCATTCTACACCAGATTAGAAATCACCCATTTTGACTGACTTTTACCTCGAACCGGCTCACGAGGCCAAATTATGGAGAAAATGGACTCTTTTGGCTTTCCTAAAATGTATGGCACACCTCAAACAAAGCTACGATTGATTTTAAATGAATTATCTGCAATTTTCAGATTCTGACTTGTTACACTAAAACAAATATTTTTACCCGTTTAATCAATTCAAGCTACAATTGATTTTATATGATTTGTCTAAAATGACTCTAAACTCCATAAATTTATTCGACACTAAGTAATCACTTATGAGTTATTCCAAACACTCTACACATCATAAGCTTCAACAAAACATAACCAAACATCCTCAATTTATAATTCATGATTTATCCATAATCATCATATAACTCATGAAATCATAATTTTGCATACAAATTCATCATAATACTTTTTTGTTAATCATCATAACATATTTATCAATCAAAACCCTTAATTGGTTTGAGCTAAAAGATGAACTAAAGAGTTTCTAGAAAGATCATACCTTGAAGACATTTGAGGGAAACACTAATGAGTCCTTAAATCCTTTTCAAACCACTTTCCAAGCCTTAGTTAAATCCTTAATTATGCTAGAACTTTCTTGAAGAAATGATAAGATCCTGTGTGATTTCCGTCCCTTAAACACGTTTAAAATCAAATGGGGTATAATCTCGCTTTCTCAAGTCATAGGGAAGTGTCGAACACGTTTAAAATCAAATGGGATATAATCTCCCTTTCTCAAGTCATAGGGAAGTGTAGTATTGACGTTCAAGTTAAGTTTCATCGTTAGGCAATGTTAGTCCTTCATTGGTAGACTATTGCATGGAAGGTCCTTTTTCTAGTTAAATATTTCGTGAAAATTCCTTTTTACTAACGAAACATTGTACCTTTTGCATGGTTTAACTTATAAGATTTAAAATATAGCTAAATTTATTATTACTAGCATAGTACCCGTGCAAATCAGCGGCTCAACATGTCAGTTTTTCTCGTACTTTGATCTTTAAGCGGTATGCAATGAGAGTTACTATTTGACGGTCTACCCGTTTGATAGTTCGAAAAGAGTAGATGCATGTTTAAATTTCCGTAAAGTATATTAATACAAATATAGATATCCATACTTATACTCATTTGAACTTTGTATAACTTGAATGTTTATGATAAAAATTATAACTATAAATTTGTATTATTGTAAGTTTGTAACATCTAATTTAGAGTGAATTACATAATTGGTCCTTGTGGTTTGTTGAAAATTGCAGAAAATGTCCCGTGCTTTTTTTCAGTGCGTTTCGTCCATGTGGTTTACAAATCTTACGGATTTTGTCCCTCGTCCAAAAATGTGCGTTAAGTGTCTTGCGCTGTTAGTCCTTCGTTAGTGCAGTCCGTTAAGTGTTTTGCACTGTTAGTCCTTCGTTAATAAATTTTGCACCGTTAGTCCTTATTTTTTAAAATATAGTTTTCCCAATTAGTCCCTCCGTTAATAACCGTTTTTATCCGTTTTCGTTCGTTTTTTTATCCGTTTCCCCCCGTTTTTTTATGTTTTTCGTCCGTTTTCTTTCGTTTTTTTTATAGTTTTGTCCATTTTCTTACGTTTTATCGGTTTCATCCGTTTTCATACGTTTTATCGTTTTTCTTACATTTTGTCCGTTTAAAAAAATTTGAATAAAAATTTCAAAAAAAATTTGAATAAAAAATATTTTCAAAATATATATATATTTTTTAAAATATGTCCGTTTTTCAATATTTTGGAAATTTTTAAGATTTAAAAAAATATTTGAAAAAAAATTTTGAAATTTTTTACCTTTTTTCGGAAAATATTTTGTCCGTTTATAAAAATATTTGAAAAAATTTCCAAAAATATTTTTTCAAATATTTCTTTTAAAAATATTCAAAAATATTGAAAAAACGGACATATTTAAAAAAATATATATATTTTGAAAAATATTTTTTATTAAAATTTTTTGAAATTTTTTTCAAATTTTTTTTAAGCGGACAAAAACGTAAGAAAAACCGATAAAACGCGTTTAAAAACGGACACAACGTAAGAACAACGGACAAAACGAAGAAAGCAGACAAAACATAAGAAAAACGGACAAAAATTAAGAAAAGCGTTAGAAAAGCGGATGAAAACCGATAAAAGCGTAAGAAAAGCGGACAAAACTATATAAAGCGAAGAAAGCGGAAAACGAAAAACGGGGAAGCGGATAAAAAGAACGAAAGCGGATAAAAGCGGACAAAACGGTTATTGGCGGAGACACTAATGGTGGGAAAACTATATTTTAAAAATAAGGACTAACGGTGCAAAATTTATTAACGAAGGACTAACGATGCAAAACACTTAACGGACTGCACTAACGAAGGACTATCAGCGCAAGACACTTAACGGACATTTTTGGACGAGGGACAAAATCTGTAAGATTTGTAAACCACAGGGACGAAACGCACTGAAAAAAAAGCACAGGGACATTTTCTGCAATTTTCAACAAACCACAAGGACCAATTATGTAATTCACTCTCTAATTTAATACTAAAATTTAATGTGTCATTAGTGTACATTATAATGCAGTTATTATAGTGTAGAATTTAATTATATGAATTATTAATTATAGTAAGATATGTAGGCTTAAAAAATTAAGACTTACTACTTTAGAAAGTTCTAAATACATTATAAGATAGTAAACATAAAAATTAAGGTGTTACAATTACTGGTTTGTAACTGAACCAAAAGGGTTACTTGCAATTGGCTTCAGTTTTCATCCACATTATTAAATCCACATCTCATGACGTCGTTTATAAAAAAAATAAAAAATTACGAAGATAGTGCGTAACACTAAGAGAAAGAAGTAAACAAAAGGATATTTATGGCATAAATGAACAAAAAGATATTCATGACATAAATGAGAATACCTTCGAAGATTTCTTTCTATTATGTCATTAACCCAACAATAAATGCCTACATAGTAGGTTGTTAACATGTTACAAGACATTTCCATGATAAATGTCTTATTACATTATCTTTGATTTTACATCTCAAGGAAACTCATCAGATGCAATACTTATAAATTTGTAGACTTAAGGTGGTGGTGAACAATTCTCAGAATTTCCAAAAATTTAAATGTCGGATAAAAACTTGCATGCTATCACTTGGTACCATGTACGAAGCTAGTTTGGTCTTCAAATATCAGCTTGCTAAATCCTCGAGATTGTTCACAACTAAATGGAAAACTGATGAGTTAAATGTACATTCTATACACGTTGCGGAAATGAGAAAGGACAATCGGTATACGATCAAATTGTGGTACTTCTTTAATCATGTGCCAAATGCTGAATTTGACATCGTGATAGATGAACTTGCACATGGTGGGAACCCTGTAACGTCGAGCATCTTGATTCAAGGTATTGAATTTCAGCCCATAAAAATGGTAAGTTCTCTTTCTTAGAACAAATTATGAGGTTTTTATTCATCTTTTTATAAAACATATATACCAACTTATATGTTTATTTACTGCTCCGCCCAAAAATAATTGTCCACCAACAAAAAAACATACGGTTTAGGAAAATTATCATCATTACAACTTTTTAATTCTTACTTTTTATATTATGACAGTTTTACCCTCAGATAATTAATTTATAACATCTTTGAATTTTGTAATAATAATCTTAAGTGAGAGTAATATGGTAAAATTGATCTAAATTCTCTATCTGATTTTAGAAGTGGAAAATCAATTTGAGAGAACCCGTAAATAAATTTGGACAATAAATTAAGACACAAAAAGTGTTTTACTTATTAAAAGTTTTGTAGCGTATTGAATTAGTAAAAGATGGTTTATTATCGTTTCATTTTACTGAAAAAGAAAGAAAATCCTTTAGAAATTGACTTTCACAAGTGATGATTTTATTTAAAAATCTTAAAGGTTTTTATTGACCGCAAAATGACTCAAAGGACATAAAAAATCACGTATTAATTTTAAAGGGTTTTTGGAGCAGCGGTTGAAAATAATATCTTCTATGAATAACTAAATATAGAAATAGTTTTAGAGGAAAATCAAAACCTTCACATGCAAGCAAGGAAAAAAAAATTAGATAAATAAATTGTATTGAAGCTTTTCTATGTAGTTAAATTACAATTCAAAAAATTTATATAAATATTCCAATTATTTACATGGCAAATAATTTGCACACCGATTCTATGATATAGCAATGCCAATTCATATTGTAATCTCTTATAAATGTTGCATTTTCAAACAAAATTTCAGAATAATTTGAATTCAAAGGTATCTTAAGTGAGTTAGAAAAATACGTACAAATTACAAACTACATACATTATAAATTTTGGATATATGAAATTATGTATGCGAAAGTTCCTTTTTCTCTAGATGGTCATGTTTAATAAGCATATACATTTAAAAATGTTTTGAAAAAATTAATACCATAAAGTTAGTAACTAAGGCCGGGCGTAATTGAGGAGGTCGACCTCGGTCTATCTAGGCCGACGCGTCCCCTCTATTATACACCCACTCAGGCGATGCGTCGCATAAGGAAAAAAAGAGAAGAGGGGGCTGGTCTCCCAACTGAGTTCTATGCAAACCAAAAACCATCAACGGCTATATTTTAGACCATTTGGTTTATTAAAAAAAACTTTTATTTCAAAAAATTGACACTTTTCACACTTTAAATAACCGTTCACTTCACCATTTTATACACAAATTCAAACCCCTTTCTTATAATTTCTCATCTCTATTAAAAATGTCTCAACACAAAACTCCCAAAACCAAACCCCAAAATCGTACTGCCAACAAAACGTTCCAAACATTCCAATATAGGATCCTAATTTTCAATTAACTAGTGTCTCATTGATATGTGCAAAAACACATATCATTTCTTTATCAAATAAAACCCAAAATAACCAAGAAAGAGCCGTTTATTGCTAATATTTGTGGTTTTCTTGAGTTTGTGCTTGTGCAGGTATGGATATGTCAAAACACGCAAAAAGGAGCCAAATTAGACGAAAATCCGAGCACGAGAGATTAAGAGAGTTTGAGCTGAGCCGGAAGGTCGAGATTGTGCATTTGTGAAGATTTTATTCTCTGAGGATGATTTTTAGAAGATATGATCATATTTGAAGAATTGTCAGAATTAGTCCTTGAACTTTGAGCTTTTGGCAAGAATGACCCCTCAAGTTTCAGAAAGTGCAAAATCAGTCCTTGGCTTATTGAAGAATGACAAAAATGGCCCTTTGAAGATATTTTCAGAATTTACAACCTTGGACCCTGAAGTTTCAGTTTATACATAATTCGTCCTTAATATGTTATATGGGTACCAAATCTAGTCCTTAAATCCTATATATTAATCCAAAGTCCAAATCTTAACCCACGGCCCAATCCAAAGTAAAATACCCGGTCCATTATCCCATCTCAAACCCACGGTCTAATATCTTACCCGAATACCCTTTTGAACCCCGGTCAACCTCCCAAGACCCGGTCAACAAAACTCAAACAAATATAAAAAATTACCCCGCGCCCAAAACCCCCCTCATTTCACTATTTCACCACCGTTTACCCACCTCTTTAACCCAAGGACCAACCTCGTACTAAGCATCTACACCTCCCCTTCTAGAAACCTTATCCTGCCCTCTGACTTGTCAGGATGGAATGCCAGCGTGGCTAAATGAAGCTATCTCATTGGACATGACAAGTCACTTGGTGAATTGGAGGCTAATGATTGGTGATTGTGACTCTGAGGATTTGTGTGGCTGAGGATAGCATTCTAGGCTCTTCTAAGAGGAATCCCAAGGCTGAAGATGGCTATAAATAGACCCCTTGGCTCACCATTTCAATTCGTGCATTTTTCTCCTTTTCAATTAAGTTTCATGTTTAGTTTCTTTTAAGCATTTTCAAGATTCTCGGTTTGTTAACTTTAAGTTTTAATGTAATCTCAAACCTTTTGTAATCTCATTTTAGTTTAATAAAAATTTCAAGTTTTCACTTTGATCTTGCATTTACTATTGATGGGTGAATAAGTTGTTTTATGTTGGAATAAGCTCATCCAAGCTTTGTTATAGGCGATGTGAGCTTATTTGGTGCTTAAAACTGTTTCATTGCATTCACTAAAAAAAAAATTACTCAGGTCAACGAAAGTCAAACTATTGTTCATTTTGGATAAGAGATGGATATGGGGTGATTTGATGTTCACTTGGGTTTGATTCAGTGTTTTAGTATTGGAATTGGGTGGTTTGTACTGTTACTATGCCCAAAAATAAGCTGGACCTCTTGTAAGTAAAGCTTAAAACTGCTCTTGGTACTAAATAGTGATCTCAGTTAATTCTTGTTGATTTGATGCTTGTTTATGCTTGATTAGTGATATTTAATTGTTGTTTAATCTCTGTGTAGGACTGCATTAAGCAGATATAGGAATTAGTGGTAGAATCAGCTTATTAAGCATCTTATAAGGGTTTTTGGATTAGGTTTTAAAACTGTGCTCTAGTGCTTGTTAGGGGTATAGATCAGTTTCTTTAGCTTGGATAAGTCATAAATCTGTCATCTCAAGTTTCAGTTTTATACTTGCTTGCATAAATAGTCAAAATCACTCTAAAATCTATCTAGTTTAAAATCTGTTAGGAGTAGATTAGCAAATAAGCTCTAGATAAGTTTAGAAACTGTTGGTTTAGCTTAATTTGTTCTTATTTCATCTCATTTCATCTGCATCAGTTCAAAATTTGCCTTTAAATCTCACAAAAGTCAAACTTCCAAACTGTTTTCAAAAGTCAAAAAAAAAAAATGTCAAAACCAATTTTCTTCAAACCTTGCAGCCTTTGCACAAGGTTCTATCTAGATCATTAGGACCTGAAAATTGGTACAAACACTCTTTGGTTGGTGGTCTTGAGGACCACAGTTTAGGTTTTCACATTAGCTTATTGAATAAGCCTGTGCAACAGCTTAAACATAGGGGTTAAGAGCTGAATTTAGTTAGAAATAGTTAGCATATTAACTTGGTAGATTCTTGATTAGAGGTTAGGAGTAATGGAATTAGTTGATAATAGTTAGTTTTAGTATAAATTAGCTTCGAAGCAGTTTGGTGGCTTATTGTGCTTATTAGCTTATTCATAATTGCTTATTCATAGGCAGTTTACACTCTGACTCTCATTTCTCACACATTAGCCTTAGTTTTATATTTTCATAAAATCGAATAATATTTTAGACTTTTCTTGAATTTTTCATAATTTTCATCAACTGTTTAGTATTTTCATTATTTAAAAGCAGCTTTTAGGTCTTTTAAATAGCTTTTATTGCAATTAAATCGAAAAAGTTCAAAAAATAAATTTTCAAATTTCATAGAGTAAGATAAATACAAAAGCAAAAAATAATTTTTCTAGATTTTTCCTAGCTTATTTTGTAATGTTTAGCCAATTAATTAGATTTAAATAGTTTTAAATTTGTAGAAAATAGAAAAATAATCAGAAAAATACAAAAATAGTTTTGAAAATTCTCTTAGGTTATTTTAGATTTTATAAAAATAGTTTCATATTTTTCCCTTTAATTTTCATAATTTTTAGTATTTTAACTTAGATTTAAAAGTTAAAAATTAGTTTTTAATTCTAATAAAATCCAGAAAAATCCAAAAAAAAAATAGTTTTAATTCATATATAGTTTTCAACTTGCATTTCTAGAGTAAAAGTAATTTTAGGCATTTTTAGGATATAGATTAGACGTAGTTGCATTTTATTTACGTTTCGTTTATCACGTTTTAGGTAATCTTGCACTTAGGATTTCCCGTAGATTATATTTCCCTTAATTACTTTCCCTTCTCCCGTAGTTTAATAAAATCAAATCACAAATCAAAATATCGAGCATTAAATTCCAAACCAAAAACGACATTGGCAATTCACGCCTCGTTGGGAAACGATTCGGGTTGACTAATCCGTATCACGATCACACACGGGATTTGATTTAATATTCTTTTTCCTAAAGGAATTTTGAATCTATCTTCGTGATTATTTTTGATATCGATATTGAGGTTTTATCCATACACATACCCCTAAGCCTACATTACGCATTTAATCAAATTTTGGCGCATTGCGCCGGGAGGTTGTGTCACGACAATATCGTTAGAGGTTTGACGATTAGTGACTCGAGATCCTTCTTTCGTGAAGTTACTATTTTCTAAAAATAAAAAAGTAAAAAATATTTTCCTTTTTCTTTTGTATATATATATATATCATATAAAAAATACAAAAGATTTTCTCTTGTGTTTTGCTAATAAATAGAAGACACCAATTATATAACATTCTCAACGGAGGTGTTATCATTAATAAGTTCGAACTAAAGATCAAAAACTTGCCTTTGTGTCGCTTGTGAATCTATTTATTTCTATCGGATAAACAAACGTGTGGTGGGTATAAGGACGGCCCGACATTAAATTGCGGTGAAAAGAAGCGGGTTTTAATAAGCTTCACACGACCTACAAAGCTTCTCCGCCGCTTGTGCGTTTGTTTTATAGAGGTGATTTATTTACTTGGGATTATTGGTTAAGTTCACCGTGTTTTCGAATACCGTTCTCTTTTAATTGCCTTGGTTTTGAAAGTGCATGCACACTCGTTCTAATAACTTCTGAGACCGATACGTGAAACCGCTAAAATTCGAGAAGGCGAAATAGGCGTGCTCCATTAGTCGAACCGAGATTCGAACTAATCGGACTCCGCCCATTATCGAAATGGCGGAGGACAACCGATCCATGCTAGAGCAACTCCGTGCACCCACCGAGGGTTATGGAGAAGCCATCGTCGTCCGGCAATCGCTGCCGATAACTTTGAGCTTAAACACGGCGATCAACTTGGTATCATCGAGCCAATTTTACGGTTGAGAGGACGATCCTCACTCTCATATCCGACGGTTTAACAAACTCACGTCACGATCAAGTACCGTAACGTTCGGAAGAGGCTATCAAGCTACTACTCTTCCCATTTTCACTCGAGGGCCGCCGGATTTGGCTCGAAAAACTACCCCTCGATCGATAACCACATGGGAGAATTTAGTTTCAAAATTCGTGAGCAATTCTTCCCACCGTCTAAAACAACAAGCCTAAAAATGAAATAACAAAATTCACACAAAGATTTGATGAATCATTTAGTGAGGCATGGGACCGATTCAAAGATTTGCTTAGGCAATGTCCCCATCATGGTTTTTCCGAGTTGCACCAACTCGATCGTTTATAATGGTTTGAACGAACCGATCAAGACTCTCTCAATGCCGCTGGTGGTAATTTGTTGACCCGATCAACGAGAGATGCCTTATCGATTATTGAGAATAAATCTAAAGTTCGTACCTCACGTAGCAAATCGGTTCTTTGCCGAGTGAGTCTTTGCACCATCGCCCTCGTCTTACGAAATACGTCTAGCACCGATGCTAAGATTGATAAGCTACGGATATGATTCGTGATTTAGTTAAGATTAAGTGGGCTAAGGTTAATTCTTCTCCACCCGCTCAAGTCAAAGCGGTGGAAACGACTTGTACTACTTGTGGTGGCCCGCATGCCTACTACAATTGTACCGCCACCGATGGAAATCCTTTCGAGGCTAATGCCGTAACCGGAGGTAACCAATACCGTCCTCAAGTTGAACCGAATCCTCGTGTTAGTAATCAAATGGGACCTCCGGGATTTTCTCAATCGAACAATCAGACTCGTTTTAATCAGAATCAAGTTCGTGGACCAAATGTTCAAAACCAATTCAAAGCCCCGTCAAATCAATACCCAAACCAAGGAGTTAATTACATTCAAGGATATCAAAATCCAAGCTATCAAGCTTCACCTTTGCCTTCAAATGAATTCACAACTTACGTTCAACACAACAATTCTACCATCCACACTATGCAAAATCAGATTACAAGTTTGAGGAACGAGTTTCAATCTTCGTTAACTAGACAAAGCAATGAGTTTAGGAATGAGATTCGACTTCAGAACAAAAAATTGGATGCTTCACAGAATAAACTCGAAAACATGTTGAATCTTTGTTTTGTGTAAGATAAGTCAACCCTCAACTTCGGGATCTCTTCCGAGTGATACCATTCCCAACCCAAAGGGTGAGTTGAAAGCTATAACCACACGGAGTGGTAAGGCTTATGATGGACCTCGTTTCCTACTCATTTGGAGGAGGAACGAGACCTGAGGTTATTGAAAAATGTGCAACCCGCACCCGTGCCACCTCCGGTCGTTCAGACTCGATTCGGAACCCGATGTTCAAGACTACTTTTAAACCTTCACTTCCTTATCCTTCCAGACTTCATGATCAAAAGCTTCGTGATAAAACCGAAAACCAAATGGAGAAATTTGTTGAAATCGTTCAATCCTTGAATTTTAACATCAGTTTCACCGACGCTTTACTCCTCATGCCGAAATTTGCTGCTATGATCAAAAATTTAGTGAGTAATAAGGAAAAGTTGTCAGAAATAGCAAAAACACCGTTGAATGAGAATTGCTCGGCGGTGCTCCTTAAGAAACTTCCCGAAAAGTTAGGAGACCCCGACAAATTTCTTATACCTTGTGAGTTTCCGGGAATAGTGAAATGCTACGCCTTGGCCGATCTTGGTGTGAGTATTAACTTAATGCTTCTTTCGATTTATAACAAGCTTTCTCTCTCGGATCTCACTCCTACTAAGATGACTCTTGAACTCGCGGACCGTTAAACTTCTATTCCGAGAGGAATCACCGAGGACGTCTATGTGAAAGTAGGACCACTTCATTTTCCCGCCGACTTCGTTGTCGTTGACTTTGATGCTGATTCCCGAGTGCCTCTTATTCTCGGGAGACCTTTCTTAAGAACGGGTCGTGCGATGATTGATGTTTATGAAGGAGAAATCACTTTACGATCTAACAAGGAAACCGTCTCATTTAATATTAACCATCCTTCGAGATACTCCTCCAACTATGATGATGCTTCTATTAATCGAATCGACGTTCTCGATATTGCTACGGAGGAGTATGCTCAAAAGCTTCTTGATTTTATGGGTGGAAATCCCACCATTCCTTCTGAAAATGTTGAACCATCTTCTGAGCCTATAATTGCCGATTCTTCCCCCTCTCTCACACCATTCGAGGGAGGTGACTTCTTTTTGGAAGAGATCGATGAGTTTCTTGCTTATGATGAATCGATTCCACCGGGAATTGATGATGGTGTTTATGATTCGGAGGGAGATATCCTTTATCTTGAGCAATTGTTGAATGAAGATCCATTACCGTCACTCCCTCCGAAAGAGATCACGATTGAAGAAATCAAATCCGTACAAACGTCTAATGAAAATCCTCCGGAGCCCGAGCTCAAGGATTTACCTCCTCATCTTGAATATGCTTTTCTTGAAGAATCGAACAAATTTCCCGTCATCATTGCTAAAAATTTAAAAGATGAGGAGAAAACCGCACTTTTGGATATTCTTCGAAAACATAAGAGTGCCATCGCTTGGCAAATTTCCGACATTAAGGGAATAAACCCTCGTTTTTGTACTCACAAGATCTTAATGGAAAACGATTGTAAACCCGTTATTCAACAACAACGTAGGGTTAATCCAAAAATTCATGACGTTATCAAAAAGGAAGTTCTGAAACTCCTCGATGCCGGAATTATTTATCCAATCTCCGATAGCTCATGGGTTAGCCCTATCCATTGTGTCCCTAAGAAAGGAGGAATGACCGTCGTTGCTAACGAAGAAAATGAGTTGATTTCCACACGCCTCGTCACGGATGGAGGTGTGTATTGATTATCGAAAATTGAGCGATGCTACTCGTAAGGACCATTTCCGCTACCTTTATGGATCGGATGCTCGAGCGTTTAGCGGAAATGAGTTCTATTGCTTTCTCGATGGTTTCTCCGGTTATTTTCAAACCCGATCGATCCGAAGGATCGGAGAAAACCACTTTCACATGCCCTTATGGAACTTTTGCTTACCCACGCATGCCTTTTGGGCTATGCAATGCCCCGACGCGTTCCAGAGGTGCATGATGGCTATTTTCATGACATGATCGAAAAGTCTATGGAAGTTTTATGGATGATTTCTCGGTTTATGGAGATTCTTTCACTTCTTGCCTCTCTCATCTAGACCACATGCTCAAAGCGGTGTGAAGACACCAATTTGGTCTTGAATTGGGAGAAGTGCCATTTCATGGTTCGAGAGGGCATTGTCCTCGGCCATAAGATTTCAAAATCGGGATTGAGGTCGACCGAGCTAAAGTCGACGTTATAGCTAAACTCCTCATCCCACTACCGTCAAAGGTATTCGAGCTTTTTGGGTCATACCGGTTTCTATCGCCGTTTCATCCAAGATTTTTCTAAGATAGCCCGCCTCGACCCATCTCCTTGAAAAGGATGCTCCGTTTATCTTCACCGATGAATGCGTTGAAGCGTTTAATGTTCTCAAAAGAAATTAAGCGAGGCTCAATCTTAGTTGCCCCGTGGGATTTGCCCTTTGAGCTCATGTGTGATGCAAGTGATTACGCAATTGGGGCGGGTCTTGGGGCAACGTAAATCGAAACATTTTCAACCCATACACTATGCGAGTAAGACATTGTCTGAGGCCCAACACAATTACACGACTACTGAAAAGGAATTATTGGCCGTTGTTTATGCTTTTGAGAAATTTCGACCCTACCTTGTCTTGTCAAAGACCATAGTGTATACCGACCATTACGCCTAAAGTATCTTTTGGCAAAGCAAGATGCTAAGCCACGATTACTTGGTGGGTTCTCCTCCTTCAAGAGTTTGATGTTACTATTCTTGACAAAAAGGAGCGGAGAACCTTCTGCCGATCACCTTTCTAGACTTGAGAATCCCCATCAAAGTGTGCTCGAGAAAAGGAGATCACGGAAACATTTCCTCTTGAGACACTTGGGATGATTGCTAAGAAAGACCCGAACACCCACGGTTTCTCGACTTTGCAAATTACCATGCGGAAATTTCATCGTGAAAGGGATGTCGTCCCAACAAAAGAAAAGTTTTTCAAAGATGTTAAGAATTATTTCGGACGGACCTTACTTGTTTAAGATTTGTGCGGATCAAGTAATCCGGCGGTGTGTTCATGGCCAAAAGGCCCTTGATATTCTTCATGCTTGCCATAACGGACCCTTGGTGGCCATCATGGTGCAAGCTACACCGCTAAGAAGGTTTTGATTCCGGATTTTATTGGCCTACCATATATCGAGATGCTCATGATTTAGTTAAATCTTGTGATTCATGCCAACGTCAAGGAAAATTTCAAAAGGATGAAATGCCACAAAATGCTATTTAAGTTTGTGAGATTTTTGACGTGTGGGGCATCGATTTTATGGGGCCATTTCCATCATCTAGAGGTAATAAGTATATCCTCGTGGCCGTCGACTACTTGTCTAAATGGGTTGAAGCGAAGGCGCTCCCCACCAATGACGCCCGAGTGGTAGTTAAGTTCTTGAAGAATTTGTTTTCCCGATTCGGAGCACCTCGTGCTATCATCAGTGATCGCGGTACCCATTTCTGTAATGAACAATTTGCTAAAGTTATGGCCAAATATGGAGTTACCCATCGTCTTTCTACCGCGTATCACCCGCAAACGAGCGGACAAGTTGAGGTCTCCAATCGTGGTTTGAAAAGGATTTTAGAAAGGACCGTAGGAGAAAATCGAGCTTCATGGGCCGATAAGTTAGATGATGCACTATGGGCTTTCCGCACCGCTTACAAGACACCCATCGGGTGCACCCCATTTAAGTTGGTGTATGGAAAAGCTTGTCACTTGCCCATTGAGCTCGAGCATAAGGCATTCTGGGCCTTGAAACATGCAAACTTTGATCTTAAGACCGCGGGTGATCACCGAAAAGTTCAATTGAATGAATTAAATGAGCTTAGGGATCAGGCCTACGAGAATTCTTTGATTTTCAAAAGAAGACTAAGAGGATTCATGATGCTAAAATCAAAACCGCGTTTTCAACGTTGGTGATCAAGTTCTCCTCTTTAACTCTCGCTTGAAGATATTCTCGGGCAAACTCAAAACCCGTTGGTCGGACCATTCACCATCGCTCAAGTTTTCCGTATGGAGCGGTGGAGCTTTCTCACCGATGGCCCAAATTTCAAGGTCAATGGTCATCGTGTGAAACATTATTTTGGAGGGACATCCCATCTATGGTTGTCCGGATCTCCAAACTTTCCCAAGGACAATTGAATTCGGGGATCGAGTCAAGCTAGCGACTCGGTGATCAAAAATAGTAGCGCTTAGTGGGAGGCACCCCATGCTTATCTCTATCTTCTTTCTATTTTCTAATAAGTGGCGTGAAGGGTTAGCCTCTTGATTTCTCGTGTTTGGTTGTTTGTGATGTTGTGTTTAGGATGTTCCCGATATGAAGACTCTCGTGCTCGAAGTTTGTCATTTTCTCCACTCGAGTTTCATGTTCGATGCTGATGGAAATCCGATATCCTAATCTTATCGACTAACGTTAATATTTGAGCATACTTAATAAACGGATTTTAGATTTTCATTTTACCCTTGCCTTTAAACATTGAGGACAATGTTTCGTTTTAGTCTGGGGTGGGTAATATTCGATTTGATTTGACCGCACTTGCTTGTTTTTCGTCGTATACTCTCGCAACCCCATTTTTCCTTAGAAAATGAAAAATTGTGCAAAAATGAGCAAAATTTAAAATTTTTTGTAAGCTTTTGTTAAGTCTTTTTGATTGAAAAGTTTGCTAGTCTCTTAGACAAGAAGCTATAAAATGCGAATTCTAGCTCACAAGGCCAAGATTTTGCAAGTTTCCCTGAGTGACTGATAAGGTTTTAAAAGGTACCATTTTGAGGGGTCGTTTTAGTCCTTATTTGATCACTTTTGTATCCGTTATTGCTTAATATCGTTCCTTTTCACTTTTAGGTCTCTTGAAGGCAAAATCTTTGGAATGGCACTTATTTGGACGAAAAGCGCGAATATATGAAGAAAATGGCCAAAGTCGAATCGAGACACTCACGATTCTTTGAAAGCAGGACGGCGTCGGTGCTAATGGTGGCGCCGTCCCAAAATTGTTGTGACGGTCCGTAACCCAAACTCGTATTTTCAAGCGACGGCGTCTAGTTGTGAAAGAGTAGGCCGTCGCTACTCGACGGCCTAGATGCAATCCGAACGGCGTCATAAGTGAAGAGGACGGCGTCACGGACATAAGGTGACGCCGTCGCAAGGTTAACGTGGCCAAGACGAAACCCTAATAGCGGCGACACGGCGGCGTCACTAAACATAAGGTGACGCCGTCGCAGATGTAATCTTATATATAGAATCCGAATTTTTAGTTTTAAGGAGAGTCTTTTGGGTGAAAACCTAAAACCGAACCTAAGGTGTTTTGTACAAGATTTTAGGGTTTTAAACCCTATCTTACATCAAGATAAGTCTTTACTTCATTAATTCAATTATGTCTTTGATTATTTGTGTGTATGCTTGCATGTTCTCCATGTCCCAAGCTAATTTATTTGTGTGTTTGCTTAGGAAGTATGAAACTTAATTATTAAATATTGATTGGTTGTTTCTTATCTTAGTTGATTAATGATCTAGTAATGCGATAGGTCATTCGTTGTGTACTTAATGCTTGATTCATCTTTGTAAACCTTAGAATATAATTACGAGTAGTTGTAGGCTAAACCATCCAAAGAGTGCCTTAGAGTAAGAGTTTATCATCCCTAGTGGGTTTGTAGGCGAGACCCTTTGGTAAGTTCAAAGAGTTGGGAGAAAGCATACCCTACAACTTTAGACACACAACGCAACTAAGAATAAGACGTGACAACTCAACCATCAATAGGAGATAATTAAGGAGTAGTACAACCTAAGTAAACACATCTTTAAACTATCATACAAGCACACATTAATTAGACATAGACTCCCACAACCTTAGTTTAGATAATTAGATAATAGTAGAGTAATCGGTAGAAATACCAACCCCCCAAATCCAATACCCGAGAT
Organism: Chrysanthemum lavandulifolium; assembly: GCA_022545495.1. NCBI lineage: Eukaryota > Viridiplantae > Streptophyta > Magnoliopsida > Asterales > Asteraceae > Chrysanthemum > Chrysanthemum lavandulifolium. The sequence continues at coordinate 288,090,368 of CM040239.1, read as the reverse complement.
TCGTACCTTTCCATTTCATAAAACATAAAAAAGATAAAAATAATCTTCCTCAACCTTAACCTTAGCGTAGTAACTCCTTACTAGCATTCCTATTCCCCAGAGAACGATATCAATACCCGTGGCTTACCCTAATTACTACACTACAACGATTAGGTTCACTGCCTAGGGTGTTATAAAACTTGCTCGAAGAAAAGGAAGTTTCCTTGACCCCGAACGACGTGTGTAGCATTATCAAGTTTTTGGCGCCGCTGCCGGGGAATAGAATAGCTAGTTAGCAGTCCACCTCGTTTAGGTTTCTTTGCTTGATTCCTATCAAGTAAATTTTTTCTCAATTTTTAGCTTTCTCTTAGTCTATCCCCTTCTTCGTGACCTTTGTTCGTAATCCCATCACTTTTCATCATGGAAGGTGATAACCAACTACCATTCATCAACCCACCACCAAATGACCCGCCAAGAGCCCGTACTCTTGGTGAATACTCGAGACCAAGCCACCTAGGCTATAGAAACACCATTGAGCTTCCCGACCAAGCCCAAACTACGGCCTGCGATCCGACACCATCCGGTTGGTGCAAAACGGATGTGCATTCCATGGACTTCGTTCAAGATCCAAATCAAGACATCGAGGATTTCCTCAAAATTGTCGATTCTATCGACCTTGATGCTACTACTCGGGAGACCACGCGCTGCGTCTCTTCCAATTCTCTTTACGGGACCAAGCTAGTAATTGGCTTGAGCGACTTCCGCCGGCTCCATCTCAAGTTGGGATGATCTTACCTCTCGCTTCCTTGCTCAATTTTTCCCACCGGGAGAACCACTAAGCTTAGGAATGACATCTTGATGTTCCAACAACGTCAAGGTGAATCTCTCTGAAGCATGGACCCGATTCAAGGACTTACTTCATAAAGTCCCTCATCACGGCATTGATCTTTGGCTCCAAGTCCAAATCTTTACGATCATGTCAACTTCCCCACTAAGCGATCCATTGACCAAGCGGCGGTGGAAAACTTAGTGAACTCACCGCGGAAGAATCATGGGATATAATAGAGGACCTCGCCTCTATGACAACGAAAGTTAGGATGACCCCGTGAGTGCCCAAAACCGTTAAGGCAATCTCCTTGCCTCCTTCCGACCGTAGGATGATCGAACTTGAAGATCAAGTTAGATTCCTCATGAGCTCCTACGAAAATCCTAAATCTTCACATCATGTGAGCAAAGTTTCTTCCTCGTGTGAGCCGTTTGTGATCCTCATAACACGCCAAGACTAGCACTCGATCCCCGAACATGCTTCCGTTGACTACGCATCCTCACGTATTAATGGAGCGGAGGAAGATTCCTACAACACCGGACCTAGGAATTTCAATGAAACCCGAGAGGCATGGAAAGGCAAGCCCGATTTCTACTGGGGACAAACCAAAGAATTCACCTCCAATGATTTCTCATGGCCCCCACCTAACGGTCCTAACCAACAAAACATCGAAGGGATGTTGCAAAACCTAGTTGCATCCCAAGAAACCCAAATGGCTAAGCTCTCGGATCGCTTTAACCATCAACAAGCCGAGATGGATAGGAAAATAGACAACCTTTTGAAAGCCATAACTAATAGTGATAAAAAGGTTAGTGCTATCTCAACTCCCGAGCCTTCAGGTATAGAGATTAAGGATCCAAGCAAGCTAACTAAGCATGTCCAATTCGTCAATACCATCGCTTTAGTTGAACCTAATGAAACAAATGACGAAGAGGACTATACACTTGTGGATGATGAAACACCCGAGGAAGTAGATGAAGTAGACATTGACTATTTCAACAAATTTCCTACGGAAGAAGAACTATCTCGCCACCCTCACTTAGTGCGTGACCTTCGTCACATGTATGTTAGGAAAAGTCCTCGAATCAAGTTTGGGAAACCTTGGAATCTTAACATACCATGTTTCATACGACACCTTTTTGTGGCAAAAGCCTACATTGATCGCAAGTCCCCAATCAACATAATGACTAGCACTTATTACAATTGAATATTCAAGAAGCCTATTCCAACTAGGCAAGACCCCAATGATCCTAATGTTAGTTCCAATTTTCTTGGTAGAGTTAAGGGATTGCCCGTTTATGTAGGTAGTTTCACGTTTCCTACGGACTTCATAATTGTGGATGATATTAGCAAGGCCATAGACCCTAGCTTGTCCCATGTTATTCTAGGAAAACCTTTCAAAGAAACCACCGGGATGACCTATGACCCCTCGTTAGGAGTAGTGCGATTCAAGAATGAGACCGATGACATAGCTTACCAAATGCCGTTTAAGATTGAGAAGTTTTCATCACTCTCTAATGATGAAAAGGAACTTAAACTGTCGGTCTATTATAGGAATGATGAGGATAGGGAGAAAGGTGTTGATTATGTTATGGCTAAGATTTTCGGATTCTATAAGGATTGCTTGAACCTAGGACCGGAATATAGGACCAATTGGGGAGAGGATGAACTCTTAGAGAAGTGCATTATAGGGCACTTCTACAACATGGAATCCCCCATTAGAGGCCGTCAAGAGGGCGGTAATGAGAAAACGTAGGAGTACGACTATGAGTCTAGCTACAAGACTCTTAAATAAAGAAAAGCGCTTCGTGGGAGGCAACCCATGTTTAATTGTTTGCTTGTTAGTGTCATATATCTTTTATTCATTTTTTATCCTCATGTTTAAATTTTTAAAAATGCTTTATTTTGTTTTTAACTTCGTCTTAATTGCATATAAAGGTATTTTACATAAGGGATAAGTGTAGGGAGGATTACACACGTTTTCAAAAGAAATGTAAACATGAGAATAACAATTAACTAAAAGATATTTATGTTTGTTTGTTCGAGTCAAATGCTTGTATCGAGTCATAATGGATGTTTTGCAGAAATATTTCCGATTCTAAAGATGTAAATTTTCGAATTTTTCCGTAAAATCGAGACCGCTTTTTGTCGGGATAACTGACGGCGTCAGATTGCAACCGACGGCGTCGGGAAGGAGTAAAACATCGATTACTTTTTCTCGTTTTCGAGCCACTTATAAAATTTTGGAATTTTCGGTCTTAATTTTCTTAGAAATTCAGTAAACATCCATTCCACAAGCATTATATCATAGTTTAAATCGAGTCTTATATATATTATTACCGCCGATTTTACGCGAAGGTTTCGTTTGTTTTCTTCAAGTGTGCGGGTTTAGTTTGTCAAGAAGAAGTTACATAAGATTGGAAGGAGCTTTTCACGCAATAATTCTTCTTGAAAAGGATTTAACCACCACTTTACACGGATCCTACCGAGCTAATCGGGGAGTATTAGTTTTTTCGTTTGTAATTACCTTCTTTTATCATAACTTTGATACTTTCGGGGAACATTGGGGACAATGTTCGGTTTAAGTGTAGGGAGGAAAATAAAGCGGAACTTTGAAACTATGCTTATCCTTGACTATTTGCTTTGTCCAATTGTGATTGTGTAATAAACCATGAGAAAATGTCGGTTAGGGTAATTTTGGCACCAAATTTAAAATTTTCATGACATATAGGAGTGGGCCATTAGTCTTAACAAAAGCGTCTCATGGATAGGAAGTTGCATGACTAGCACAAAACCCTTTACCACCCAAATTCCACCAAAATGTGAGGATCACCCTTAGATTAGTAGGAATTAAAGCATTCATCTTCAATGCTTAGAGTGTGAACCGGTAGTATATTAGATTCTAGAACTTGTTTTGTGATGCATTCCGAGATCGCAAGTGAGACTACACCATGTAGTTAGGAATAACTAAATGATAAGAGGCATTAGGATAACCCTTGTTTGATACCGTAATATAATTACTTCTTCCACATCGGTTGAGTAATTCCCCACACCCTGCGTTGTACTCATCTTTAGTACACGATACCCCTAGTTAACCCCTCGAGCCTATCCTTTTCACGGTTCTCGTGATGTTTGGTTTTCGGAATATCAATGAAGAGCATTGTTTACACCCCACCCCAAATATACACCAAAATCGCCTTAGCCTACCCCTTATGCACTCACTTTTAGTGCAAATGTTTGTTATCACCCTAAACCCTTAGTTCAATTATCTAGTTGCTTGCATAAGTTGCTAAGTCGAGTCATATCCTTTGTATCTGAGTTTGGGACGATTGAGATTCATGGGAAAAGTTAAAGTTTATGAAATGACGGAAGGAACGTTAAAATTCAAATTCCCTTTGTTTGCGTAATAATGTACCCCAAGTGTTTTGATCTTTTCAATTCGGGTCAAATTAGTGTTAGAGTAATAAAACTCAAGTGTAGGGATGTGCCTATAAATCCCTATTATTTTGATGTTACCGTAGAGGATGGTAGAGTAAAAGTGTATGAAAAAAAAAAAAAATTGAAAAAATAGAAAAGAGAAAAGAAAAAAATTGAGTGTTAAAAATATATATATATATATATATATATATATATATATATATATATATATATATATATATATATATATATATATATATATATATATATATATATATATACGGCTACCATCCTACATCTATCTTTAAATTTATGTTTATTTATTTCAGTTATCTAGAGTTTAGAGTGTCGAGTCTTGGCTTAGCAACGCCATTCTTCGTATGCTTGTAACATAGAGATTTTTGACTTGCCACCACTAAATAACCTATCCCACCAAACCCTTGTTTCCCTACCGTAAGCCTAACATTACAACCCTTTAAAAGACCTCTTTGATAGTCTTTCCTAGGTGCTTACGCCAAAGCGATGGAGGTTTGATCTATTCTCAAGCCTATGGTAATCTATGTACTAGGACCGGTTAATGAGTGTTTATCTTCCATTTCCTATTTGTTATATTTCATATATACACCGAGAGAGATGTGAGTATCCAAACACCCCATGTGAGGTGCTAGTATGTAATTCCGTGCTTGTTATGACTTTTATGGGCTTATATGTGTTGTGTCCGTTTTGAATTAATGCTTCATGACCCCTAACTTATAAATTAATTGGCTAAAGCACATTTGCTTGAGGACAAGCAAATAACAAGTGTAGGGATATTTGATAAGGTTTTAAAAGGTACCATTTTGAGGGTCGTTTTAGTCCTTATTTGATCACTTTTGTATGCGTTATTGCTTAATATCGTTCCTTTTCACTTTTAGGTCTCTTGAAGGCAAAATCTTTGGAATGGCACTTATTTGGACGAAAAGGCGCGAATATATGAAGAAAATGGCCAAAGTCGAATCGAAACACTCACGATTCTTTGAAATGTAAGGCGACGGCGTCGGTGCTAATGGTGATGCCGTCCCAAAATTGTTGTGACGGTCCGTAACCCAAAACTCGTATTTTCAAGCGACGGCGTCTAGTTGTGAAAGAGTAGGCCGTCGCTACTCAGACGGCCTAGATGCAATCCAGACGACGTCATAAGCTGAAGAGGACGGCGTCACGGACATAAGGTGACACCGTCGCAAGGTTAACGTGGCCAAGACGAAACCCTAATGACGGCGACACGACGGCCTCACTAAACATAAGGTGACGCTGTCGCAGATGTAATCTTATATATAGAATCCGATTTTTTTAGTTTTAAGGAGAGTCTTTTGGAGTGAAAACCTAAAACCGAACCTAAGGTGTCTTGTACAGTATTTTAGGGTTTTAAACCCTATCTTACATCAAGATAAGTCTTTACTTCATTAATTCAATTATGTCTTTGATTATTTGTGTGTATGCTTGCATGTTCTCCATGTCCGGCTAATTTATTTGTGTGTTTGCTTAGGAAGTATGAAACTTAATTATTAAATATTGATTGGTTGTTTCTTATCTTAGTTGATTAATGATCTAGTAATGCGATAGGTCATTCGTTGTGTACTTAATGCTTGATTCATCTTTGTGAACCTTAGAATATAATTACCTGAGTAGTTGTAGGCTAAACCATCCAAAGAGTGCCTTAGAGTAAGAGTTTATCATCCCTAGTGGGTTTGTAGGCGAGACCCTTTGGTAAGTTCAAAGAGTTAGGGAGAAACGCATACCCTACAACTTTAGACACACAACGCAACTAAGAATAAGACGTGTCAACTCAACCATCAATAGGAGATAATTAAGGAGTAGTACAACCTAAGTAAACACATCTTTAAACTATCATACGAGCACACATTAATTAGACATAGACTCCCACAACCTTAGTTTAGATAATTAGATAATAGTAGAGTAATCGGTAGAAATACTAACCCCCAAATCCAATACCGAGATTCGTACCTTTCCATTTCATAAAACATAAAAAGATAAAAATAATCTTCCTCAACCTTAACCTTAGCGTAGTAACTCCTTACTAGCATTCCTATTCCCCAGAGAACGATATCAATACCGTGGCTTACCCTAATTACTACACTACAACGATTAGGTTCATCGCCTAGGGTGTTATAAAACTTGCTCAAGAAAAGGAAGTTTCCTTGACCCCGAACGACGCGTGTAGCGTTATCGATGACCTTAAATATGCATAACTTTATTTCATTAGGCGAAGCATTTGCTAAGTTAATATATGTTTTGACACCTTGTTGACTTTCATTGGTGAGAGTAGGAATAGAATTTCGACTTGACCGGGCGTGTTGAGCCCTAGCTTGTTCCTTAACCATAGATAATCTAAAATTATCGGCTAAGCATCCGAGGATCTCATTATTTGGGATTTTAAATTTGCGGAGATCGAGAAATGATAGAGTTACTTATGAGTTTAGATGCTAAGCGTGGAGTAGTTGGTTCTCTTTAGAACCCATCGAAGGTACTTATGGCTTTTGTTCCCACAAAATTGTTTCACCCCATATCGTCTAATAAATAATTAGAGATGTTGAGTTTTTGGCGATAGTTAGTTCTTTATCTTCTTAAAAGAATATTTGTTTTAAAATTGGGTACACATCAAGGATCCGTAATAAATAAGCAATAAGTGATAAGTGAAAAGTAATAAGTAAAGTTATGAGTCATGTGTCGAGATCGGACCCTTGGATCTTTAGCCGGGATTGAGTGAGGTCTTAGTCTAGCCAACCGGGATCCTCATTTCATGAAGCCTATAGTATTGGAATTACCCGTGAAGCTCCGTAGTTCATAGCTCATATAAATAAAAATTTCAAGTTTTCAAAAAAAAAAAAAAAAATGTAAGTGAATAAAAATTCCTTGATGTGGACCTCATTTTTGGGACAATAGTTCTTGAGAGAAGATGGATAACTAATTATCGACTTAGCTTTGTATCTTTATCGGATTAAAAGTTATCGAAACGTGAAACTTGAAGAAATTCATTTCTCACAAAAATAAAAAAACCTAGAGGAAAATAGGAAAATGGGAGCAAAAGGTAATTACACAAGTAACTTCCATGGGTAGTGTAGCATCTAAAGTCATATTTAACAATGATTTCGATTTTACGCTTAGTTTGGGAACTTGTGAAAAATCAGGGACGATGTATTCTATCCGTATGGTCACTTCACGCTGTGTTGTGTTTCTTACTCCGTGATCCTAACGTGTCGTTTGAAAAATGTTGGAGTTATTGATCGACATGAAAGTTTAACAAACCATCACTCATAATCGGAATGTGCTTAATCATAATATCTATACATGTGAAATAAAAGGTAAGCAGGCGTTTTAGAATTAAGGCTTTCTTAATCTCTTTGAGGAATCTTTGCTACTTCTTCATAGGTTTAGTAAAAGAGATTGAAATCCTTGGTTTTAGAAGCGTGAGTTGATTGCATTGCGTGTGAGGCGCGACAATGGTCCCGTCTGGGTATTTTGATATGTGCAAAAACACATATCATTTCTTTATCAAATAAAACCCAAAATAACCAAGAAAGAGCCGTTTATTGCTAATATTTGTGGTTTTCTTGAGTTTGTGTTTGTGCAGGTATGGATATGTCAAAACACGCAAAAAGGAGCCAAATCAGACGAAAATCCGAGCACGATAGATTAAGAGAGTTTGAGCTGAGCCGGAAGGTCGAGATTGTGCATTTGTGAAGATTTTATTCTCTGAGGATGATTTTTAGAAGATATGAGCATATTTGAAGAATTGTCAGAATTAGTCCCTGAACTTTGAGCTTTTGGCAAGAATGACCCCTCAAGTTTCAGAAAGTGCAAAATCAGTCCTTGGCTTATTAAAGAATGACAACAATGGCCCTTTGAAGATATTTTCGAATTTACAACCTTGGACCTTTGAAGTTTCGGTTTATACATAATTGGTCCTTAATATGCTATATGGGTACCAAATCTAGTCCTTAAATCCTATATATTAATCCAAAGTCCAAATCTTAACCCACGGCCCAATCCAAAGTAAAATACCCGTCCATTATCCCATCTCAAACCCACGGTCTAATATCTTACCGAATACCCTTTTGAACCCCGGTCAAACCTCCCAAGACCCGGTCAACAAAACTCAAACAAATATAAAAAATTACCCCGCGCCCAAAACCCCCCTCGTTTCAATATTTCACCACCGTTTACCCACCTCTTTAACCCAAGGACCAACCTCGTACTAAGCATCTACACCTCCCATTCTAGAAACCTTATCCCGCCTGTCGACTTGTCAGGATGGAATGCCAGCGTGGCTAAATGAAGCTATCTCATTGGACATGACAAGTCACTTGGTGAATTGGAGGCTAATGATTGGTGATTGTGACTCTGAGGATTTGTGTGGCTGAGGATAGCATTCTAGGCTCTTCCATGAGGAATCCCAAGGCTGAAGATGGCTATAAATAGACCCCTTGGCTCACCATTTCAATTCGTGCATTTTTCTCCTTTTCAATTAAGTTTCATGTTTAGTTTCTTTTTAAGCATTTTTCAGTATTCTCAGTTTGTTAACTTTAAGTTTTAATGTAATCTCAAACCTTTTGTAATCTCATTTCAGTTTAATAAAAATTTCAAGTTTTCACTTTGATCTTGCATTTACTATTGATGGACTGAATAAGTTGTTTTTATGTTGGAATAAGCTCATCCAAGCTTTGTTATAGCTGATGTGAGCTTATTTGGTGCTTAAAACTGTTTCATTGCATTCACTACAAAAAAAATTACTCAGGTCAACGAAAGTCAAACTATTGTTCATTTTGGATAAGAGATGGATATGGGGTGATTTGATGTTCACTTGGGTTTGATTCAGTGTTTTAGTATTGGAATTGGTTGGTTTGTCTTGTTATTATGCCCAAAATAAGTTTGGACCTCTTGTAAGTAAAGCTTAAACCGCTCTTGGTACTAAATAGTGATCTCGATTAATTCTTGTTGATTTGATGCTTGTTTATGCTTGATTAGTGATATTTAATTGTTGTTTAATCTCGTGTAGGATTGCATTAAGTAGATATAGGAATTAGTGGTAGAATCGACTTATTAAGCATCTTATAAAAGTGTTTGGATTAGGCTTTAAAGCGTGCTCTAGTGCTTGTTAGGGTATAGATCGTTGCTTTAGCTTGGATAAGTCATAAATAGTCATCTCAAGTTTCAGCTTTTATACTTGCTTGCATAAATAGTCAAAATCACTCTAAAATCTATCTAGTTTAAAATCTGTTAGGAGTAGATTAGCAAATAAGCTCTAGATAAGTTTAGAAACTGTTGGTTTAGCTTAATTTGTTCTTATTTCATCTCATTTCATCTGCATCAGTTCAAAATTTGCCTTTAAATCTCACAAAAGTCAAACTTCCAAACTGTTTTCAAAAGTCAAAAAAATGTCAAAACCAGTTTTCTTCAAACCTTGCAGCCTTTGCACAAGGTTCTATCTAGATCATTAGAACACTCAAAATTGCTACAAACACTCTTTGGTTGGTGGTCTTGAGGACCACAGTATTAGGTTTTCACGTTAGCTTATTGAATAAGTCGTGCAATAAGCTTAAACATAGGGGTTAAGAAGTGAATTTAGTTAGAAATAGTTAGCATATTAACTTGGTAGATTGCTCGATTAGAGGTTAGGAGTAGCTGGAATTAGTTGATAATAGTTAGTTTTAGTATAAATTAGCTTCCGAAATAGTTTGGTGGCTTATTGTGCTTATTAGCTTATTCATAATTGCTTATTCATAGAGCAGTTTACACTACGACTCTCATTTCTCACACATTAGCCTTAGTTTTTATATTTTCATAAAATTAGAATAATATTTTAGACTTTTCTTGAATTTTTCATAATTTTTCATCACTGTTTAGTATTTTCATTATTTAAAACAGTTTTAGGTCTTTTAAATAGCTTTTATTGCAATTAAATCGAAAAAGTTCAAAAAATAAATTTTCAATTTTCATAGAGTAAGATAAATACAAAAGCAAAAAATAAATTTTCTAGATTTTTCCTAGCTTATTTTGTAATTTTTAGCCATTTAATTAGATTTAAATAGTTTTAAATTTGTAGAAAATAGAAAAATAATCAGAAAAATACAAAAATAGTTTTGAAAATTCTCTTAGGTTATTTTAGATTTTATAAAAATAGTTTCATAATTTTCCCTTTAATTTTCATAATTTTTAGTATTTTAACTTAGATTTAAAAGTTAAAAATTAGTTTTTAATTCTAATAAAATCCAGAAAAATCCAAAAAAAAAAAATAGTTTTAATTCATATATAGTTTTCAACTTGCATTTCTAGAGTAAAAGTAATTTTAGGCATTTTAGGATATAGATTAGACGTAGTTGCATTTTATTTACGTTTCGTTTATCACGTTTTAGGTAATCTTGCACTTAGGATTTCCGTAGATTAGATTTCCTTAATTACTTTCCCTTCTCCGTAGTTTAATAAAATCAAATCACAAATCAAAATATCGAGCATTAAATTCCAAACCAAAACGACATTGGCAATTCACGCCTCGTTGGGAAACGATTCGGGTTGACTAATCCGTATCACGATCACACACGGATTTGATTTAATATTCTTTTCCTAAAGGAATTTTGAATCTATCTTCGTGATTATTTTTGATATCGATATTGAGGTTTTATCCATACACATACCCCTAAGCCTACATTACGCATGGAATCAAATTTTGGCGCCGCCGGGAGGTTGTGTCACGACAATATCGTTAGAGGTTTGACGATTAGTGACTCGAGATCCTTCATTCGTGAAGTTACTATTTTCTAAAAATAAAAAGTAAAAAATATTTTCCTTTTTCTTTTATATATATATATATCATATAAAAAATACAAAAGATTTTCTCTTGTGTTTTTGCTAATAAATAGAAGACACCAATTATATAACATTCTCAACGGAGGTGTTATCATTAATAAGTTCCCGAACTAAAGATCAAAACTTGCCTTTGTGTCGCTTGTGAATCTATTTATTTCTATCGGATAAACAAACTGTGTGGTGGGTATAAGGACGGCCTGACATTAAATTGCGGCTGAAAAGAAGCGGGTTTTTAATAAGCTTCGCGCTGACCTACAAAGCTTCTCCGCTCGCTTGTGCGTTTGTCTTATAGAGGTGATTTATTCACTTGGGATTATTGGTTAAGTTCACTGTGTTTTCGAATACCGTTCTCTTTTAATTGCCTTGGTTTTTGAAAGTGCATGCACACTCGTTCTAATAACTACAGACCGATACGTGAAACCGCTACAATTCCGAGAAGGCGAAATAGACGTGCTCCATTAGTCGAACCCGAGATTCGAACTAATCAGACTCCGCCCATCATCGAAATGGCGGAGGACAACCGATCCATGCTAGAGCAACTCTGTGCACCCACCGAGGGTTATGGAGAAGCCATCGTCGTCCGCAATCGTTGCCGATAACTTTGAGCTTAAACACGGCGATCAACTTGGTATCATCGAGCAAATTTTACGGATTTGAGAGGACGATCCTCACTCTCATATCCGACGGTTTAACAAACTCACGTCTACGATCAAGTACCGTAACGTTCCGGAAGAGGCTATCAAGCTACTACTCTTCGCATTTTCACTCGAGGGGCCGCCGGTTTGGCTCGAAAAACTACCCCCTCGATCGATAACCACATGGGAGAATTTAGTTTCAAAATTCGTGAACGAATTCTTCCCACCGTCTAAAACAACAAGCCTAAAAAATGAAATAACAAAATTCACACAAAGATTTGATGAATCATTTAGTGAGGCATGGGACCGATTCAAAGATTTGCTTAGGCAATGTCCCCATCATGGTTTTTCTGAGTTGCACCAACTCGATACGTTTTATAACGGTTTGAATGAAACTGATCAAGACTCTCTCAATGCCGCCGCGGGTGGTAATTTGTTGACCCGATCAACGAGAGATGCCTTATCGATTATTGAGAATAAATCTAAAGTTCGTACCTCACGTAGCAAATCGGTTGCTGCCCGAGTGAGTGCTGCACCATCGTCCTCGTCTTACGGAAATACGTCTAGCACCGATGCTAAGATTGATAAGCTTACGGATATGATTCAGGATTTAGTTAAGATTAAGACGGCTAAGGTTAATTCTTCTCCACCCGCTCAAGTCAAAGCGGTGGAAACGACTTGTACTACTTGTGGTGGCCCGCATGCCTACTACAATTGTACCGCCACCGATGGAAATCCTTTCGAGGCTAATGCCGTAACCGGAGGTAACCAATACCGTCCTCAAGTTGAACCGAACCCTCGTGTTAGTAATCAAATGGGACCTCCGGGATTTTCTCAATCGAACAATCAGACTCGTTTTAATCAGAATCAAGTTCGTGGACCAAATGTTCAAAACCAATTCAAAGCCCCAACAAATCAATACCCAAACCAAGGAGTTAATTACAATCAAGGATATCAAAATCCAAGCTATCAAGCTTCACCTTTGCCTTCAAATGAATTCACAACTTACGTTCAACACAACAATTCTACCATCCACACTATGCAAAATCAGATTACAAGTTTGAGGAACGAGTTTCAATCTTCGTTGACTAGACAAAGCAATGAGTTTAGGAATGAGATTCGACTTCAGAACAACAAATTGGATGCTTCACAGAATAAACTCGAAAACATGTTGAATGCTATTTTGTGTAAGATAAGTCAACCCTCAACTTCGGGATCTCTTCCGAGTGATACCATTCCCAACCCAAAGGGTGAGTTGAAAGCTATAACCACACGGAGTGGTAAGGCTTATGATGGACCCTCGTTTCCTACTCCGCTGGAGGAGGAACGAGACACAGAGGTTATTAAAGAAAATGTGCAACCCGCACCCGTGCCACCTCCGGTCGTTCAGACTCCGATTCCGGAACCCGATGTTCCGAAGACTACTTTTAAACCTTCACTTCCTTATCCTTCCAGACTTCATGATCAAAAGCTTCGTGATAAAACCGAAAACCAAATGGAGAAATTTGTTGAAATCGTTCAATCCTTGAATTTTAACATCAGTTTCACCGACGCTTTACTCCTCATGTCGAAATTTGCTGTTATGATCAAAAATTTAGTGAGTAATAAGGAAAAGTTGGCAGAAATAGCGAAAACACCGTTGAATGAGAATTGCTCGGCGGTGCTCCTTAAGAAACTTCCCGAAAATTTAGGAGACCCCGGCAAATTTCTTATACCTTGTGAGTTTCCGAGAATAGTGAAATGCTCTGCCTTGGCCGATCTTGGTGCGAATATTAACTTAATGCTTCTTTCGATTTATAACAAGCTTTCTCTCCGGATCTCACTCCTACTAAGATGACTCTTGAACTCATGGACCGTTCAACTTCTATTTCGAGAGGAATCACCGAGGACGTCTATGTGAAAGTAGGACCACTTCATTTTCCCGCCAACTTTGTTGTCGTTGACTTTGATGCTGATTCCCGAGTGCCTCTTATTCTCGGGAGACCTTTCTTAAGAACGGGTCGTGCGATGATTGATGTTTATGAAGGAGAAATCACTTTACGATCTAACAAGGAAACCGTCTCATTTAATATTAACCATCCTTTGAGATACTCCTCCAACTATGATGATGCTTCTATTAATCGAATCGACGTTCTCGATATTGCTACGGAGGAGTATGCTCAAAAGCTTCTTGATTTTATGGGTGGCAATCCCACCATTCCTTCTGAAAATGTTAAACCATCTTCTGAGCCTATAATTGCCGATTCTTCCCCCTCTCTCACTCCATTCGAGGGAGGTGACTTCTTTTTGGAAGAGATCGATGAGTTTCTTGCTTATGATGAATCGATTCCACCGGGAATTGATGATGGTGTTTATGATTCGGAGGAGATATCCTTTATCTTGAGCAATTGTTGAATGAAGATCCATTACCGTCACTCCTCCGAAAGAGATCACGATTGAAGAAATCAAAGAAGTACAACGTCTAATGAAAATCCTTCCGAGCCCGAGCTCAAGGATTTACCTCCTCATCTTGAATATGCTTTTCTTGAAGAACCGAACAAATTTCCGTCATCATTGCTAAAAATTTAAAAGATGAGGAGAAAACCGCACTTTGGATATTCTTGAAAACATAAGAGTGTCATCGCTTGGCAAATTTCCGACATTAAGGAATAAACCCTCGTTTTGTACTCACAAGATCTTAATGGAGGACGATTATAAACCCGTTATTCAACAACAACGTAGGGTTAATCCAAAAATTCATGACGTTATCAAAAAGGAAGTTCTGAAACTCCTCGATGCCGGAATTATTTATCCAATCTCCGATAGCTCATGGGTTAGCCCTATCCATTGTGTCCCTAAGAAAGGAGGAATGACCGTCGTTGCTAACGAAGAAAATGAGTTGATTTCCACACGCCTCGTCACCGGATGGAGGGTGTGTATTGATTATCGAAAATTGAACGATGCTACTCGTAAGGACCATTTCCCGCTACTTTTTATGGATCAGATGCTCGAACGTTTAGCGGGAAATGATTTCTATTGCTTTCTCGATGGTTTCTCCGGTTATTTTCAAATCCCGAGCGATCCGAAGGATCAGGAGAAAACCACTTTCACATGCCCTTATGGAACTTTTGCTTACCGGCGCATGCCTTTTGGGCTATGCAATGCTCCCGGTACGTTCCAGAGGTGCATGATGGCTATTTTTCATGACATGATCGAAAAGTCTATGGAAGTTTTTATGGATGATTTCTCGGTTTATGGAGATTCTTTCACTTCTTGCCTCTCTCATCTAGACCACATGCTCAAACGGTGTGAAGACACCAATTTGGTCTTGAATTGGGAGAAGTGCCATTTCATGGTTCAAGAGGGCATTGTCCTCGGCCATAAGATTTCAAAATCTGGGATTGAGGTCGACCGAGCTAAAGTCGACGTTATAGCTATACTCCCTCATCCCACTACCGTCAAAGGTATTCGGAGCTTTTTAGGTCATGCCGGTTTCTATCGCCGTTTCATCTAAGATTTTTCTAAGATAGCCCGCCCTCTGACCCATCTCCTTGAAAAGGATGCTCCGTTTATCTTCACCGATGAATGCGTTGAAGCGTTTAATGTTCTTAAAAAGAAATTAACTGAGGCTCCAATCTTAGTTGCCCCCGACTGGGATTTGCCCTTTGAGCTCATGTGTGATGCAAGTGATTACGCAATTGGGGCAGTCTTGGGGCAACGTAAATCGAAACATTTTCAACCCATACACTATGCGAGTAAGACATTGTCTGAGGCCCAACACAATTACACGACTACTGAAAAGGAATTATTGGCCGTTGTTTATGCTTTTGAGAAATTTCGACCCTACCTTGTCTTGTCAAAGACCATAGTGTATACCGACCATTCTGCCCTAAAGTATCTTTTGGCAAAGCAAGATGCTAAGCCACGATTACTTCGGTGGGTTCTCCTCCTTCAAGAGTTTGATGTTACTATTCTTGACAAAAAAGGAGCGGAGAACCTGGCTGCCGATCACCTTTCTAGACTTGAGAATCCCCATCAAAGTGTGCTCGAGAAAAAGGAGATCACGGAAACATTTCCTCTTGAGACACTTGGGATGATTGCTAAGAAAGACCCGAACACCCCACGGTTTGCTGACTTTGCAAATTACCATGCGGGAAATTTCATCGTGAAAGGGATGTCGTCCCAACAAAAGAAAAAGTTTTTCAAAGATGTTAAGAATTATTTCTGGGACGGCCCTTACTTGTTTAAGATTTGTGCGGATCAAGTAATCCGGCGGTGTGTTCATGGCCAAAAGGCCCTTGATATTCTTCATGCTTGCCATAACGGACCCACTGGTGGCCATCATGGTGCAAGCTACACCGCTAAGAAGGTTTTTGATTCCGGATTTTATTGGCCTACCATATATCGAGATGCTCATGATTTAGTTAAATCTTGTGATTCATGCCAACGTCAAGGGAAAATTTCGCAAAAGGATGAAATGCCACAAAATGCTATTTAAGTTTGTGAGATTTTGACGTGTGGGGCATCGATTTTATGGGGCCATTTCCATCATCTAGAGGTAATAAGTATATCCTCGTGGTCGTCGACTACTTTTCTAAATGGGTTGAAGCGAAGGCGCTCCCCACCAATGACGCCCGAGTGGTAGTTAAGTTCTTGAAGAATGCGGTACCCATTTCTGTAATGAACAATTTGCTAAAGTTATGGCTAAATATGGAGTTACCCATCGTCTTTCTACCGCGTATCACCCACAAACGAGCGGACAAGTTGAGGTCTCCAATCGTGGTTTGAAAAGGATTTTAGAAAGGACCGTAGGAGAAAATCGAGCTTCATTAGCCGATAAGTTAGATGATGCATTATGGGCTTTCCGCACTGCTTAAAAGACACCCATCGGGTGCACCCCATTTAAGTTGGTGTATGGAAAAGCCTGTCACTTGCCCATTGAGCTCGAGCATAAGGCATTCTGGGCCTTGAAACATGCAAACTTTGATCTTAAGACCGCGGGTGATCACCGAAAAGTTCAATTGAATGAATTAAATGAGCTTAGGGATCAGGCCTATGAGAATTATTTGATTTTCAAAGAGAAGACTAAGAGGATTCATGATGCTAAAATCAAAAACCGCGTTTTCAACGTTGGTGATCAAGTTCTCCTCTTTAACTCTCGCTTGAAGATATTCTCGGGCAAACTCAAAACCCGTTGGTCCGGACCATTCACCATCGCTCAAGTTTTCCCGTATGGAACGGTGGAGCTTTCTCAGCCCGATGGCCCAAATTTCAAGGTCAATGGTCATCGTGTGAAACATTATTTTGGAGGGACATCCATCTATGGTTGTCCGGATCTCCAAACTTTCCCAAGGACAATTGAATTGGGGATCGAGTCAAGCTAGCGACTCGGTGATCAAAAAAGATGGCGCTTAGTGGGAGGCACCCCATGCTTATCTCTATCTTCTTTCTATTTTCTAATAAGTGACGTGAAGGGTTAGCCTCTTCGATTTCTCATGTTTGGTTGTTTGTGATGTTGTATTTAGGATGTTCACGATATGAAGACTCTCGTGCTCAAGTTTGTCATTTTCTCCACTCGAGTTTCATGTTCGATGTTGATGGAAACCGATATCCTAATCTTATCGACTAACGTTAATCTTTGAGCATACTTAATAAACGGCTTTTAGATTTTCATTTTACCTTGCCTTTAAACATTGAGGACAATGTTTCGTTTTAGTCTGGGGTGGGTAATCTTCGATTTGATTTGACCGCACTTGCTTGTTTTTCGTCGTATACTCTCAACCCGTTTTCCTTAGAAAATGAAAAATTGTGCAAAAGGAGCAAAATTTAAAAATTTTGTAAGCTTTTGTTAAGTCTTTTGATTGAAAAGTTTGCTAGTCTCTTAGACAAGAAGCTATAAAATGCAATTCTAGCTCACAAGGCCAAGATTTTGCAAGTTTGAGTGACCTTAAATATGCATAACTTTATTTCATTAGACGAAGCATTTGCTAAGTTAATATATGTTTTGACACCTTGTTGACTTTCATTGGTGAGAGTAGGAATAGAATTTCGACTTGACCGGGCGTGTTGAGCCCTAGCTTGTTCCTTAACCATAGATAATCTAAAATTATCGGCTAAGCATCCGCGGATCTCATTATTTGGGATTTTAAATTTATGGAGATCGAGAAATGATAGAGTTACTTATGAGTTTAGATGCTAAGCGTGGAGTAGTTGGTTCTCTTTATAACCCATCAAGGTACTTATGGCTTTTTGTTCCCACAAAATTGTTTCACCCCATATCTCATCTAATAAATAATTAGAGATGTTGAGTTTTTGGCGATAGTTAGTTCTTTATCTTCTTAAAAGAATATTTGTTTTAAAAATTGGGTACACATCAAGGATCCGTAATAAATAAGCAATAAGTGATAAGTGAAAAGTAATAAGTAAAGTTATGAGTCATGTGTCGAGATCGGACCCTTGGATCTTTAGCCGGGATTGAGTGAGGTCTTAGTCTAGCCAACCGGGATCCTCATTTCATGAAGCCTATAGTCTTGGAATTACCCCGTGAAGCTCCGTAGTTCATAGCTCATATAAATAAAAATTTCAAGTTTTCAAAAAAAAATAATAATAAAAAAAAAATGTAAGTGAATAAAAATTCCTTGATGTGGACCTCATTTTTGGGACAATGGTTCTTGAGAGAAGATGGATAACTAATTATCGACTTAGCTTTGTATCTTTATCGGATTAAAAGTTATCGAAACGAGAAACTTGAAGAAATTCATTTCTCACAAAAATAAAAAAATCTAGAGGAAAATAGGAAAATGGGAGCAAAAGGTAATTACACAAGTAACTTCCATGGGTAGTGTTAGCATCTAAAGTCATATTTAACAATGATTTCGATTTTACGCTTAGTTTGGGAACTTGTGAAAAATTAGGGACGATGTATTCTATCCGTATGGTCACTTCACGCTGTGTTGTGTTTCTTACTCCGTGATCCTAACGTGTCGTTTGAAAAATGTTGGAGTTATTGATCGACATGAAAGTTTAACAAACCGTCACTCATAATCGGAATGTGCTTAATCATAATATCTATACATGTGAAATAAAAGGTAAACGGGGCGTTTTTAGAATTAAGGCTTTCTTAATCTCTTTTGAGGAATCTTTGCTACTTCTTCATAGGTTTAGTAAAAAGAGATTGAAATCCTTGGTTTTAGAAGCGTGAGTTGATTGCATTGCGTGAGGACACGACAATGGTCTCGTCTGGGTATTTTGATATGTGCAAAACACATATCATTTCTTTATCAAATAAAACCCAAAATAACCAAGAAAGAGCCGTTTATTGCTAATATTTGTGGTTTTCTTGAGTTTGTGCTTGTGCGGTATGGATATGTCAAAACACGCAAAAGGAGCCAAATCGACGAAATCCGAGCACGAGAGATTAAGAGAGTTTGAGTGAGGTAGGAAGGTCGAGATTGTGCATTTGTGAAGATTTTATTCTATGAGGATGATTTTAGAAGATATGATCATATTTGAAGAATTGTCGAATTAGTCCTCGAACTTTGAGCTTTTGGCAAGAATGACCCCTCAAGTTTCAGAAAGTGCAAAATCAGTCCTTGGCTTATTGAAGAATGACAACAATGGCCCTTTGAAGATATTTTCAGAATTTACAACCTTGGACCCTGAAGTTTCAGTTTATACATAATTGGTCCTTAATATGCTATATGGGTACCAAATCTAGTCCTTAAATCCTATATATTAATCCAAAGTCCAAATCTTAACCCACGGCCCAATCCAAAGTAAAATACCCGGTCCATTATCCCATCTCAAACCCACGGTCTAATATCTTACCCGAATACCTTTTGAACCCGGCCAACCTCCCAAGACCCGGTCAACAAAACTCAAACAAATATAAAAAATTACACCGCGCCCAAAACCCCCCTCGTTTCACTATTTCACCGCCGTTTACCCACCTCTTTAACCCAAGGACCAACCTCGTACTAAGCATCTACACCTCCCCTTCTAGAAACCTTATCCTACCCTCTGACTTGTCAGGATGGAATGCCAGCGTGGCTAAATGAAGCTATCTCATTGGACATGACAAGTCACTTGGTGAATTGGAGGCTAATGATTGGTGATTGTGACTCTGAGGATTTGTGTGGCTGAGGATAGCATTCTAGGCTCTTCCAAGAGGAATCCCAAGGCTGAAGATGGCTATAAATAGACCCAAAATAACACATATCATTTCTTTATCAAATAAAACCCAAAATAACCAAGAAAGAGCCGTTTATTGCTAATATTTGTGGTTTTCTTGAGTTTGTGCTTGTGCAGGTATGGATATGTCAAAACACGCAAAAAGGAGCCAAATCAGACGAAAATCCGAGCACGAGAGATTAAGAGAGTTTGAGCTGAGCCGGAAGGTCGAGATTGTGCATTTGTGAAGATTTTATTCTATGAGGATGATTTTTAGAAGATATGATCATATTTGAAGAATTGTCAGAATTAGTCCCTGAACTTTGAGCTTTTGGCAAGAATGACCCCTCAAGTTTCAGAAAGTGCAAAATCAGTCCTTGGCTTATTGAAGAATGACAACAATGGCCCTTTGAAGATATTTTCAGAATTTACAACCTTGGACCCTGAAGTTTCAGTTTATACATAATTGGTCCTTAATATGCTATATGGGTACCAAATCTAGTCCTTAAATCCTATATATTAATCCAAAGTCCAAATCTTAACCCACGGCCCAATCCAAAGTAAAATACCCGGTCCATTATCCCATCTCAAACCCACGGTCTAATATCTTACCCGAATACCCTTTTGAACCCCGGTCAACCTCCCAAGACCCGGTCAACAAAACTCAAACAAATATAAAAAATTACACCGCGCCCAAAACCCCCCTCGTTTCACTATTTCACCGCCGTTTACCCACCTCTTTAACCCAAGGACCAACCTCGTACTAAGCATCTACACCTCCCCTTCTAGAAACCTTATCCTACCCTCTGACTTGTCAGGATGGAATGCCAGCGTGGCTAAATGAAGCTATCTCATTGGACATGACAAGTCACTTGGTGAATTGGAGGCTAATGATTGGTGATTGTGACTCTGAGGATTTGTGTGGCTGAGGATAGCATTCTAGGCTCTTCCAAGAGGAATCCCAAGGCTGAAGATGGCTATAAATAGACCCCTTGGCTTACCATTTCAATTCGTGCATTTTTCTCCTTTTCAATTAAGTTTCATGTTTAGTTTCTTTTTAAGCATCTTTCAGTATTCTCAGTTTGTTAACTTTAAGTTTTAATGTAATCTCAAACCTTTTGTAATCTCATTTCAGTTTAATAAAAATTTCAAGTTTTCACTTTGATCTTGCATTTACTATTGATGGGTGAATAAGTTGTTTTATGTTGGAATAAGCTCATCCAAGCTTTGTTATAGCGATGTGAGCTTATTTGGTGCTTAAAACTGTTTCATTGCATTCACTAAAAAAATTACTCAGTCAACG
Source organism: Chrysanthemum lavandulifolium (assembly GCA_022545495.1). Taxonomy (NCBI): domain Eukaryota; kingdom Viridiplantae; phylum Streptophyta; class Magnoliopsida; order Asterales; family Asteraceae; genus Chrysanthemum; species Chrysanthemum lavandulifolium. The sequence goes on along the minus strand of CM040239.1, from coordinate 288,069,196 downwards.
AAAGTCAAACTATTGTTCATTTTGGATAAGAGATGGATATGGGGTGATTTGATGTTCACTGGGTTTGATTCGATGTTTTAGTATTGGAATTGGGTGGTTTGTCTTTGTTACTATGCCCAAAAATAAGTTGGACCTCTTGTAAGTAAAGCTTAAACCGCTCTTGGTACTAAATAGTGATCTCGCTTAATTCTTGTTGATTTGATGCTTGTTTATGCTTGATTAGTGATATTTAATTGTTGTTTAATCTCGTGTAGGACCGCATTAAGCGGATATAGGAATTAGTGGTAGAATCGACTTATTAAGCATCTTATAAGGGTGTTTGGATTAGGCTTTAAAGCGTGCTCTAGTGCTTGTTGGGGTATAGATCGGTTGCTTTAGCTTGGATAAGTCATAAATCTGTCATCTCAAGTTTCGGTTTATACTTGCTTGCATAAATAGTCAAAATCACTCTAAAATCTATCTAGTTTAAAATCTGTTAGGAGTAGATTAGCAAATAAGCTCTAGATAAGTTTAGAAACTGTTGGTTTAGCTTAATTTGTTATTATTTCATCTCATTTCATCTGCATCAGTTCAAAATTTGCCTTTAAATCTCACAAAAGTCAAACTTCCAAACTGTTTTCAAAAGTCAAAAAAATAAAAAAAAAATGTCAAAACCAGTTTTCTTCAAACCTTGCAGCCTTTGCACAAGGTTCTATCTAGATCATTAGGACCTGAAAATTGGTACAAACACTCTTTGGTTGGTGGTCTTGAGGACCACAGTTTAGGTTTTCACATTAGCTTATTGAATAAGCCTGTGCAACAGCTTAAACATAGGGGTTAAGAGCTGAATTTAGTTAGAAACAGTTAGCATTTTAACTTGGTAGATTGCTGATTAGAGGTTAGGAGTAATGGAATTAGTTGATAATAGTTAGTTTTAGTATAAATTAGCTTACGAAGCAGTTTGGTGGCTTATTGTGCTTATTAGCTTATTCATAATTGCTTATTCATAGGCAGTTTACACTCTGACTCTCATTTCTCACACATTAGCCTTAGTTTTTATATTTTCATAAAATCGAATAATATTTTAGACTTTTCTTGAATTTTTCATAATTTTTCATCAACTGTTTAGTATTTTCATTATTTAAAAGCAGTTTTAGGTCTTTTAAATAGCTTTTATTGCAATTAAATCGTAAAAGTTCAAAAAAATAAATTTTCAATTTTCATAGAGTAAGATAAATACAAAAGCAAAAAATAAATTTTCTAGAATTTTCCTAGCTTATTTTGTAATTTTTAGCCATTTAATTAGATTTAAATAGTTTTAAATTTGTAGAAAATAGAAAATAATCGAGAAAAATACAAAATAGTTTTGAAAATTCTCTTAGGTTATTTTAGATTTTATAAAAATAGTTTCATAATTTTCCTTTAATTTTCATAATTTTTAGTATTTTAACTTAGATTTAAAAGTTAAAATTAGTTTTTAATTCTAATAAAATCCGAGAAAAATCCAAAAAAAAAAATAGTTTTAATTCATATATAGTTTTCAACTTGCATTTCTAGAGTAAAAGTAATTTTAGGCATTTTTAGGATATAGATTAGACGTAGTTGCATTTTATTTACGTTTCGTTTATCACGTTTTAGGTAATCTTGCACTTAGGATTTCCCGTAGATTAGATTTTCCTTAATTACTTTCCCTTCTCCCGTAGTTTAATAAAATAAAATCACAAATCAAAACATCGAGCATTAAATTCCAAACCAAAAACGACATTGGCAATTGACGCCTCGTTGAGAAACGATTCGGGTTGACTAATTCGTATCACGATCACACACGGGATTTGATTTAATATTCTTTTTCCTAAAGGAATTTTGAATCTATCTTCGTGATTATTTTTGATATCGATATTGAGGTTTTATCCATACACATACCCCTAAGCCTACATTACAGACGAATCACTCATCACCCGTGCGTTTTCAACCCGCAAGTTTTACTTATCAATCACAAAAACCACAACACCAATATTATCAAAATAACCCGTTTAGTATCCCGTATAACCAACAAAACCAACAATATTTTAACCAACAACAACAATATTTTTACCAAAAAAACCAACAACCTTATCGTCCGCAATTTGAGTTATCACCACCACCATTTGATCAATCGTTCAACCAACCTCAATCTTCTCAATGATTTTATCCGGTTAACCTATTAATCTCGATATGGATATGGATACGTTTTTTGGACTCAAGATTATTCTATGGGTCAAGGTTCAGGTGGTGGTCCATTTGAACCCAATGATGATGTTTCTCCCATCGAAAAGGTGCCGCTCGTCAAAGATAAAAAGGTTTAAAACGGCGTAAAAAGCCAAGATGAATCTAGATATCGCGTCAAAACATGGACACCGGAGGAAGAGGTAGCGTTGTGTAAAGTGTAGATCAACCCGTTATAAAATGCTACCAAATGAAATACTCAAAGGAGTAGGGGGTTTTGGGTAGGGTGAGGATTCTCTCAAGTGGTTTACTACTTGATTGATCAAGTTGTATAATCAAAGGCCTAGATTAAGAGATATCAACTACTTTAATTTGATTTAGGCCTTTGATTTTGATCTAACGGTTGATAAGCATTTAACTTGATCAATCAAGAAGTAAACTACTTGAGAGAATCCTCACCCTTAAAAGGTAGAGGTGGTGGCTTACTTTCGGAAAGAAATGGGGGAAGATCAAGAGGATACGATGCCATCACTACAAAATGGAAAAATAGGCTTCATCCTAAAACTAGTCAATTTTATGCCCTTTACGATAATGTAAAATGGAGGAACGAGAGTGGGGCATGTGACCTAACTACGTACGAACAAGCGTGTAAGGAATTTAAGGTGACGTACGGTTTCGAATTCAAAATGACTGAGTGTTCGAGAATTTTGAAGGAACATGCTAATTGAAGAGATGTTGAGATGCACTATTTTGCAAGCAACAAAAAAGGGTAGCAAAAACTCCAAGACATCCAAAATCAACTCACACTCAGACTCAACACATGATGGTTTGAATCTGAACGAAGAAGCGGGTGATTCTGAAGAGGAAGTGGTTCAGGAAGTGCGGCCAATGGGTCGGAACAAAGCTAAGAAGAAAGTGTCATACTCCTTCGTTTGTTCGTTCTGAATATTCAACTGTAGGAGGTCTTATTGATTTGGTGGCCGAAATGGAAAAGCATGAAGTCGGATAGTTGGGGCAAAGAGCTGGAACAACAAGAATCTTATATAAAGTTGTAGGTCCGACAATTGGAAATCAAAGAGACGACGCGTCAAGAGGCAGCGAAATTAAAAAGAGAACTTGGGACCCAACGCGAATCGCTTCAGTTCGCACAAGAAAAGAAAAGGGATACAAACATCCTTTTCTTTTATTAATCGATCCGAGTTTGCCCGAACTGAAACAACAAATCTATTGGAGATTAAGGAACAAATCAAAAGGAATATAATTTGGATTATTAGTTTAAGTTTTTAATTTTTATGTAATGTTTTTTAACGAGGATTTAAACCCGCATGTTGTCGTGGAGCGTCTGTATACGATGTTATTGCACACACCGGTGGGAATATCATTTTTTTTTTCAAACGAAAGAGTTGTAGTTACTGCTCAAACTTCGAAGTCTAAAGTTTAGCAAAACTTAACATGCCTTGAAACGCCCTTTAGACTTACACCAAAAGATAGTTTAAAACTGCACTTCTGCGACATCGCAAATGATATATGAAATCATTAAACCGAAGTTTTGAAACAGAACATAGAACACTTAAAAGCTTTTAAAACATATATGCAAGGGAACACTCAGAAGCCAAACACTTAAATCAAGCATATTATCAAAGGAACAATGAAACGACATGGAATATAGTTAATAGTTTTCACAAAAAGAATGTGTATGATACAACAAAAATTACCCGTTTTCACCCATTGGCAGCCCCGCACAATTTCAGACAATGCACACTCGATTCATCAGATAACAATCACAAAATACTTGACTCTATATACCATACGGAACACATAATCGCTAGGAATCAAACGTACATAACTATAAAAGTCCCAATGTCGTTACACTACAAAAGTGATTACTCTTTTATTAATACACCACACATGCGATAACAAAAACATATGAATCACATTGAAAATTTCCCAATAGCATGGATTGTTCAACAACTTGTTTAACGATATGATCATACACCTACTGAAACAGAAACATAGATTGTTCAAATACATAGTTCATCAAATAATCAACATGACTTGCATCACCCAAACCTGAACAACACAACCTCCCCACGAAAACACCACAATGCAGAAACACGACAAAACGACACATATGAATCACCTTGAAAATTTTCCAATAACATGGATTGTTCAACAACTTGTTTAACGATATGATCATACACCTACTTAAACAGAAACACAGATTGTTCAACTACATAGTTCATCAAATAATCAACATGACTTGCATCACCCAAACTTGAACAACGCAACCTTTCCACGAAAACGCCACAATGCAGAAACACGACAAAAGCGATTGCACTTCTAGTACTCCAACTACTTTTTCCGTACTTCCATTGCTAAGCTCAAATAAGTGCGGTTCTGGTCGTGGGCTCACTTCTGAATGTAATTTTTTTGGTATCTTCTATGTTACCAGGATCTTCTACCTTAGCTGAATCAGATGATGATGTTGTACCTAAGATTGTAGAAAAACTATCATGTGTTAACAATTAGCAAACACAAACGTTTTTTTAAATAGTATATATGAACCTAAAGATTCTAACCTTCAATATTTGCTTCGATGGTACTATCCTGTACATCATTTAGGGTGAAATCGACAACTCCAATTTTGCTCGAGGTATTGAAATGAAACTGTAATATATGTTTTTCCCCTTCTATCGCTAGTATATCTCTGCTGGTATTCGTTGGGGGTGTGGGCACTTTGAGCATCTGAACCAATTTGAGATACGGATAGCCAGTGATGTCGTCGGCACACGGGGAAGAAAGTAACCAACGCTCTTCCCGTTTCATCTGACAGAAAGGATTTAAAATTATAACTACATGATCTGCAGTGATATTCAAAAGGTGAGCATCAATTTTTTAGGAATATGGCCCACAATTTATTAGGACAATACATGGCTGGGTCCATGATCTACACACTCCCAAACTCTTTTATCATTCCTCACCTTGCTCTTACACTCAGTGCATGATGTGTAATACCAATCTCTAGATCTATTCATAGTAAGTATTGTTGCTTCACTGGTAAACCTAACACCCTACAATCATAAGCAAATGTAAGTATTTTCTAAAATACAATGTCAAACACTACTTAATACGCATGGACTAATCTGTCAAATAGGAAAAAGCATTCGATGTAAGTTTAAACGTTGTTCATTTCATGATAACTTACTTTGTAGCTCTCTGGGTTTTGCTCAAGCAGTAAAGCTCAAGAATATCGGCTTCTTAGACTCTCTTTTTGTCTATCTTCAAGACGGTATTTGCATAGGATTGATGTTGTACTTTTTCCTGTATCTCACAGTCATATGTAAACAGCCAATTCATACGAAAAAAACCATTGTTAAAAAATTATCAGACTAAATTCGTTTCTAATGCAAGCCACTTACTCAGCCCGAGAATGCTCAGCTTCTGGAATGTCCGGATTTTAGTAATAGTGAGTTGCCAGCGTGGCTGTAAGTCTCTAATATTAATAATCAATGCTACAAGTACACATCTCTTTCAATACGAAAATGTTCTTGTACTACTTTAAATCTTAGGTGAATACCTCTGTAACGCGAGACCTGACATGAGCTGAAAGCAATAATGATGGGCCTCTCCATCGTTTCAAGCGAGCCATTGTCAAACTCTCGTGCCGTGTCGTCCCACATCGTAAATTTGGTGATATTTTCGCTGCCCACATGACAATTTTAGCAGATTCTAAAAGAAAGATATGTTTCTTATTTTATATTAAAAATTTGTTGGGTATACGAAGTTACTTACTCCGAATTTTTAATGTCAAATTTTATTCTTACAGCGTACTATTGGAATCTCCAGAAACAATCACTTGTCGAACCAATTTTACATAACCTAGGTAACCTGTGAACATAAAGCAGATTTTGAATACATGTTTTGTTTACAAAAGAAGGACAATATAGATATGCATTACGTGTTAGAATAGGTTGCTGACTTTTACCCTGACTATCAGAGATATCTTGAAATCAAGCTAATTATACGAAAAAAATTTTAAAAAATAGTTTGGAAAACCAACGACCGATATAATTTGAAATTTTGAGTATCTTCCAAATCTAAGACTCGTCCTATTCTCAAGACTCTGCTGCCACTTGCTCGTCGGTTCGCAACTAAAATATGAAATCTTATACGCTGATCCAAGCTCGAAAATTGAAGTAAAGTACTCGATGTCACTGTCATTATTTCCTTATGCACATCAAGACATAAAACATATACTAGCAAATTACATGAGCATTGCATATTTAAAGTCGTCAAATGTACCTCTCTGTCAAGCAATATACAAGAATAGCCAACTGGTTCTGGCTTAGGGACATTTCGGGCTATCCATCTACGATAGACTCGGGCTTGTAAGGTTTTATTTCGATCCCCAGATTAAGACGACCAATGTTTTGCTCTACCATTCTAATGACAACATTAAATATAAAAAACTTAGTGCAGAACAACAACATTTCAAATAAGAAACCTCAACAATAGCATGACAAAAAACAATTTCAACAAATTAACATCTTTAATATGAAAACAATTCACAACTCTCACTAAATTAACATCTTTAATAAGAAAACAATTCACAACTCTCTCTTGACAGACGCGTCGTAAAAATACCATAAAATGCATCATCTTATTAGTTTACTATCTCAGACGAAAACCATATCATTTCCGTTTAATAACACCGTAAATTGGATCCCAATTTCTAAGAATCCTCTATAGTTTAAATAGTTGTTGAAATATTTTTCATAAACCATATATTTTCTAGTATTTGGCAGCTTCATTATTTTTCTGTTTTAAAAATGATTTTAGTCCTTCACGTAATCTTATCCCAGATAAAATTCAGGATGACCCCTACGCAAAACATTAATTTCGAAAACAAACATCAGAAAAACAAAGATAAAGCAAATATGCAAAGAAACTAAAACAACAAAATGCCCAAAAAAGAGTATACACCATCATTCCTCAAAAAAATATCCAAAAACCAAACATGAACTTTCGTAATCATCATGCATTTATACAAAGCTACAAAACATTTATTTGCAAAACAAACATGAACCTAATTCAAATTGTACCATGAAAACAGGCTGATCAAATCTTGATACAACCATGCACTTAACACATGCATCATAAAACATCCAAAAACTAAACGGTTAAAACAAAGCACATGCACACCAATAACAACTTCATACACCACTATTTACCAAAACGTTTCAACAATAAGTTCCAGTTTGTCTAACCTTCAATTACAAGAATATGGCACATGAATAGGCCAAAACACTAAGTTGCAATAAACAAAGCATCAAAGATTTAAAGTAAACCGCATACTTATACCTTCCAAACCAGAAACTGCATCTCAACTTCTTTAACCCCTAATTGCAAACAAAACATGAAATAGTCGAATTGAAAAAGCAGATAAAAAACTGTCTAAACATACCTGCAGTCAAAAACCAAAACGAAGAAAGCTAAGATGTCAATGATTGTGCCAACATACCAAAACCTACAACAAACAAAACATGAAACCCTTGAAGTGAATTTACTCAGTTTCCATATCTGTAAACCCTAATCACGTAAATATAACACATCAAATGCACTAACAAACCAAAAATTCGCAACAAACAAAGCATCAAAACCTCTACAATTGCAAACAAAACATGGAACAGTCGAAGCACATTACATAATTTCATGTTCAAAACTACACCCTCATTCAAAAGGCAGATTGAAAAAGTTGTTTAAACCTACCTGCAAACGAAAACCACTCTAAACAAAGCTAATATGGCCCACAAATACACCAACACACTAAAACCTTCAACAAACAAAACATGATATAGTTGAAGTGAAGTTAGTCAATTTCCATATATGTAAACCCTAACCACGTAAACATAACACATCAAATGTACTAACAAACGAATATGAACTAAACTACACACTTACACATTTTTAAACCACAAACCGAATCTCGGGTTCTCTAACCCCTAATTGCAAACAAAACCTGAAATAATCAAACTACATTACATGGTTACATGCTCAAATTTACACCAACATTAAAGAAACATATTAAAAAGGCAGTTCAAACATACATGCAAACCAAAACCACTCTAAACGAAGCTTCGAAAATCTTGCCGTGAATGCCAAAATGAATATTGCATGAAAAGGTAGGTAAGCCACCACTTTTGGAAATCCCCACCAAACCTTCTATGCTCGTTATATATAACTAATCACACTAATAATGGAACACACGTGTTAAGCATACGGCTAATCTAAGAAATTAAGTGACAAGTTAGTGGAAAACACACCTATTAATCCGAAGTACATGTGTTAAGCATGCAACTAACCTCCTAAATTAAGTGGCAGCTTAATGAAAAACCAACCCACAGTCACAATAAAACTAATTTTTTAATCCATCTAAGCTGACAGCTCGGCTCGGCATGTGAACATTGCCGGCTCGAGTCGCGGCTCCACAATGCACCCAAGCCGTCCCACTCCCTTGAGCCAATCTCCTACTTGGCGGTTTCGGAACAGTGCCGACTCTGAGTTTCACTTTAATGAATGTTATATAGTATAATTTATTTGAATTATTATTTAATGTTTTTTAATAATAAAGAAATTTTATTATTTAAAAAGTTAAAAGTGAATACATTTTTTGGAAATGTAGGTCGTTTTGTTACACCAAGTTGGTCATGAATTAGTATATGAGATAGAAAGTTGGTGTGGCAGGAGAGATGAAGGTCGCCTGAGGGTCCTTATGACACTCGGTTTAATGAAAAAAAAATTGAAGTGAAAGAATATTTAAATTTATAAAAGATTGCAAGACAAATAATTTTTTATTTAACAAAAGATAACTAAAATATTATAGAGTTGATTAAAGTGTAAATTATAGAAGTTGGAAAGTGAAAGTGAAACTTTGTACACAAAGTATTAGAAAAACTGAGTTAAGGGGAGGAGTAGAATACTTAATAGGTTAAAACTCAAGAATACAATCACTTTTAACTATTTTAACTTTGGTACATAAATAAAAATTTTCTCTCACCTTTATAAATATGAGTTCATAAATGTATATATACGATGTTGTAAGCCCCGCGCTCTACGACAGGATGTTTGAATAAAAAAATATTAATTTTTGTTGTGTTCCTTCGCGGAGCGCAAGGAGCTAACTATGTAACAGATCAATAACCTCAGAGAATATCTTTGTAAATTGTTCTTTAAGTTTTTTTTTACTGAAATTGTCCTTACGTTAACGTTTTGTTGCAAAGTTAGTGATCAAAGACTGACTTTGCAATGGACGTATAACATGAAGGACCAACTACATAAAATCTGTGTTGAATTTCTTTTAAATGTTAAAGGTAATGATTGTTACTTAACGACTGTTAGTATTGTTCATTTTACCCTATTGGGTGTGTCTTTAGCAACAAAAAAAACTTGTAAAAAGTAATCCTAATGAATGTAGTAGTAATAAGATAATAATACGCATTACAAAGGTTTACTTTAAAATCAATATATGCATTATACATGTATGCATCAGAATCTAAAATATTCATTGCAAGGATACATATATCTCTATAAAAGTAAAGTAAAGTAACTCTCGATACCGTCTTTCACGGTTATTAGTCCCAATACCGTCTTCCACGGTGTATGGGAGACAGGGACGGAACCAGGACGTGGTGTGACCAGGTGCACTTGAAATAAACTAAACAATAATGCAAACATAATTTTTAGGGACCGGGTGCATTTAAGAAAAATCAATGTTTTTTAACAAAATTAACACTACGACACAAATATCCATGGGTGTCCCGGGACCCCCCCGGGCCCCCTGGTTCCGTCCCTGATGGGAGAGGTTGAGACGTAGATAACCTTACCCCTTCCGAAGGTAGAGAGGCTGCTTCCGGTTCTACCAAAGGTAGAAAAGGATCTCCGGCCTTCTGAGGGTGATGATCGAACCTCGACCCTGTCTCAGAAGCGAAGGTGTTAACCACTTGATTCAACCTTGCTCTTTTATACATATATCTCTATCAAAACTTAATTAAGTACATATTTCCTCACTCGAATAACAAATATATCTATTCAAGTTATTAAAATTGCATATCTAGTATCTACCCAATTTTTGTCTATACTGGCATAAACAATTTAGAATATGACCATTTTATTTATTTCTAATAGTTACCAGATTTACCCGTACGAATGTTGAGAGAAGATTGATGTAATGCAAAAATCAAGTTTCCATAGGCATACGAGTATTCATTTGGTTTACATATGGTATGTATAATGTGATTAAAAATAGATTATGATGATTGTGTTGTTCGGTTTCTCGTGTAGAACGGTAAGGACCATGTGATATGATTAAGAATCAAAAGTTGAGGTAACAGTCAAGCAAACCAAGTGTATGTGATCCCTCTTTCTTGTTTTGGATACCTCTCTATTTATAGGGACATTTATAACGTTTTCGGATAAATCTCATGTGTATGATCAATGGCTATGGACAAGCCATGTGTTAATGTCAATGCTTGACAAACCCATATATCTGAGTGTGCCCATCCCATATTCTTGGTCGTGTACCTCTCACTGTCATGTGTCAGGTACCATATCCTAACCGTTAGGTGACATAATGTATATGAGTATGAGTCTGTCATGTATTGATAATGGACTTGACTTTATGCAATTATTAGGCATGGACCACTAATATTCATAAGCTATTACATTTTATATTTAGGCTATGTTTGGCGCAGAACGCGCTTATTGGGGTTTGTCTTGTAAAATAAAGTAGAACATAAAATAAGTCTCTTCACGGCGCATACTACACAAAATAATAATAGCTCCATGCCCTGCCCCATGTAGAAAGGGGCTTATGGGGCTTATGGCTAGTTTACGCAAATACCTTTAAAAATATAATGAATTTATCACGCAAAAGCCGAACATATATCTGAACTTAATTTGATGTATTTTTAATCGATTTTACATTAATAAGCTTGAACTCCAAGTAATTCGCCAAACAGCTTTATAAAAATATAAACTCCATCTTTAGAACTATTATAATATAAGCGCCCACCATGCCAAATTCCTACTTCACGTTAATTCCGCCAAATATACCCTTAATCTATTATCAACTAAAGAATTTGTATGTTCAAAACAGTTTATTTCAGTAAAAACTGTTGTAAATTTAGTTATTAATTAATTCATGAAGGAATGAAGGAATTGCAAAGAGGCAATATATGAATAAGGAATAAGCAATAAATATATCATATAGCTTTAAAATAAGAGATTAAATCTATACTATTTTGAAATTTTAAATTTTGAAAACTTAAATTAATGTAGTTTACCTAAATTACTTTTAAATATTCTTTAATACACCTTAACCTTGATAAATTCTAAACTTGACAAATTATCCAAAACATACACTATATTAATTTTGAAAAACACACGCTTTGCATCAAATGTTGAACCAGAATCACGATTTCGCAAATATAATTATTTGCGCTATATAGCGTCGCTTTGCACGAGTATACATATAGTTGTAAAATATATCATTATGGTTTGTTAATTTTCACGCTAAACATTGGCAATCAACATCAAGTCAAACACATTACATCCCTAGGGAGTCAAACACGATAATCATGAGTTTACATATTTTGTGATGGTTCGAGTGATTCAAGTATTTTGGGTTAAGGTATTTTTGTAGTGAAGAGGTAGTGAGAATAAGATGATGTATGATGGGTGGTGTAATTGGTGAGAAGAAGATAAAATGAAGAAAGGGGGTGTTTGGGAGTAATTTTATGAACGATGGGTGTGTGACTTTTAATAGATAACGATGATAACAGAAAAAAATTACATCGTTGTTCCTAACATATCTAATGTGCTTGACATTTAATATCAAGAAAGCGATAATTGTTTAAGATTCCTGATATAGATATTTAGTGTGAAAACAAGCAAACGGCATGCATATATTTTGCTGTTTACTTTAAATAGCACACAACCACAATGACGTATCACAAACATGTAAAGTAATCAAAGTGAGATAAAAAGCTTTTCTGAACCATGAAAGACGTAAGACATTTTTTTGTAGCGTGATCGGGATAACTTTTTTAAACTCTATATGATATGTATCATACATTCATTTTTCTTTGGTGTTAGTTAAAACGTGGGATAATTTTGTGTGTGCCACAACTGTTTAAATTTTTTGAAGCCATCACTGAATTGATTATGTAAAGTTGTTTTGAGGATGAGGACATAAGAAGAAAGAAATGGAGGTTTTTAACCATAAAATACAATCTATTTCCACAGTACATGAAAATTCTTACCTGAATACATATAATATTTTAAGCTTGTTCACATTAGAGTATAAGCCTGCAAGTTGGTTACTACTCTTACTTATGATTATTTTGCATTTTAACTTAGAAAATCACATGCAGCGTGAAGTATTTAAAAGTCTATCTGATGAAGATGATATAGATGACGATGAATATTGGGAGAAAAAGTTACCTGAAGACTATCAACGCTATATTAAGATGTCAGACAAACCTTTGAACTACACCACCAAAAAGGAGCTCTTTTGTCACGGGTTCCTTGCCGATGACGGTGAATTGGTAATAATTTTCTTGTGGTTATACGATGCATATTTTGTTTTTGATAGATTCCGTCACAAACAAATACTTAGAGTTTCATAGCTACTTATTTTTCAATTAAAATTTAAAAACTTACTTGTATCCACTTTTTTAAAAGTTAAATATCTTATAGATCGTTCATCACTAAGTAAAACGAATTAAACCATCATGTCGAACGTAAAGTCATTTTTCATTAGACGGACAACTCTATATACTATCGATTTTTTTTTTTTTTTTTTTTTTTTTGGGTGAATGTTGAAATTTACGTTTTGATAAATCACATGTGATTTGTAAATCGAAAAACCACAGTTTGTGTTTATTTAGGCAAGACACCGCAAAGGGTAATTTGTGAATTAAACTTTAAAATTCACATCACAAATCATATGTGATTTTATATTGCGTAATATTCAATACTCATAAAAAAGGGAAAATAAATGTTTGACGAAATATCGAAATGCACGTCTTTTGAAAAACAAAAAGATTATTATCGAGATAGTGTGTATCTTGGGATGTTTAAAAAACAAAGGTGAGATTTACGTCTTAAAAAACGAATGGCTAATCTTCTAACTTTTCGGAATGTTTAATTGCTCAACAGTGGTTTTCAATGTGCAAATCAACCCACGGGATCTGTTCATTACTATCGGCTAATAAATATTTATCATTCCTTCATATCCGGACTACTGTTAGAGCACCGGGTGTGGGCTCGTCTTCGCCCTTCGTCGTCCACCCTGGCATCTCGTCGAAGCTCGTTGTGACACCGGGGTGTCTCGTCGAGGCTCGTTGTTGGCAAGCAAATCGTGGGCACGACGAGTGAGTTTCCTGACACAAAGTTTCTTATTTTATATCCGTTGTTTTTTATTTTATTTTCTTTTTCGATATATATATTATGTGTGTGTGTGTGTGAGTGTGTGCAGAAAATAGATGAAGAAGAAGATGATTTTTTTTTTTTTTTTTTTTATCTATAGGTTGAAAATGGGCTTGAATTGGGCTGGAAATGTGCAGGTGGGTATATGTTTTAATTGTTTTGTTTTGTTGTTTTGTTGTTGTTGTTTTTTTTTTTATAAAAAATGTTATTTATATTTTTTATAAAAAATGTTAATCTATTTAGTTTATTTTGAATGAAATGTATTTAGTTTATTTGGAAAATTGAATAAAAAAAATAAAGTGGTAGTGGTGGGCCCCAAATGAAGAGGTTGAGGTTTGTTATGAGTGAGGAGGAGGTTTGTTGTGGTTAGTTGTGAAAAAATGGGATGCTGATGTGGCGCTGAGGTGGCACGACGACGAAGCTACCCCTCGTTTTGGCACCTAGAGCTCTTATATCTCTATCTGAATCAAGGTTCTCCATACCTAAACTCGACTACAGATGTAGCTTTTTATATTGTAATTAAGATAACTGTTCTTATTTGCTCCAAGAATTCCAACTGATCTAATATTATTTGTCAACAGGATCAGCTTGGTGAAAAAACTTGGGGATCGGATATATAAATTATTCTCCATAAATCCAACTGCTCCTCCATCCGAATCAAGGTTCATAATAATACCTAAACTTGACCACAGGATATGTTATATTGTAATTAAGATAACAGTCTTGCTTCACTTCAAGAATTCCAACTTATCTGATTTTATTTGTCAACAGGTTCAAAGTGGTGAAGGAACTTGGGGATGATAAATATTTTTGGTTCGAAACGACACTTCAGTCAGTTATGTTTTCACCTCAGTATACCTATGCATGCTATCTTTTGTTCAAATTTAGAGACAAGCCCAGTGTACCAAATAATACTCATTTGTTTAGAACAGAGAGCAAGTTGGATGGAGTTTCTATAGGTACAATGGTTGTATATTGGAGTACTTATCCGTTGAATATACCCACAATCAAGCCAAAGAATGATCAAGGATTACATGACTCATCAAATATACCGAAAGCAGAAGGACTTGCAATAAAAAAGGATCGAACGGAGCATCTGGGGTATACTAGGATTGAAGAAAGGGAGGATGGCTGGATGGAAGCCATGTTGTTCAAACCAACAAACAAGTTACCAGATCAGAAAAATGGTTGCCATCTCCGGATAGTAATACAGGATAGGAAGGTAAACGGAATGATTATAGAGGGCATCGAGTTTAGGCCATATATATAGGTTTGCAAGGCGGATCAATCCAGAAATCTATAAAAAGGTAATGCACTGATCAAAATTTTAAAACAATTTTTTTACAGACATATGCACGTACATACAGTCTCGCTCAAGTATGTTTGCCTTTGAACTGCACCTTCTTCAATCTATAAACACAGCTAAAAGAAAATTGTCATAGTTTTATCTTGTTCTTTCTCCCTTGTAACTAAGCTGGCAAAACACTCTCGAAGTAATTTGTACAACACCAACATAACTGGATGCTTTTCCATATCTCAAAATGTGTTGGTTGTGTTTATGTGTGTTTCTTTTGCATTTTTATGTATTTAGTTTCCAGGTTTCCTTTATGTGTGTGTGTTCATCTATATGACGATTTTGAATTTATTATTTTTAACTAGCATGTAGCATCTATTCAGCATCGAGAACTATAACATTTCTATCGATGCATCTCTTTCAGGTATATGTTTGAAACGTGTTTGTGTTGCAGTTTCATAGCATAACATTGCAGCATGACAGATGGCATCGCTTTATTCACTTATCCGGTAAGGAACTAAACCTACAAACTTTTACTAATCTATTAACATCTTGTGAAGCATTTTAAGTTGTCATGATATTAAATAGCAACAACCAAGTTCCATCAATGTTCAACTGTGTTCAGCCAAGTTTACACTCGTGATTCCTTTTGGTCAGTAATGCAAAAAATGACCATGTGACCTCCAATAAAGCAAAAGTTGTATTTTTGCACATCTTAAACGCTTAGTTAGAATCTGATATTTAAATCTCATTGCATACATGTATGATGTATCAAATAGCTTAAACAACACAAGTGATCTGTTAGAGGATAGCACATGTGAAATGTGTGTTATTATTGTAAAAACTTATCAAACCAAAGCAGATTAACACAAAAACTGTTTAGAATGAACCCAGCCAACAACCCCTTGACTCGTTCTTTTTATTCATTAAAAGTATGCTAAAGAATAGCAGATCATCAGTTTTACAATACAAGAAACTTAAAACATAACAATTACAATGAAACAAAGGGTTTCTCTCAACTCACAATACCAACTAGAACTCAGAGAGAAAACACGCAGAAACACACAGTAATAATAGAGAGATACACTCTCAGAAACTGCAAGTGAAACCTTTTATAGCCTCCAAGATTCATCTTTCCATATAACCCCTTCAAGACTCTTAAACTTTGCACTTCAGTCCTTCAGCTTTTAGGCGGGAACAATTCTGGCACAAACTTAGAATAAATGACATAGTGACCCATGTGTTTGAGAGCAAAGCTTATACTTTCTAACACTCCCCCGTAAGCTTTAGCTATCCTGCACTCCCCCATCAGCTTTAGTAACTGTAAAAACATTTAACAGACTAAGCCACTTGCAAAATTTGTTATGGTCAGATATGCTAAGACCTTTAGTAAACATGTCTGCAATATTATAATACCAGAATTAATCTTTTTTGGTTTTATAAAACAAGAAGCAACTTTTTCCCTTAAAAAATAAAGATCAATTTCAAAATGTTTGCTTCTTTCATGTGTAGAACAGGATTAACAGCTATTTGCATACCTGAACTGTTATTACCCCACATATCAATAGGTAACTTAACATCAACCTGCAGATCTGCTAAAATTTTAGCGATCCACATCACCTCACAACAAACCTTACACATTGCTCTAAATTCAGCATCAGTTGAGGACCTAGCAACCACAACTTGTTTTTTTACTTTTCCATGATATCAAATTACTACCCATAAACACAGAATAACCAGTTATAGATCTTCTAGTCACTTTACATTTAGCCCAATCAGAATCAACATACATATTCAAGCCAATATCATTATTATCTTTAAAAGTTATACCAAGACCAGGTTCTCTTTTTAGGTACCTTAGAACTCTGAAAGCAAGTCTCAAATGAGACTTCATTGGTTTATGCATAACTTGACTTAGACAATGCACAACATATGAAATATATGGCCTTGTTAGAGTCAAGTATATTAGTTTACCTACCAACTTCTGATAATGAGTGATACCTGATAAAGGTTCATCATCACCAAACTTTGAAATCTGTCTTTTGTTATCAAGATTTACCTTAATAGGAGTACTCAAGGTTTACAACCCAGCATTCCAAACTCTTTTAAGAGTTCACCACAATACTTCCTTTGAGTTAGACACAATCCTTTTTCAATATCCAAGACTTCAATACCCAAAAAAATATTTAAGTTTTCCCAAGTCTTTTATTAAAAACTTTGAGCTCAAAAACTTTTTGAACTTTTCAATTTCAACAACATTATTCCCAGTTATAATGATATCATCTACATAAACAAGTAGAATCAACATAACACCTTCCTTATGTTTAACAAACATAGAGAAATCATTAGCACTTTGAACAAACTCATTTTCTTTAAGCACATATGTTAATTTTTCATTCCATTTTCTTGGTGCCTGTTTTAAACCATATAATGACTTGACCAGTTTGCACACTTTTTTATCATCTTTATCAGAAAATCCTTCTTGTAAACATATATATATATATATCTTCTTCTAATTCACCATATAAGAAAGCATTATTCATATCTAGTTGATATAAAGGCCACTTATTATTAACAGGAATACTCAAAACACATCTAATAGTGACAATATTCACCATAGGTGAAAAAGTCTCCTCATAATCTATACCCTCTCTTTGATTGAACCCTTTAACAACAAGTGTCAAGAATAACAGTTCTACGTAGCGAACTAAAAAAATAACTCTTTTAGACATTAAAGTTGACATTTTTGTCTTTCTTTAAGTATTATGACCATTTTACCATTCGAAAAATATTTCAAAAAAAAAAGAAATTCAAAAAAAAAATTCAGAAATTTCAAAAAAAAAGTATTTCGAAAAAAAAATATTTTGGAAAAAAAAATTCGAAAAAAAAAGTACTTCGAAAAAAAATTTAGAAAGGGTAAAATGGCCATAATATGGTCATAATACTTAAAGAAAGACAAAAATGTCTACTTTAATGTCTAAAAGAGTTGTTTTTTTAGTTCGCTACGCAAAACTGACATTCTTGACAAGTATAGTGCTTTAAAAGGTTATTGCCCCCTTTAGAAATCCATTTATAACCTATAGCTTTTCTACAAGCAGGTAGATCTACAATATCCCAAGTACCATTTCTATTCAAAGCTTCTATTTCTTGATTCATAGCCTCTACTCATCTGCTGTCTTTAATAGCTTCCTCATAAGTAGTAGGCTCATGAATTTTGTTAAGACAATTATAAACACAAAATTATCAATACTTAAATTTGAATAATTCAAAACTTTGTCAATACTATACTTGTGTTTTTTTTTTTATCAAGAACAAAGTCTTTGTACTTAGATGGCAAAGCAGTCATTCTACTAGTTCTCCTAACAGTTTGACCTACAGGCTACAGCTGGTTCTGGTGACTCAAACATTTTCCCAAACAAATTCAAGTCCTCATCCTCAGACTCATAATTATCATAACTATCAATAATACTCTGTATACCCTCAGAAACATTAGTTTTTGTTGCATACTTCTTAGACTTAGTGTCCTTCCTACTAGAAGTACTACCTAAGATATCCTCATCATTTGTGTCGCTAGTTCCTCGCCGGTTTAGCGACTTCATCATGATCGATCGATCCGAGTGTTATCTAAAGCGATTCATCTGATCGACACTAGGATTATTACTATCAGGTGCAGATTTGTTACTACTATCTGCACTACCTCTATTATCATCATAGGGCTCATCAGACCCAAGGTTACTTTGGCTGCATGCTATCATTATTTTGATCATAAAAATTCAGATTATTCAACTCATGTTCTTCAAACACAAATTCTTTAGCAAAAGAACTATTTTTAAAAAGAAAAACAGTTTCATAAAATCTCACATCCCTAGAAAAAATAAACTTCTTTTGTTCAAGATTAAACAATTTATATCTTTTCTTATCAAAAGCATATCCAACAAACACACATTTGTCAGATCTAGCACCAAATTTACCAGTCTCATTCAACACAGTTGAAAAACATAAGCAACCAAAGCACCTTAAATTGACAGATTAGGCTCAACATCATATATCATTTCAAAAGGACTTTTACCGGATAACACAACAGTAGGTAACCTGTTGATTAAATAAGTAGCAGTTAGAATAGATTCAGTCCACATGTTCAAAGGTAACCACCCCTGAAACATGAGGGCTCTAGCAGTGTTCAACAAATGTCTATGTTTTCTCTCTACTACACCATTCTGCTAGGGTGTGTGGGGGAAAGTTGTTTGATGAAGAATACCATTGTTAAGAAAAAAACTTTCAAGCTTCTTATTTACAAATTTTGTACCATTGTTACTTTTGAAAACTTTAATAGTTTTTTCAAATGATTTTTAATGAGATTAACAAAACTCACTACATTATCATAAACTTTACCTTTACTTTTCATTAAAAATACCCACACACCTCTGGTGTAATCATCTACCACAGTGAGAAAATACTTAAACCCATCCCTGCTGGTCACCTTATAAGGTACCCATACATCTAGATGAACAATATCACCTAGATTCTTAGTTCTATGTTCACTTAATGGGAAGGATTCTCTAATTTGCTTAGCTTTATGACATATTTCACAAGGACTAGAACTGGTAATCTTAAGATCTTTTATTTTATGTTTTAACACTGATCAGAGGGGTGTCCAAGCCTGTTATGCCAAATACAATTTGACATAGCACAACTCTTAATATTACTATTATTAACCCTCTTACTTTCATCAAGAAAATTAAGATCTCCTTTCTTACTACCAGTCCCCATCACGAACTTTTGAGTTAAATCCTGAATTTTACACATAGAATCATTAAAGCTAACAACAACATTATTATCTTTAGACAGTTTATGAACATACAACAAACTAACATGATAACCAGAAACTACCAACACATATTTAATAATCAAGTTATTTCCAAATTTAAAACTACCAATCTGTTTAACTAAAGCAACAGTCCCATTGGGATGTGCAAATGTAAGATTTAAGTGAGAAACATCCATTATATCAAAAAGAAATGTTGCACAATATGTGATATGTTGATTAGCTCCTGAATCAATAATCCAACCAACATGAGTGCTATAAGTACTTATATTGGAATTGAAATTAAAAAATCTACAAGAAAAAAAACTTATGACACAATTTGAAGTCGTAACAGTACCTGAAATACTAGCATGAACCTTGCTAGCATCACCTGTACCACTAAGTAAAGCCATTAACCTCTGATACTGATCACTAGTAAGAGTATGAGTGGTACTCTTACTAGTATCAGTCTTATTATCAACCACATTATTAGCACTATTCTGACTAGCACTTCCTTTTTTGACAAAACCAGGTGGATAACCAACCAACTTAAAACATCTATCAATGGTATGACCAGTCATGTGACAATGTTTACAAACAAAGTTTGACACCCTACCAAACCTTTTGTTGTTATTATTATTGTTTTATTAAAGTTTCAGTTATTGTTTTGAGTATTACCAACATTAGATCTGGCTGCAAAGGCAGCAAATCCAGTTTTAACATTTTTAGATGCTACATGACTGTTCCTATGCGACTCATCTCTAGATAAGGTAGCAAAAGCATACCTAACATCAAGTAAAGGTTCAGAAGTAAGAATCAAGCTTCTAACAGAACTAAACACATCATCAAGCCCATAAGAAATTGCATTAGCCTAATAAGGTATGAATGTTTATTCATTTTAGGGGCACTAAGTACATGTCGGCAGATCAATTAGGGAATCAAACTGCCTCCATAGAGCATTCAGTTCATGATAATATTCAGATAATGACATTCCAAATTGAGTTAGAGTATGTATCTTATGATGCAAATTATAGATTACAGATCCATCTTCCTTATTATATGTTTCTTCTAACTCATCCCACATACTTTTAGCATTTTTAGAAAACACTTGACCCTTATACAGATCTTGAGAAATACAACCTAGAATCCAAGACAACACAACTGAATTACACCTATCCCACTGAGCCTGATATAGAGCATCAGTAGGATCCTTAACACATTTTCTAGTGATAAATCCTAGCTTATTTCTAGTGTGTAAAGCAAGCTGCACTGCAGCTGCCCAGAATTTGTAATTATCTGTTCCTTCAAGTTTGAAGAATATCAATTGTGAACCAATGTCTTGAGGGTGCAAATATAAAGGGTCATATACATCAAGCTTTAACTCACTACTACCACCCTCAGAACCCTTACCCTTATCTTCTGGACCATCAACCATAATGACAAAACAACAATAAACACATAGCAAGATAAACAAAAAACAAGCTGATTAAAAAACAAGCTGATATAGGCAGCAAAAAACAAACTCCTTATACCTCCTCAATCACAAATAAACCACCAATTAAACTCAACCAATCACCAACAATCAACAATACCTTGATCTGCTCAGCCTCCAAACAATCCTAATCAATAAATCCTAAAAAAACCTAAATAAAGCGTGAGAGGTGTTACAAAAACACGCAAGCTTCCAAATAGATCAAGTAGATCTAAACCAAACACAATTTCAGTGGAACACAAACCTGAAAAACACAACAATAATAAATCAGATATGAATTAGGGCTTAGGGCTATTGACACAAATCATAAGAACATAAACAATTAAAAAAATAATTGCAAAGAACACCAATAGCAAATAAACAACATCACAACCTCAATTAGGGTTTGATACAGTAAACCCTGATTGAACAAATGGAACAATCAGACAAAAAACCAACACTATGAGACACAATTAAACCCCAAGTATACTAGATCTGAGATCAATTGGACCAAGAACCACCAGGATCGAAAAAATTCTCTAAAATTAGAAAACCCTAGTTCTTAGAAACTTCAATTACTCTTCAGATCTGACAGATCTAAAAACAAAACCACTAGATCTAACCCCAAAACAACAAGATCTAAACAAGAAGGCCCAAACCCCCAAAAATTGAAAGAAACCCTAAATTTTCAAAAACTTTTAACATTTTGGTACATAGCAACATGGATCTGATACCATGTAAAAACTTATCAAACCAAAGCAGATTAACACAAAAACTGTTTAGAATGAACCCATCCAACCACCCCTTGGCTCATTCTTTTTATTCATTAAAAGTATGCTAAAGAATAGCAGATCAGTTTTACAATACAAAAAACTTAAAACAGAACAATTACAATGAAACAAAGGGTTTCTCTCAACTCACAATACCAACCAGAAATCAGAGAGAAAACACGCAGAAACACACAGTAATAATAGAGAGATATACTCTCAGAAACTGCAAGTGAAACCTTTTATAGCCTCCAAGATTCATCTTTCCATATAACCCCTTCAAGAATCTTAAACTTTGCACTTTAGTCCTTCAGCTTTTAGGCGGGAACAATTCTGGCACAAACTTAGAATAAATGACATAGAGACCCATGTGTTTGAGAGCAAAGCTTATACTTTCTAACAATTATAAATAAAGTTTTAATGAAAACACCCTCAAAATTTTGAGTGACCTTGGTAGAACATTGCTGATATTGGTTATTAATTGTTTAATACAAACATTATGGTAGTAATACTTCTTAATTTCAGGTTTGATATCTCAAAAAGTTTTCTTCTATCCAAATTTTGGTGATCTTCTGGAAACTCATGAACAAGGAAATATCCTGGTAGTATGTTGGAGTTTGAGTTTTTCGTTGCTGAAGTTTTATTTGGTGGCATCTTTGCTCTAAGGTTTTTTCATATTTTGGGTTTGACATGCATTTTGTATCTTCTCTTGTGAGTTGTTCTTGAGGTGTTGGCTTTCAACCCATATCGTGTTGGGCTAATTGTTAAATACAACTTTTAATAGATGTTGAAAATGGTATTATTGCTTTACGTCTTTGTTATATTATGGAGATGTGCACATTACCATTTCCCTCCACATTGATTTCATTTCACGAAAGAAATATATGTAACTGATCCTCAATTATTAAAGGTTTTAAATTGTGAAGAGAAGTGGAACAAGAAAAACAAACGGTGATTGCAACACAAATGATACAACCTGGAGAGGGCATTGACTCGTACACTACCATGTTTACGCAGCTACTAGTGATTGACATAGAACTAACTGGACCAAGTGATCATTTAAAATTGCGCATTTCATCTACAAATGAGCATTAGGTTCTGAAAAGCTGTTTATCAGAAATTGTATAGCTTCATAAAAAATTACATTATTGGATCAAAAAAGCCGTTTTGAATTTTTTATTATACAGATCTAAACAATTAATTACTACTCGTATATTCAAATTTACATTGATGATTCCATGTTCTCGAGACGTTAATGATTAAACAATACATAAATTGAACAGAGTAAAGTACAAAAATCGTCTTTGTGGTACGGATCTTACAAGTTTGAAAATTACGCTAGATGTTCATAAAATGAAATTTGTTTTTTTTCCTTTTTTGTTTGATTTTTCGTTTAAATATGTTTTTTTAAGCATAACTCAAAAACCCAAAAAATGGTATCTTTAAAGGTATGTTTGAAGAAATGGGTTCGACCTGAGGCTGGGGTGGAGGTTGGGACTGAGGATGGAGTCGGAGTTGGCGGCTGGAGTTTATATTTGGTATGTTTGGCAAAAATAGATTGTGCTGGTGCTGGTGCTGGTGCTATTGCTGAAAAAGATTATAAAAAAAAGATTATTTTTATAAACTACATGAAGGGCCTGTTTGTTTAGTTTTTTTATTAAGTCCCGTAAAATTAAAGTGTCTGTCTGGATATATGTTGTCTGTTTGTAGATAACTAAATGGTTGTTTGTTTTGTGTGCTGAATAAAGTGTCTTAATCAGAGAAAATTACTGGTATACCCTTTTATATGAAATACGTGGGATTATAGGTTAAGAATGGGAGGGTAAATATGTAAAAGCATAATAAAGGGGATGGACTTAATTTGGAGACCCTCCACCCCATTGCTTTTTCTATGAAGTCATCTTTTTATTTTAAGCCCCAAACAAACACTCATTTAATGACTTAATACATTTACATATTTATCTATTAAGACTCTTTAAGTCCTTATCAAACACCACCAAAGTAACATTTTATTTTCAGAGATTATGAAAGATTGTTTTTTTAATAATCTCTTATAAGTTTTGTCTGCCAAACAAATATTATTTTGTAGATATTTTTTGAAAAAATAAGCATAATTTCTCTTCATAATCTCATGTGCCAAACATAGCATAAGGCGAAAGCTGAAGCTTATATTTCTAAATCTTGTTTGACGAATTAATTAGAGTTGCAGCTTTTTAATGTAAAATTACATAAAAATACATCAAACTAAATTAAAATATATTTCTGGCTTTTGCGTGATAATCAATTATATTTTGAGAGTATTTAAGTAATTTTATTAACTACAAGCCCCAATAAACCCCTTTTGAATGGGCTTGGGTTTATTAAGGCCGGTGACTTATAAAAACATCTATAACTCTGTATAACAAATAAAACTTATTTTATAAGACAACTTATTTCAAAAGCTTAAATCCATACAGGCCCAAATAAGCTCTTTGCCAAACACACCCTAAATCTTCAAAATAACCACTTCAACAAAATCCAACCCGTTTTTAAACATACTTCAAGAACACATTATAATAAAATCAAAGGAATCTCTGTAACGCCCCGACCCGACAAAGGTAAAGGAATCACAAGTAATGGTGTCATATCAAAGCAAACATATAATCCAAAAGAAATCTCAACATAAATATTGAAATAATCCAAGTCAAAACGACTTCAATACATAGGTCCCAGCGGAAAATAAACTCCAAAAGAAATGTCTAAAATATAAAGTCTAAATGGCATCATAAGATCAAAGCTAAAATCTCTAAGGTAAGTCCACTCAGCACTCATCCCAAAGCAATACCCAGCTCAATGCTTAGATACGCCGCGGAAGAAAAGAAATGCGGTGAGCTTCAAAAGCCAGTGAATGATATACAAGCAAAAGCGAATACCAAACAAGAACGAATACGAAATAAAGTGAAAGAAAGATAGTGAAATCATAATCATTTCAAAAGATAAATCGGGATATAAGAATAAGTTTTATAGCTAACTACCTCGAGCCCAAACACATATGCCATATCATAAACATAATCATACTCACATAAGGCAACAATTGTAGGGAGACCTACCGAGTTATGAAGGGCGTGCATGCACGCAAACATCAATCATCGATAACATATAGCATATAACATATAATATATAACATATAACGGATCTAGGATGCACCCATCGCCCCACAAACATACATAGATGATAATATAAATTGAGCTCATAGCAATAACATATAAGGGACGTGGCGAACTTCACTCTCGCCCTAGAGTCATGTCGGAAGTGCATTTACTGACACGGACATGGAACCCCCATGACTAGTTAATAATTGGCTCGGGTGTCAAACTATCTTAGGTCAAATAAGAATGTCATAACTGACATAGATCATATTTTATCAAATGTTTAATCATGTTTTCAAAATCAAAAGTCTTTCATATCATATAGTTCAAAATCAAATGTTTTATGATTCAAAAATCAAAGTTCAGATAAGCAATAGCTCAAATAGACACATTAGGGTTCATAGCAAAGGCTTAGGAAATCCTAATATGAAAACGAAAAGAAAACATTATCTGAAACCTTTCTTGAAAAGGTCGAATATCGTACCTTATTCCAAAGCAAATGATCGAAAAGAAGACACGGGGAAAGCAAAGAATTACTCCTTCTTCACGAACCTATACACATTAATGGTCGATATATTATTAATGATTCCATAATCGTCGAAATGATCTTTTAATATTTTAGGGTTTTATAATTAAATGAGACTTAAATGTTTTATAATTAATATCGTAGATTAGGGTTCATATGTCATGTATTAAAGTTTAGGGTTAAATGTGAAAATAGTTTAAACGTCATAACTCACACATAAAATTACAAATTAGTATATTTAGCTTCAAAACCCTAATCGACTCTCATTTATATTCTAGGGTTTCTATTCTTTAATATCTCATTAATATGCATGTACTTACTTGTTACGTCTTTTAATGACTCGTTACTTAACCTAACACGTCATAAAAGTAATCTTTCCTTTTATGTTTCACCATACAAGTTTATGATTTTATGTGACATACAAGTTACTTATTACTCTTATTAATTACACGTTTACACCATTAGGGTTTAGCATTCCTTATTCGATTAACATATCAAAACTAGGGTTTACATTTACATAACCTTTACTTAATTAATATACTTTTCAAAACTCATATGTGACTCGGTTCAACTTAGGGTTTCAATTAATAAGTTATAACGCAAAGTCTTAACTCATCTACATACTTAACTCATTCAAGTTATCATGTTTTCATACCTTATTCGAATGTTATGCATTGTTCGGTTCTAAATACATAGGTTCGGCCCTATATAAATCGACACAACCATGACCCGATTCAATATTACATATTACATACGTAACTCTTTAATACTTGTAAGGTTTAATCGTTAGGGTTTTCCTTGTTTTGATTTCATTCGGCTCGGTCACAAAAGAAAACAACAACTCGACTAAAACATAACATATAACAATATACAAACGCAAGGTACATCAAACAAAGACGAGAATAGGTTATACCTTGACTTGGTTGAGCAAAAATCTCGACACCAAGGGTGTTTAGTATTCGGCCGAGCAAAGGGAGAAAAGAAAAAGAGAGGCAAAACAAAACTAGGGTTTCACTTTTGTGATTTATGTATTGTATATATAGTAGTTGTATTTGATTTAGGCTTAGAAAGGGATTGGGTTTCGGTTTGGCCCAACCGAACACACCACCCACACGCACACCATATGGGCTTCGGCCTTAGGTCCATCGAACAAAATAAACACGACCCAAATCATTTACGAAACGTTAAATCTTCGTCGTACCAAAATCGATCACGTAATATATTTTAGTTAGGTTTTTAATTATTCACAAGTTAACTTTTAATTTCATTAAATGTTATAAATATATTTTACGTATTTTATAAATTTTAGTTCCAAGGGTATTTTAGTCTTTAATCAGATTTTAGATTTTCAGGTTTTACAATTCTTCCCCTCTAAAGAAAAATTTTCGTCCTCGAAAATTGAAATGAAACGAAAACGAAAACGAAAACGAGAACGAAAACGAAATGAGAACATACCAAAACTATTCAAAGAAATGAGGATAACTAGCCCGCATCGACTCCTCGGCTTTCCAAGTAGCCTCACGTTTAGGATGATTTTTCCAAAGAATCTTAACGAATGGAATGACTTTATTTCTCATAACTCTTTCTTGTCTTTCCAGAATAGCTTCCGGTTCTTCAGATAAAGACATATCGGATTGAATTTGATCAAACGGATAAGAAGCAACGTGTAAGGATGATAGTTGTATCCCTTAGGGTGATACATGGAAAGCGTCATGAACATGCGATAAGCGAGGCGGAAGTGCTAAACGACACGAAACTTCTCTATCGTCCGAGAATCTCAAACGGTCCAATAAATCGAGGTGAGCTTGCCTTGATTCCAAAACGTTTCACACCTCTAAACGGCGAAACTTTCAAAAATACACGATCTCCAACCCGAAATTCTAAATCACGACGATGCTTGTCAGCATAACTTTTCTGACGAGACCTAGCTTCCTTCAACTTTTCTCTAGCAACAGCTACTTTCTCATTAGTGATCTCAATCATTTTCGGACCTTCAATCAAACGCTCACCTACTTCATCCCAACAAATAGGTGCTCTACATTTCCTTCCATAAAGTAGTTCAAACGGTGCCGCCTTAATGCTAGCATGCCAACTGTTGTTATAAGCAAACTCTACTAAACATAAATATTCATCCCAACTGCCAGTCCATTCTAAAGCACAAGCCCTTAGCATATCCTCTAAGGTGCAGTATAGTCCTCTCTCGACCGACCATCTGTTTGAGGATGAAATGCCATACTAAAATTAAGTCGAGTACCCCAAGCTTTCGCAAACCTTTCCGAAGCGAGAAGTAAGCGCGGATCTTTGTCGGACACAATAGATGCCGGAGTACCATGAAGTCTAACGATCTCTTGTTGAAAATCTCCGCCAATCTCCCAATACCATAATCCTTTCGATTGGCAAGAATGAGCGATTTGGTTAGTCGATCAACAACTACCCAAATTGCATCATGCTTCTTCCGAGTAAGAGGTAGTCCGGTCACAAAATCCATAGATATCTTATCCCACTTCCATGTTGGAATATCCAATGGTCGTAACAATCCACTAGCCCTTTGATGTTCAATCTTAACTGCCGACAAATCATACACTTCGACACAAACGTCGCCACGTCTTGCTTCATGCCATTCCACCAAAAGTATCGCTTCAAATCCCTATACATCTTGGTAGAACCGGGATGAATAGTGAAAGGAGAACTATGAGCTTCATCATAACTTTCTCAATGGTACCGATCATTGGGAACACAAAGCCTATCTCCATACCATACAATACCGTCATTATCAACCTTAAACTCCGTCGCTTACCTTCTTCAACATTTTGCGCCACGGCCCACGGCTCGCCGTCATCTTTACGAGCCTCTTTAATTTGCGGTATAAGGTTCGACTCCACCTTCATACTTGCCCGGTATCCATCAAAACCTCGTACACACAACTCAACATCCAAACTCTCTAAGTCACGCAAAATCCTAGGCTCAATCTTGATACTCGCAAGAATGCTCGATTTACGGCTAAGTGCGTTAGCAACTACATTAGCCTTACGGATGGTCTTGAATGTTGGTGTCATAATCCTTAAGTTCTAACCATCTTCTTTGTCTCATGTTAAGTTCCTTACGGTGAAAATATACTTGAGACTCTTATGATCGATGAATATATCACACGTCTCTCCATACAAGTAATGTCTCCGGATCTTCAACGCAAAACCACCGCAGCCTAACTCAAGATCATGAGTTGGGTAATTCTCTCATAAGGTTTTAGCGCCTCGAAGCATAAGCTATTACCTTTCCATGTTGCATCAAAACACACCTAATCCTTTCTTAGATGCATCATCAGAATTTGAAATCCTCCGAACCGGTTGGAAGAGTCAAAATAGGAGTCGACACCAATCTCCGCTCAACTCTTCAAAACTCTTCTCTCGTTCATCCGTCCATACAAACTTTTCACCTTTCCTCATCAGTTGGGTTAGGGGTAGGGCTAAGCGAGAGAAACCTTCAACAAAACGTCTGTAGTAACCAGCAAGTCCAAGAAAACTCCTGACCTTAGTCACTGTCGTAGGTCTTGGCCATTTAGTGATAGCCTCAACTTTAGACGGATCCATGGTAATACCATCGGCCGATACGATATGACCAAGGAAAGCGACTTGTCTTAACCAAAATTCGCACTTCGAAAATTTGGCGTACAACTTCTTCTTCCTCAAAATCTCCAAAACTATACGGAGATGTTCTTCATGCTCTTCTTCAGACTTGGAGTAAACTAAAATGTCGTCGATGAAAACAATAACGAACTTGTCGAGGAACTCATGGAAAACACGATTCATCGTGTCCATAAACACAAAGAAAGCATTGGTCAAACCAAAAGGCATAACGAGAAATTCGTAATGACCATATCCGTACGAAACACGGTTTTAGGAACATCTTGCTCCTTCACACGAATCGATGGTAGCGGACCTCGTGTCAATCTTGAAAAGAACTTAGCTCCTGCGGTTGATCAAACAAATCATCTATACGCTGCAAAGGATAACGGTTACGAATAATGTACGATTGAGTTCACGGTAGTCGATACATAGGCACATGCTTCCATCCTTCTTCTTCACAAACAAGACAGTGCACCCCATGGAGAAACACTGGGCGAATAAATCCACTTTCTATCATCTCTTGCGGTTGTTCCTTCAACTCCTTGATTCTCACAGTGCCATGCGATCACGGAGCCTTCAAACTGTTCAACACAGGAATTAACTCAATGCTAAACTCAACTTCTCTAGGCGGGGAAGTCCGGGGAGTTCATCGAAAAACGTCGAAGAATTCGCAAACAACCGAAGATTTTCAATGTTAGGACTCTCCAAAGATGTGTCCTTAACATATGCTAGAAAACCTTGGCACCCATGAGCAATCATGGTCCGTGCCTTCATAGCGGAAATGAGTTTAACAGATTTAAGAGGTTGAGAACCATGATAAACGAATTCGGGATGTTTTACGTCTCAGATCTTAGAAGATGATGGTGGTTATGGGTTTTTTTTTAAACCAATTACACACCAAGTCAAATATCTCACCCGTTACCAAACTCGACACAACTATCTTTTTAGTAAAGCATACAACTATCTTTTTAATATAGTCATAGTCCGTACTGGTAATGAACTAAGGCTGCCCACAGTCGTGATCTGAGTCACCGCCTGCCACATCAGCTTTCTTTTTCCGGCGACCAGACACGACCAAGTTGCCACATTCGATGACCGAGTTTTTTTTTTTTTTTTTTTTTAAACAACAAATTTAAAATTCATTAAAAATAAAAACATTACAATACTAAATTTAAATAAACATTAAAAACATTACGTAAATTATTCAAATAACATTAAAAACTTAAACTAATAATCTAAGTAGTAGCGTGCCTTCATTGTTTCCTTAATTTCCATCAGTTCGACTAGTTGTCGTGGGGGCAAACTTTGGTCGATTGGGGTATTGTAGAAAATTAAGTCTTGCTGCCGGGATTATTGCGCCATCAATGTCAGTTGCTGTTTTTGGAGCCCAATTTTCTCTTTTTTCATCTCCAGCTCTTTTTCCCTCAACCTTATGTACGCATCTTCTATACCCTTACCTTTTCCCGAATTTTGTCAGTTTGAACTTGAAAAAGTTTTGGATAACGATTTAACAATTGATTATGATGGATCACGAGAGGAGGATGATGATTTCTTCCTGGCTGCGTCACGACCTTCTAGTCGTAATTCTCTAGTCTCTTATTCATCATCAAGATTATCCACGTCTTAGAAATGCAAAGGACCTTTGTTCTGAACCAGTTTCCTTTTCAAAGTACGCTATGACCTTCTCCCAAAAGCGGTGCCTGTTGATAGCGTTTCCTCTCTGCGAATTTTTCGACACAAAAACCCAAGCTCTACAAAGCGCAATCTCTTCCTCCTTTGTCCATGGTTCGGCATTTTTGGTTGGTTCAGCCTTTTTGCCTTTGTCCTTCGCCTTTGTAGCACGTCTCGAAGGCTTCTTTGGTTTGATGGGTGACGTCTCTTCGAAATCATCATCGTCTTCAACAGGAATAGAACCGTGACCCGAACCTTGCCCCATCGAAGCATCTTGACTCGGATTGTTTTGGGTCGAGTAGTATTGAGTCGGATACTCAGGCATATAATCCTCCAAATCCATTTCAAGATTAGCACTACGAAGCGGGGAATAATCGTGATACGGTTGGGAAGAATACAGGGAGTCCATGTTAGGACGATACGACGACCCACTTGGTTCTTTGTGATAATCCGTATTAGGACGTTGCGGTGGGACAAATTGACGATTAACGTAAAATGGGTTTTGATTTTGATTCGGTTGTGGTAGTCGTGATTGATATTCAAAAGTTGGTGGACGTAAGTGAATACCCCAATTTTGTGGTGGTGTTATGCTGGTTAATTCAAAGTTGTTTTCCGGCAAGAAATTCAAATCCGATGCATTTTGGGGTAGTCGGGATCGTCGTTTTTTGATTGTGGGGTATTTTCCTTTGACATAGTGAATATGGATGAGAAGTAGTTTGAGGTTGAATTGTGTGTTTAGAAGTGTTTTTGAGGTTGGTATTTATAAGATGTAAAGTGGTAAAGTTGTTGTTGTTTTTTTTTTTTAAACGATAACATTTCAAAACGTTTTTTGGATTTACGTGTGGTATACAATCTGTCATAAATTCGAACGATATTGTTTCATATGGTCGACCGACCGATGTTCGACCAAGCCCTCACAATCGACTCGATCGATGCTAAAATCGGTCGTGGGTCTCGACCAACCGATTATTTCTGTTCGACTATGACTAGCCTAACATGCCAATTGCCAAAAAAATCCAACGCCTACCGGTAGTGTATATGACTCTTGTTACTTTTCTTTTCGTCATACATATTGGGTCAAAGGTAACTTATACATATTGAAGTTACTGTCATGTACTGTTTTTTTTAAATCATTTACATTAGGTATTTATGCATTAAGATGAGTTGTAATTAGTGTAAGTATGTTTTTTTTTAAGGTTGAAGTACCGGAAAAATCGATGAAGGATTTGGAGCAAGCGAGAAAGAAAGATGAAGAGCTTTTTGAGGAAGCGCGCGAGAGAAGATGCGTGCGTGCTCCATCTATCGGGGAACATTGTGGTTTCGACACGTGGCACGATCTTTTGTGGTGCACACGCACATCGTTTCGAGAATGAACCGTGTATAGGGAACGAGTGTGTTTGTGTTTCATTTCAAGATATCATCTTCAACCTCTTAAACACACACTAAAAATTCTTGGAAATCACCAACATAAACCACATTTTGGTTCTTTTTCTCGGTTCGAATCACCAACACCATATTGGTTTGAGTTTGTAAAGTATTGAGAAGGATAAGCTAAATTTGGTGTTTTGGTTATGTCACTTATGCAGAAAATGGTTATAAAGGTAAAAGAGGCATGTTTTATTTCATATAAAATTGTTATGTATTTTGATTGTAGTATTTTGCTTATTGCAGGGACAAATATGAAGAAAAAAGAAGACTTGGGCTAAAGTATCAAAAGAAGAAAAGAGAAGCGCTTTAGGGTTAAAGAAGTATATAAACCACATAATATTCTTGTAGTCTTCATAACTTCTATTTTTTTTCATGTGTATTATTCATATCTCTCTCCCGTCTTGTGAGTTTGAGATATATTGATTTTACTTTCATCTTTCTTTGTATGTTATAACTCAAAACCTATCACAACATTTGAAGTTGTGGTTAGATGCAGTAATAAAAAATAAGTTGGGAAGTTGGCTCTATTCAAACTTGTGTTTTATGTGTTTGGTTAATCTTTGTAAAACATTTTCACATGAAATCAGGTTGTCTTTGATACGAAGATCTATCGATTTTAAACTTCTTTTAAAAAATTAGGGTTTCAAAAATTTTTGGGGCTTTTGTGTTTTGAGTTGATATCTAAGTTCTCCGAGTTCTTAGTACTTGTTTGTCTTTAATCTGTTGTTAATAACTGTTGTTGAGTATTTTATTTTGAGCAAAATAATTTTAGTAGTGGTTTGTTTTGTTTTAGTTTGAAGTATTCTGCTATGCACTTGGCTATTGTGGTTAAGATTGCTAATCTCTTGGTTTGGAGCTTTATTGCGTGTTATGTAACACATCTCATGCCCTCTTTAGATTTTTATTAGGTTTTTAGATAATTGAGGGATACGTTAAGGGAATTGAGGGATACGTTAAGGGAATTGATTGATTTATTGAGAAGTTTGGAGTATTGATTGGTGGATTGTTTGTGTTTGAGAAGTTTGGTGATTATTAACTTGTACGGGCATGGACACATGTTATAAAAATGATGGAGTCGAACAGTTGAGCAATCGAGCATGACCAAATGAGAAAAGACACAAAAAAGTGACCATACCATGCATGACTTTTTGGCTTATTTTGAGAATTTCCTCTTCTTTCTATTTGAGGGGTTTAGGCTATTAAATAGCCAACTACTTTCTCAACTATACCGATATGATACGTCTACTTTTTTATTATATGGATGGTACGTGTACTTTTATTTTCGTTTCAATATGCTCACAAAGTTTATTTGTCAAGTATAAATATGTTTTAGCACCTACGAATGAATAAATGAGATTTGCACAACATCGAATGAAAAGATGACTGTCTACTATTATTTATATAGAAAATCTTGAGTCATTTACAGGAACCAGTCAAGTTGGTTTACAATTCTACATCATGTCGAATAGTAAAATGTGATAATTAGCCCCAAAAAGGAAAAAAGATGAAATGAGTTGAACCGGAGTTAATAGCTATCAAAATGGCTCCTTGAACTGCAGCACCATACGCAACAGCCTCATCAGGGTTCACACCCTTGTTTAGTTCCTTTCCGTCAAAGTAATCCCTGAGAAGTTGTTGAACCTTTGGAATCCTGGTACTTCCACCAACAAGAAAAATTTCATCGATTTGGCTCTTCTTTAAGTTTGCATCCTCCATGGCGTTCTTCACAGGTCCCATGGTCTTTTTGAACAAGTCACTGTTCAGCTTTTCAAAACGAGCACGAGTCAATGGCTCAGAGAAATCCACACCATCAAAGAGTGACTCAATCTCAACACGAACTTGATGCTGGTTACTCAAGGTTCTCTTGGCACGCTCAGCTTCCCTTCTTAGTTTTCCAAGAGCTTGGTTGTCCTTGCTGATATCTTTTCCATACTTCTTCTTGTTGTTGGGATAAAGGGAACATATGTGAGTAGAAATAAATCGGGGAGACAAGTGAAGGGAATTTGGGTTAGATTTTGCCACGTCACCCAAACCCAAAGTGAATGATACTGACTGGGCAAGCCACGTAGGATTTTTACTTGACAAATGAACTTTGTGACCATATTGACACGAAAATAAAAGTACACGTACCATCCGAGTAATAAAAAAAATAGACGTACCATATCAGTATATTTGATAAAGTATGTGGATATTTAATAGCCAAAACCCTTATTTGAGACTTATGGTATACAAATTCACATGTCACTTTCAGGAACATACACTCTTTCGTTTTATTTTCTACTTATTTATTCTCTCTCTAACCCTCCAAATTATTAACCACCACAATCACCACTTCCACCACCACATCCGGTCAAACCATCACCGCCGCTGCCACTTGTGCTCATACTAACACATACGTCGTTCACCTCCACTCAAACCACCATCTCCGCCACCTCGGAACAAACCATCACAGTGGCCACTCCGGTCAGATCAAGATCTAAACCCAATCATGACTTACTATTGTACAACAGCAAAAAGAGATAAGATGCACAGTTAAAAGATGGATGAACAAAGGGGAAAGATCAAGATCAAGATCTAAACCCAATCATGGCTGATACGCATGCGTCTAGCAGTGCGCCGCTCAACAACCGATCGGAGTGTGTTGTGTGTTTGTTTCTAGTATGTGTGAGTTTGATTTAGATCTGTGATTTTTTATTAGGTTTGGCAAGATGTGTTTTTTTCTTTCCAAATTGTGTTTGGCTTGCATCTGTTGAACCAACTGCTGTGACAATTTACTTTTCTTAATAAGGAAATATAAAAAGTAAAAAGTCACAATAATCTACGTAGTAAATGTCAAATTGGTACAGTGGTGTTTGGTTCCTTAGAAAACACGAAAAGCCTTTGAAAAACCTTTTTAACATTATTCTTCATATGACTAGTATTTATCCCACCAAACTGATCCTATGTAGAAATATTAGATATTACCGTGTAATGTTGCAGAAACTAGCTGGTAACATCGTGAATTTTATAAAAGTCTATATTATAAATTATAAATTTTTTTAATCTTCATGCGAAACGACGTCGTTCGCTACAGTGCTGACCCGAAAACGACCCGGTCGCATGTGAGAGGGTGTACAGTGATTGTCCTCTGTTTTTTGTCGTTTCAAACGTTAGTAAAAGGAGTAAATTGTCGTTTCGGGTAAAACAATGCTACAGTTAAAACCCGCACGTGATTCTTCAACAATTGCTAAAAGGCCTCATTTGTCGTTTCGGGTAAAAAAATAACCCGCCTTACCTCTTCATCACCGCCTCAGATGTGCCCCAAAAAAAACAAATAAAACGGAAACCTAAGAAGCTTCACGAACACCTTTCATCTCACACAGTACCCACTGCATTTACCTCAATCCAACTACCAACTGCATCCGTGTAAGGTATGTCGTTTCTTTAATTTAATATGACAATCAATTATCGGTTTTTGTCTTAATTGCATGTATCATTGTTACTGTAGATGCACAAACCATTGAATGCGTGGTGTAATAAACAATTGCTGTGATCATGATAAATTATATCTTTTGTTATTTAGATATGCAACTATCTGAATCCTTCACCTTTATACTTTACTTCTCTGTGTTTATTTCTTTACAAATGAAACTAACTAAAACCTTTGTCTATATACATTGTATGCCTAAATGTTTAGCCATCCGTTGTTTGCCAAATAAAATGAAAGCCAAAAGAAAATTATCATATGACGATAGTGCTAAATTTAATGAAACCAGTGGCGCTAATACGTGTAATGTCAATGCTATTAGTAATAATATAGAAGCAGTTAGTGTTATACCACCTGACAATATCAAAAAAAAATGTAAGCGTAATAATTATAGGCAGAATAGCGTAGAAACCAAAAAAAACGTAACACAGTATTCTAATGAACCATTTACTCAAACTTCAAATTTAAACAACACATCAAATGCCACTAATCATCGTCCTGATTCTGGAAGCCCATCACCATACACATTAAACAAACCACAGCTACCTGGAAAAACAAACAACCCTTATGAACCAAGGAAAAGAAAGGAGTTTTTGAGACCTCTAATGGCAAATGAAAAGAAAAGTTCTATCTACTTTACAACGTCTCAGCAAATGCAAAAGACCACCAACAAATGATGTACAAGAATTGACAACAAAAATTATCGGTCTGAATGCGAAGGCATCAACAAAGACACGAGTGGGCAAACAGATGCGTAAGTACCCGTATTTCAAGATATCTGTTTTTCTTAACAGATGAAGCATATAGTTTACCAATAACTAATTACTTTAGTTTATAAATATATTGTTTGCAGAAACTTTGGGTTCCCCATGTATAGAAACGGACTGCAACATACCGTCAAATTCCTTACATTGTTCAATAACCGTTGATAAATCTGACAACATTAACCACAGTAAGTTAGAAACAAATATTGCAAAATATTTATTGCCGAATTATTGTCACATTTTGTATTATC
Organism: Chrysanthemum lavandulifolium; assembly: GCA_022545495.1. NCBI lineage: Eukaryota > Viridiplantae > Streptophyta > Magnoliopsida > Asterales > Asteraceae > Chrysanthemum > Chrysanthemum lavandulifolium. Next base: position 288,032,332 of record CM040239.1, on the reverse strand, counting down.
TATTAGTTACAATACAACATCCATACTCATAAAAGGCTTAACTTTGTGTTACAGGTACCCGTGTCCAAAACCAAAAATGCCATATGCGTATGCCATCCAATAACAAGACAATGTGCCAGCAACAAGAAAGTGAGTACTATACCTATTGTTACTTCCTATAACATACTCGGAAAGCTTCTAAGTACGAACATGTTTGACACCAACAAATGTTACACAAGACATATACTAAATAACAATTATACCTTTCTTAAAACATGTATACAATTTTGCTTTATCCTTAATCATTACAATTTTTTTGGCAATGCAGCAACCATTATCAACACAGAACAAACTAGCATATCAATAGACGAAAACAAAACCAATATTTAACACGCATAGCGAAAGCAGAGGTTTGTATCATTTTTTAAATCTATTTATTCAAACAAAGTAACTCATTTATTTCAATGATTTCTTAGTTGTATTTTAAAATTTTGCAGGACCCCCTTTGGAATATATACAGTTTGGAAAATGTGATCCGATTTTGGTATGAGGAAAGATTAGCACAGCCATATAAAAGTACGCAACATCAGTACCATAAATGCTGTTTAGGTGGCTCCGTTGTCATAAAACAACAAGAAAAATACCCGAATACATCAAACGACTATACAAAGACCGGCACTTCATGGAAAACATAAGGCGTACAACCAAATGTTCAGCATGACTTCTTTTGGAGCACAGGTAGACGACTCAATTAACAAAGGAGCAGGGCCTTACGTGTTTCGCATTTCAGGTCAAATATACCATAATATTGGGTCACTTTGTCCGCAAGAAAGGGAAAGACCATGTTTTCTGCAACTATACATATATGATACAGACAACGAAATTGATAACCGCATGTTTCACTTTGGAGGTGAAGAAAAAAGTGGACTCAAAAGGGACATCGTAGAAGGGTTAATCAAGTTACTTGATAACCATAACGCACTGGTACAATTGTTTCGGACAGCAAGAGACAAAATCTTAGACACAACAATACCAGAATTCAAAGTAAAGCTATATAGTGTAGTAGGAACCCGTCGGTATGAACTGCCTACGGCAGAAACAGTTGGCGCAATAGTGTATGAAGAAAGTCAAGAAGGATCAGCGGACTTTGATATTATTATTCAAGAACACTCGCGCACGGCTCAAAGGGTCAACAAACTACATCCATGTTATATGTCTCTTCAATTTCCATTGATATTCGTCTATGGTGAACAAGGGTATGAAAAAGATATGCCGCTAAAGCTTCAACAACACAGCTCCCGCAAACAAAAGAAAATCACAATGAAAATGTATTACGCCTACGGATACATGATCGTGCAAATCACTTTAGTTTCTTGCCAAGCGGGACGACTCTTCCAAACAATATGTTGTCACAAACCTATTGTGCAATCGAACGAGCCGACTTGATTTCATTCGTGAGAAGCAAAATGACTTCAGAAATGAATATCTATCAGGCCTTTATGACGCAATTATGAGAGGAGACCGTGATGGGCACGATGTAGGCTCGAGAATTATACTACCAGCGTCTTTTACAGGTGGTCCGCGATACATGTATAGCCATTACCTAGATGCACTTGCAATTTGTCGCATCCATGGAAACCCAGCATTCTTTGTTACATTCACGTGCAACGTTAAATGGCCTGAAATTACAGAATATATGGAAGACTACCCAGAACTTACTGCTGCAGATAGGGCTGACGTTGTGGTCCGCGTATTTGAAAAGAAAGTGCAAGATTTCATAAAGTTTCTGAGAAATACAAGAACCCTAGGCAGAGTCACGGCAGGTATTCGCTGAAATTACCTTATTGTATCTGCAAATTTCTTATACATAAAAAAAAATAAGCTCTATTTTTTTTATACAATTTAAATCAAACTCTATTTTTTTATACATCTTAAACCCCAACCAATTAACTAACATTATTCATAATCTTTATGCCACGATTATATACAATCGAGTTTCAAAAGCGGGGCTTCCACACTGCCATACATTAATTTGGATATCAGAGGAAACGAAAATACGGAATGACGAAGAAGTTGATACATACATTTCGGCAGAATTACCAGACCCCACACAAGATCCAGAAGGTTATAGAGTGATTTCGGAGTTTATGATTCATGGCCCATGTGGAGAAGCCAACAAGAATGCTCCATGTATGCAGGGCGTCAACAGTTGTAACAGGAAATTCCCGAAAAAATATTGTGACAAGACGTACATAGACCGAGATGGATATGTACACTATAGAAGGCGCGACATAGGCATAACAGCTAAGAAAAACAACATTCAGCTTGATAATGCATACGTAGTCCCGTACAACAAAATGCTATGTATGAGGTATTATGCGCACATCAATGTTGAATATTGCGGATGGTCAATGTTGATTAAATATCTATTCAAGTATATTTCAAAAGGTACTGATCGCGTCGTTCTCAACATAACAAAAGCTGGTGAAGCATCATCTTCTAACACACAACAGCAACGTATACGAGTTGACGAAATCAAGAACTTCCAAGAGTCAAGATTCATCGGACCACATGAAGCAAGCTGGAGGATATTCGGTTTTGACATACACAGTCGAGACCCAGCTGTTCAGATTCTTGCCGTGCACCTAGAAAACAAGCAGCATGTTACTTTCAGAGCCAACGATAGCCTTAGTTCAATAATTTCCAACCCTTGCAACAAGAAGACAACACTGACAGAGTGGTTAAACTATAATGCCAAATGGGAAGACGGTAGACACCTCACATATCTAGATTTCCCAAGAGAATTTGTATGGTATAGCGGAGGCAACTACTGGCAAAGGCGCCGAAATATGAATAAACCAGCAATTGGAAGACTAACTTACATACACCTAAGCCTAGGAGATTTATTTTATGAAAGAATGCTGCTATGCCACCAAAAAGGTTGCAAGTCTTTTAAAGACATACGAAAAGTCAACAACACAATATACCCAACATATAGGGCAGCATGTGAAGCAATGGGTTTGCTTGCAGACGATAACGAATGGAAAATAGCATTAGAAGAAGCTGCTTTCTACGCAACTGCTTCACAACTAAGAGCTTTATTTGTGCAGATTCTCATTTTTTGCGACGTATCTAATCCCAAAAATTTATGGCAAACCTTTTGGAAACACATGTCCGATGATGTCCCAACCATACTTTCAAAAACGCTCGGGATTCCGGTTATCCAAAGAAACGATACAGACCTAGAAGCCTGCGTTCTGTGCGAAATTGAAGCAATCTTAAACAGCTACTCAAAATCATTACCAGAATTTGGCCTTACTTTACCACCCAAGCATTTGCTTAAGGCATTAAAAAACCGGCTTCTAATGGAAGAAAGAAACTACGACCGAGAAATGTTACGGAAAGAGACAGAGTTGCTCATACCGAAGTTAAACAACGATCAGAAGATAATTTTTGATTTGGTTTTGGGTGCAGTAACAGAAAACAAGCAACAACTTATCTTTGTATATGGCCACGGAGGCACAGGAAAGACATTCCTGTGGGAAAGTATAATATGTACAATACGTTCTGAAGGCAAGATAGTATTAGCGGTGGCGTCCTCCAGGTGGCCGTACTGCACATTCAAGATTCAAGATACCTTTGGATCTAACTGACGAATCAATCTGTAGCGTCAAAAAAGGTAGTCAATTGGCGACTTTATTGAAGGAAACAGATCTAATAATATGGGATGAAGCTCCAATGAATGATCGCAAGTGCTTTGAAACATTGGATCGCAGCCTTAGAGATATTCTTGATGCACCAAGCTGTTTGTTTGGAGGCAAAACCGTGATGTTAGGTGGTGACTTTAGACAAACACTTCCGGTTAAGAAAAAGGCATCAAAAAATGAAATTATTTCCTCTTCGATCGCACAGTCATATCTCTGGAAATACTTCAAGGTATTTAGTCTTCATGAAAACATGCGATTACTAAAAGAAGGACTACTTGAAGAAGAAAAAGACAGTATAAACAGCTTTTCAAATTGGCTACTTGCAATCGGAGACGGGAACATAGGCATACCAGATGATGACGACAGCGAAAATACTGCATGGGTACAAATTCCAGATAGGTTTTGCATACCAGAATCTGACAATTCGAGATTAGAATTGATAGATTTTATATACGATAAACAAACATTGCAAAACCCAACAGCTAAAGCCTTACAACATAGAGCAATTGTCTGTCCTAAAAACGAAACGGCAGATCTCATAAATGCACAAGTGTTAGAGATGCTTGAAGGAAAACTTAGAATATATCTCGACTCGATGAAGCATTACCCAAAGGCAACGATGGTGGTGAAACAGAGCTTCTATATCCTATTGAATATCCGAGCGACCTATCGTTTGGAGGTTTTCCATGACATAAATTGGAACTAAAAGTTGGAACACCGGTCATGCTTTTGCGTAATTTAAATTTATCGGAGGATTATGCAATGGAACAAGACTCATAGTCACTCAATTATTGAATAAAATCATCAAGCAAAATTATCACAGAACACGTATCTCGAGAAAGTGTTTATTCCACGGATTCTCGTTAATTAACAAAGAAGAGCAGATGCCCTTTATCTTCAAAAAAAGCAATTTCCTTTAAAACTATGTTACGCAATGACCATCAACAAAAGCCAAGGCGGTCACTCAACAAGATTGGAGTTTACCTTCAGCCCGTTTTGGCCATGGTCAATTATCGTTGCTTCTCACGTGCAACAAGCTGCCGAAGGTTAAAGATACTCATCCACCAACAACCAAACCAAAACCCAAATTATACAAAAATATTGTGTATAAAGATTTTTGTCCCGATTCTATGCCAAACCGGGTTTATCAATCTTTTATTCTCATCACTTATTATATAGGGATAGAAAATAGATGAATTATAACGCCTTTAGTACAATCCTTCATTCATATCCAATACGCTTAACGTCGTAGATACTAAATTATGTATATCAAACATATATACGTGACCACTATCATATAAGAGTAGACACACTCTCTTTGCTACTATTATTTAGTAATCAAATTTTTATTCCCTATTTTTGTTTTGTGTTACAATTGTTGCTTCAAATAGATAGTAACTACCCATAATGATAAACGTTTACTATAACATATGTACTAATATTGCATTGATTCATTTTTTTTACCCAAACAGCCAACGACAATTTGATTTTCTTCAACATGGAAGGTTCAAGTCAGCTATCAAAGACCCCAGAAGACAAAGGGAAAATGATAATGCCCGCACCAGAACCAGTAAATGTACGAGACATAAGACCTACAGACTCAAACAAAGTGATTGAAGTAAAAGTTTACCGAAAATGGATTGGCAGGAACCCTAAAAAAACTGATCCTACAGGTGTCTGTTGCATACTTCTTGATAAACAGGTATGTAACAAAACATTTTTCACAACCTAATTTCACAACTTTATACAAAAACATTGGTCACTGACTTAAAAAACACTAAAATATCAATCAGGGTAATGCCATACAAGCAAACATGGCTGCAAAGGACATACAGTATTTCGAAAGAAAGGTGCAGGAAAATATGGCATACAGAATTGCAGGATTCAGCTGCGAGCCAGCAAGGACATGGCAACGTGCTGTCAGCCATAGAACATCTCTCATCTTTGGACACGCAACTACTTTCGATACAATTCCGGCCGATGACTTCCCAGAATATTATTTTGAGTTTGCTGCACACAATGAGCTTCCAAAAAGAGCAGATGTTAGCACAGCCATACTCACAGGCACATACGCTTATACATTTCCATTCTTAGCAAATCTCTTTACTTTCAAAAATAACAATGCCTACATGTTTTGCCATTAGATTACATCGGAACGATTCAACGAGTAGACGGCATCAGACACGCGGGAAGCACAACATCAAATGTCACACGATGGAGAGTCTTAGACGTACAGAACTTAGAGTAAGTTTCAAAATACGAATAAAATAAATATAAACTAACATATTTCCTACTTTTTACATCCCATAATCATTTACCATGTGCATAATAGTGGCAACACAGTTAAATTTAAGATGTGGAATGAAATGGCAATGGAGTTTGACGAAGACGAATATAAAACACTTCTAAAACCAGTGATCATTGCCATTGCATCTTGCAGAGTATCAAACAGATTTAATGGTAAATACTATTGTTACACTTTCTACATCCAGTATCTAAAAACAGATTACTTAAACCTGTAAAGATAAATGTCTAAGCCACGATTTACACTTATGTGCGAAATCCAACTTCTAGGAACATCCGCAACACGCTATTTTCTAAATCCAAACATCCCGAAGCACAAGAGATCCAATGTGTAAGAAAAATATACACTACAATATAAAAAAATTTGTATCGACACAATATTGCATAACGATTTTCGACAATACAGTACAACACAATCCTTGATCTACCTCTGCACTAACAATTGAGACACAAAGGTTTGAAGATCCGGAACAAGAAAGGAATAGGAATCGCGTGCCATTGAAAACATTGGTTGACATAAATCCACATCATACTGGGGTAAATAACAAAAAAATATATACATATACATACATACCTACATTATAATTAATTTGTGCAATAAACACTTTTGGTAACAACTATATTACACAATAGTATGTCGTTCACTAATGAAGCTACAATTCAATCCATTGATCGTACAAGGCCATGGTACTACAAAAATGCTCTCAATGTCCTCTTAAAACTATTGAAGAATCTCCGTACCAAGGTGCATCGACCATGGTCCTCAACCTATTCCAACTTACGGTACCGATGCTTCCTTTCACTTTTGCTAAAACATTTCTTATACCCTACAAACACAACGAAAACACTGTTCACCCTTCAACATATGATTTACAGGTACTGCTTTAGAGCAAGGATTGATGATGGAACAGCAAGAGAACGTTAATCTGTTTTAGCCCGAATCGAAAGGATCATACCGAGTGCAATAAGCTATTGGCAACACTTGAAGACAAAACCCATATCACTATCCGTAGGCACTACTCTGCGTCGAAGGTACCCAACATATTTTCCACTACATTTTACAAAAGAAAGTGTATTAGGAAATGCAGAATTTGTATTGGACAAAATCCTAGACCCAATGCCATTAGCAGCAACCCCAGCTGTTGGTTTACCCCTCGAACAACCTACACTTCTTATAGGTCCATCTAATGAAGAAATAAAGGAGTTGCCACTTGCCATACCAATATCACAACAGTCACATGAGAATGTGACAGAAAATGAGGAAGCTACAGAAGGCCATGGTGCTGGTGCTTCTACTCCGCCAACAGAGGTTGGCATCACAACAATTGACAACAAAACCGAAAAGACGGCTGCTCAAAACAAATCAGCAAAAAGAGCATTGAATTTCTCTTCAGCATCAGAGAATACACCTGAGATAAGCAACAAAAAAGGGAAACAAGACTAGACGACACCAAAATCTGCACCAGCTTTTGCCACAAGAATCAGGACACCTGAACTTTAGTATGATATGTATATAACTATATTAGCTTTAAACATGTTGTAAACACTTATGTAAAAACAGTAGGTAACTAATCGAAGTCCGTACGTGCTATGTGTAAGATGATATCAAACCATGTCATCCAATCAGAATTAGTCATCCTGTATGACAGGAGCTTTTGTAAAACAATTATAATCTTTTGGGGATAAATGAAATGTTATTTGCATGACCTTTTGTATACAACGAAAATCAAAATAATTTGCAATAAAACGCCGATTCATAATATTCACAACCATATCAAAGCATACATTTATTAAACACTAACCACAATACATACAAACCCAGTCAAATAACAAAAGACATAAAACCAAAAATAACGCTAAACAAAACTGACAACTACATATCACAACATTAGGTCTTACCAAAGTAATGACCAAAAAAAGTCACTACACACACAACCCACATTATATTCAAAACAATTTAAACCAACAATACATTCCAAACACAATACCCTTAACATAAAACAGAAACACCATAAACTGAATACAACATTACAAAGCACGAATACTATTAATGTAACCTGCAACAGCGTAAAGAGCTCTATGAGCTTCACGTAACATTCCTTGAAATGTAGCCTGCTTAAAAAGCTCATGCGCATACACTTCCCTCAAAAAAATAACTGAATTCAAAACCACTTGATCACGCGGTTTGTCACAAATCTCTTGACACAAGAGAAAGGTAACATTTATACCAAAACAAAGGAACTACGCACACTGCATTGTCAACCACTTAACCCACTACAAAGGCTATCCAAAAAAGGAATATCAAACAGTTTAAAGACACTAACGCATGCACACTTGACTAGCACACTTTAAAAGCAACAAAATAATGTAAGCCACTGCCACAAAGTTCAACCACTATCAACAGAAAACTACAAACCACAACAGGAAAAAAAAATGTCCGTAGACTGTTACCAATAATTTTAACTGCTAGCAAAACATATGCCAAAAAAGCAAATTCAACTACTTAAAGCAACAAGCAAATGCACACTAACAACTTTCTGATATTTGCAATTCCACTTACAAAAACAAACTTGGGCACCATATTTATGCAACCTCCCAATTAAACTAAGATCATGTAAACAACATTATTTACTTACTGCTACCAATAAATAAAACCAATAATACAATTGCAAGAAAATACATACTAAAAGATTTTATATATTAATTGTTGGTTACATCAGTGATACTACCATATAAGGCAAACACCGAACAGCAAAATCGTAATCCAACAGACATAAAACCTACCCATTACGAATAATTACATTGTCATCAAACCCATAGCCACAAAATACAAACACAAATGTTTAGATACCCACATCCAACATAGACACTACCTTAGATACCAAGCTTACGAAGCCAAAACATATATACAGAAAACATAACTACCAAACCACATTAACCATCAGACAATTCATTGAACTCCATCAAAGTCACATGTTGCTCCAGCTGGTTGATCCCATCACGTAACAAATCAATAGTTTCTTCAAAAGATTCCAGAATATCACGTTCGACAACCTCCAATTGCCCAAGACAAGTCAAAGCATCCACTCCCTCCGGATCAAAAGGACCCAAAGACTGTACCTCTGCTTCAGTCCGCTCAACCTTCTCAATCTTCTCTCTGAATTGACCGCTGAATTCCTCCAACCTTAGCAAAAGATTTCGGGCCTCGACCAAATTGCTGTTAAAGAAAAGCTTAAAACATGTTGCAATGTTTTCAGATCCTGCAGCCGTCTTCAATTCATCGATATTGGGAGTCGCCGCCATCAATGTTGCAAACCCTAAATCTAAAAAACAATTGATTTACAGAAACATATAAAATGGTAACCGACCTAAACCTATATATATATCCCATAGTCCTAAGTACTTACATCTTAAGAAACACTTAAAAACAAAAGACTTGCAAAAAAAAATAAGTACAACTAAAACAATAGTCATTTTTTTTTTTTTTTTTTTTTTTTTTTTTCACAAACCCTTGAAATATAACAATTGTCTAATACAAAAAAAAAAAACCATAACATAAAAAAAAAATGTAACATCATATAAAACCCTCTAAAATAAAATAAAACAAATGCAAAAAACCCGCCGCAACGCGCGGGTCAAAAAACTCGTTTTATTAATTTGTTAAACACTATATAGAGTTCATGGGGAGCTATGTGATCAATCTCAAATCACAAAAACAAAAACAAAAAGATTTAACTCTTGTTCCCACTTACCCTCTTTGTGAATTGTGTCCCAATAAGTTGATAGTAATATCAAGTATCAACATATACAATGTCAATGGTAAATGAGTTGCAACACCTCAAAATACCTTTTGACCAGATAGAAGTAGCAACTGAAAACTTCAAAACATTTATTGGACGAGGTGGATATGGTTGGGTGTACAAAGGAAAACTCCTTGTGTCCGGAAAAGAGACCATGGTTGCAGTAAAGAGGTTGAATGAGCAGCACGGACAAGGTTTAAAGGAGTTTTTGACAGAGATTCAGTTGTTGTTTGGTCAAAAACATCCAAACCTCATCTCTCTTGTCGGTTATTGTGACGAGGGAAGAGAAAAGTCTATTGTTTACGAATATGCGGAGCGTGGAAGTTTGGATCAGTATATAAGACGTACTAGAAAAACTTCTACTACTCTTACGTGGTTACAAAGACTCAAGATTTGTGCTGATGCGGCTCGAGGTTTGGATCACCTCCATAATCATGTTGGTGCTCATCGAATGATTATCCATAGGGATATAAAAAGTTCAAATATTTTAATTGATGAGAATTGGGTTGGTAAAATATCTGACCTTGGATTATCCAAGTTAAGCGTAACAGGTTTTGGTATGAGTGTCCTTGTGTCAAATGGTTGTGGGACACAAGGTTATTGTGAACCAGAATACTACTCTACGGCAGTCGTGACCAAAAAATCTGGTGTCTATTCTTTCGGTGTTGTTCTATTCGAAGTTTTATGTGGGAGGTTGTGCCTCATTGATAGCGATGATGGATTCTCGCTATCAGGCATGTCGGCTAAAGAATACTACAAAAATAATACCTTGGACAAGATTATGGATCAAAGTTTAAGGGAACATATGGGCTCGTACTCCATGACCAAATTTTCAGAAATCGCATACAGATGCTTGCACGATGATCGAAAGCAACGACCTGCCATGGATGTTGTCGTGAAAGAACTTGAGGAAGCGCTGAAATACCAGGTGAGTTTTATATCTGATTTATTATAAATGCGAGCAGAATTTTATATAAAATAACAAAATGCCCACTTTACGTCTTGCGATCATAAACCTATTATCGTGTTTATAACTGGGTCTCGTACGGTTACTATGATGAGAAAGTCCAAAATGCATAATAGGTCAATTACTATGATGAGATAACCTACTAGGTTAATTACTGGTACACCAAACTTCCCTTGTTATTCGTTTTTGAACTTTTCCCTTGCTATATATATAGTTAGCATATATCGTACGTGAGATTTAAATTGTATTTTCTATAGGAGGAATACGAGTTTGAGAATGAAAAAACGTCTAAAAGTATTGTGGTGGTAGAAGATGACACTGACGAGTATTGGGATACAAAGCTACCGGGAGACTTGAATAGTTTGATCAGGATGTTCAAAATTCCACGTGAGGTCTATACTAATAAAAAAGAACTATTCTCCTATCTTCACAAAGGAATTTATTTTGATGGAGGCTATAAGGTAAATTCTTTTGCGACTTACATTTCTAAATTTAGTGATGATGTCACAACATTTTCGCAACTCTGAAATCATCATTTCATAGTGCTAGAAGTATGCATTAGAAATGTTGTTATTTTGGGGCCAATAAAATGGGGTTTATATAGTTGCACTTGCACATACGTAAGTTGTTTAATAAACACCATTCTTGGTATAAACAGTTGTGGGTGCCATATGTTGAGTTTATGATATATAAAATAAAATAAAACATAAAGACATCAAGAAGACACAATGAAGACTTAAGATAATAACAAATAAATTAATTAAGCGAAAGTATGCGTAACGTCCTCTTGCGAATATCAAATCTCTCGAGCAAAGCAAAACCACCCTCGAGCAAAACAAACCAAAGAAGTACTTAATGGTGTAAGAATAATGTCTTACAACCACGTTCTTGTACACACGAATTAACCAAACGAATCAAGCGATTGCTAGATCTAACACAAGCCCTCGTATGTGCAAAAACAAAACCGAACTCCCTAACAAATGGGGTGTTCGGCCAAGCTATGCAAAAGAAAGAGAAGAGAGGAGATCTAGGGTTAATTCAATGCACAAGGTGTGAATGAAACCCTAGACCCTACCCCTCCTTATATACTAGTAGGTAAAACTTAGAGGACAAGTTAGGGGAATGGAGGCCTTGGAGAAGCCTATAGCCGGCCACCAAGAGGAGCCCAAAGCCCATTCCATAACTTTCCCAAGTTTCCATTTCTAGTCCTTCTCTTTTCCATTTTAACGGTCGTTAGTCATTTTTCCGTTAAATACATAACGATCGTTAACCGGACTTAATGTGTAATAATTAATCGTAAACATAAACATTAATTATTAACTTTAATTCTCATTCGCTAATGTGTGCAATCCGTGGTCACGAGTTCGAATCCGGACATTCACATGTTTGTAAATATATACATTTCCAACGACTCCTACTTGGATATGTTTACAAAGCGTGAAATGACATTGGTTAGCGTCTAGCAACACGCCAATGCCCCCGGTACAACTCGTGTATGGTTTTCTGGAGAAAACCAAGTTTGATGATTCATCATCATATTCATCCTTTGTTTCTAATACCATGTTAATAAGAATATGGATCTCACTCATTTCTTAATTAACTATTCATTTCTCGCTTTATGATTTATTAAGATTACCAATTCTTACGAGCGAAGACCTTGGGTATGGCCATACAAACATCTTAACAATCCTACGAGGGGCCTAGTAGTATTAAACTTCAAAATGAATTTGAAGGAAACAAATCCCATTTTGACTACAAGCGAGATTCATAAATTTGCAACACTTACGAAAACAACCCTTATAACTACCGATTCGTGTAGCGTTAGATTGCTTCACAAAAATGCACTACATCCATGACATATCTCTTGTATCTCAAGTCAGAGGATAAATATTCATGATATACTTAATGACAAAGATCCATAAAGTATCATCATGTGAGTGGGATAAGTCCTATATTCAATTCATTGAATATCATCTGAAATTAGTCATGCTACGCATCAATATACTTTCAAGTATATTCTAACTAATACTCAGATTTGTCTTAATTCAATATCATTCCCATGTTATTGATTGACAACGGACTATTTAGAATAACTTAAGTTATTCAAGGATTTAAACATGTAAATATAGGACAACATCATAATAAATGAATAATAAACATAACAAAAATACTTTATTTCATTTCAATAATAATGTTTACAATATCCTTTTATCTAAAATACTTAGTCACAGATGGGCATGAAACTACTAGCTAAACGAAGTCCAAACTTATCGACAAATGATTAAGTTTTCACCTGCAAGGCCTTAGATTAACGGATCCGCTAGGTTATCATCTGTGTGAACTTTGAGCAACTCAATTTCACCTATCTCGACTTGCTCTCGAACATAGTGATATTGTCTAGGATAGTGTCTGGTGCCCTTCATGACTCCAGGTTCATGGGCAAAAGTAATTGCAGCTGAATTGTCACAATACACTTTAATAGGATGTTCAAGTCTATTGTTTACGAATATGCGGAGCGTGGAAGTTTGGATCAGTATATAAGACGTACTAGAAAAACTTCTACTACTCTTACGTGGTTACAAAGACTCAAGATTTGTGCTGATGCGGCTCGAGGTTTGGATCACCTCCATAATCATGTTGGTGCTCATCGAATGATTATCCATAGGGATATAAAAAGTTCAAATATTTTAATTGATGAGAATTGGGTTGGTAAAATATCTGACCTTGGATTATCCAAGTTAAGCGTAACAGGTTTTGGTATGAGTGTCCTTGTGTCAAATGGTTGTGGGACACAAGGTTATTGTGAACCAGAATACTACTCTACGGCAGTCGTGACCAAAAAATCTGGTGTCTATTCTTTCGGTGTTGTTCTATTCGAAGTTTTATGTGGGAGGTTGTGCCTCATTGATAGCGATGATGGATTCTCGCTATCAGGCATGTCGGCTAAAGAATACTACAAAAATAATACCTTGGACAAGATTATGGATCAAAGTTTAAGGGAACATATGGGCTCGTACTCCATGACCAAATTTTTGAAATCGCATACAGATGCTTGCACGATGATCGAAAGCAACGACCTGCCATGGATGTTGTCGTGAAAGAACTTGAGGAAGCGCTGAAATACCAGGTGAGTTTTATATCTGATTTATTATAAATGCGAGCAGAATTTTATATAAAATAACAAAATGCCCACTTTACGTCTTGCGATCATAAACCTATTATCGTGTTTATAACTGGGTCTCGTACGGTTACTATGATGAGAAAGTCCAAAAATGCATAATAGGTCAATTACTATGATGAGATAACCTACTAGGTTAATTACTGGTACACCAAACTTCCCTTGTTATTCGTTTTTGAACTTTTCCCTTGCTATATATATAGTTAGCATATATCGTACGTGAGATTTAAATTGTATTTTCTATAGGAGGAATACGAGTTTGAGAATGAAAAAACGTCTAAAAGTATTGTGGTGGTAGAAGATGACACTGACGAGTATTGGGATACAAAGCTACCGGGAGACTTGAATAGTTTGATCAGGATGTTCAAAATTCCACGTGAGGTCTATACTAATAAAAAAGAACTATTCTCCTATCTTCACAAAGGAATTTATTTTGATGGAGGCTATAAGGTAAATTCTTTTGCGACTTACATTTCTAAATTTAGTGATGATGTCACAACATTTTCGCAACTCTGAAATCATCATTTCATAGTGCTAGAAGTATGCATTAGAAATGTTGTTATTTTGGGGCCAATAAAATGGGGTTTATATAGTTGCACTTGCACATACGTAAGTTGTTTAATAAACACCATTCTTGGTATAAACAGTTGTGGGTGCCATATGTTGAGTTTATGATATATAAAATAAAATAAAACATAAAGACATCAAGAGTACACAGCGGAAGACTTAAGATAATAACAAATAAATTAATTAACTGAAAGTATGCGTAACGTACCTCTTGCGAATATCAAATCTCTCGAGCAAAGCAAAACCACCCTCGAGCAAAACAAACCAAAGAAGTACTTAATGGTGTAAGAATAATGTCTTACAACCACGTTCTTGTACACACGAATTAACCAAACGAATCAAGCGATTGCTAGATCTAACACAAGCCCTCGTATGTGCAAAAACAAAACCGAACTCCCTAACAAATGGGGTGTTCGGCCAAGCTATGCAAAAGAAAGAGAAGAGAGGAGATCTAGGGTTAATTCAATGCACAGGTGTGAATGAAACCCTGACCCTACCCTCCTTATATACTAGTAGGTAAAACTTAGAGGACAAGTTAGGGAATGGAGGCCTTGAGAAGCCTATGGCGGCCACCAAGAGGAGCCCAAAGCCCATTCCATAACTTTCCAAAGTTTCCATTTCTAGTCCTTCTTTTCCATTTTAACGGTCGTTAGTCATTTTCCGTTAAATACATAACGATCGTTAACCGGACTTAATGTGTAATAATTAATCGTAAACATAAACATTAATTATTAACTTTAATTCTCATTCGCTAATGTGTGCAATCCGTGGTCACGAGTTCGAATCCGGACATTCACATGTTTGTAAATATATACATTTCAACGACTCCTACTTGGATATGTTTACAAAGCGTGAAATGACATTGGTTAGCGTCTAGCAACACGCCAATGCCCCGGTACAACTCGTGTATGGTTTCTCGGAGAAAAACCAAGTTTGATGATTCATCATCATATTCATCCTTTGTTTCTAATACCATGTTAATAAGAATATGGATCTCACTCATTTCTTAATTAACTATTACATTTCTCGCTTTATGATTTATTAAGATTACCAATTCTTACGAGCAGAAGACCTTGGGTATGGCCATACAAACATCTTAACAATCCTACGAGGGGCCTAGTAGTATTAAACTTCAAAATGAATTTGAAGGAAGCAAATCCCATTTTGACTACAAGCGAGATTCATAAATTTCGCAACACTTCGAAAACAACCCTTATAACTACCGATTCGTGTAGCGTTAGATTGCTTCACAAAATGCACTACATCCATGACATATCTCTTGTATCTCAAGTCGAGGATAAATATTCATGATATACTTAATGACAAAGATCCATAAAGTATCATCATGTGAGTGGGATAAGTCCTATATTCAATTCATTGAATATCATACGAAATTAGTCATGCTACGCATCAATATACTTTCAAGTATATTCTAACTAATACTCAGATTTGTCTTAATTCAATATCATTCCCATGTTATTGATTGACAACGGACTATTTAGAATAACTTAAGTTATTCAAGGATTTAAACATGTAAATATAGGACAACATCATAATAAATGAATAATAAACATAACAAAAATACTTTATTTCATTTCAATAATAATGTTTACAATATCCTTTTATCTAAAATACTTAGTCACGAGATGGGCATGAAACTACTAGCTAAACGAAGTCCAAACTTATCGGACAAATGATTAAGTTTATCACCGTGCAAGGCCTTCGTTAACGGATACGCTAGGTTATCATCGTGTGAACTTTGAGCAACTCAATTTCACCTATCTCGACTTGCTCTCGAACATAGTGATATTGTCTAGGATAGTGTCTGGTGCCCTTCATGACTCGGGTTCATGGGCAAAAGTAATTGCGGTGAATTGTCACAATACACTTTAATAGGATGTTCAATCGACGGCATAACACCAAGCCCGAAACAAACTTCCTTATCCAAACGACTTCCATGGCAGCCTCGGGCCGCTATGTACTCACTTTACGTAGTAGACATCATAAGTGTTGTGCATTTCTTACTCTTCCAATCCACGGCACCTCCATTGATGGCAAAATGTAACCCGCTTGAGACTTCGATCATCTTTGTCACACTTCCGTGATGCATCGCGATAAGAACTCGTAATGACGAGTTACGCTCGCTCGATTTCCTCCATACACTATGAACATATCTCTTGTAGCCCTAAGGTACTTGAGAATATGCTTATGACAGATCGATGAATTTCACCCGGATTACATTGATACCGATCGTCAAGTTTTGAGCAAACGCCACATCGAGGCCTTGTGCATCGTGGCGCGTACATGATAGATCCCTGACCAAGCATAAGGAACTTTCTTCATCGCGCCACCTCTGCGGTGTTGAAGCACTGACCTTGGTCGCTCAAACCATGATTTACTTGCATTGGCAAAATCCTTCTTGGAATTTTGCATATTGAATCTCTTCAATATTTTGTCAATGTAAGCACTTTGGCTTAAACCAATTAGCCGCCTTGATCTATCCGGTAGATCTTGATTCCGAGTATATATGTCGCTTCCCTAAGTCTTTCATCGAAAAACATTTACCAAGATAGGCTTTCACCTCATTTAGACTTGGTATATGATTTCCCATGATTAATATGTCATCGACATACGAATAAGGAAAGTAACACGACTCCCACTAGCTTTGTGATATACACATGGCTCATCAAGATTCGAGTAAATCCAAAACTTTTGATTTCCCATCGAACCTTTTATTCCATTGCCTTGATGCTTGCTTGGTCCATAAATGGACCTCTTAAGCTTGCATACGGTTAGGAAATAATGGATTCACAAACCCTTCCTACTGTGCCATATAGATGTCTTCATCTAGAGCGGCCATTCGTAAAAGCGGTTTTGACATCCATTTGTCAAATCTCATAGTCATAGTGTGCAGCTATAGCTATGAGAATCCTAATAGCTCTTATGTCCGCTATGAGGAGAGAATGTCTCCTCGTAGTCAACGCCATAGGTTTGAGTAAAACCTTTAGCCACCGAGACGAGCCTTGTAGGTGTGTATATTGCCATCCATGTCGGTTTTCTTTTGAAGATCCACTTACTCCCAACGACCTTAGCCTTGGGAGGAAGGTCAACTTCAATCCGACATCATTATCTTTCATGGATTGCATTTCCCATTCATAGCAATCGCCATTTATCCTTCTCGTGATCACCATGGCGACCTTATAGTTAAGCGTGTTCATTAAGATCCCCAACCATATTTTCCTCCACCTCTACATTTAGACATAGGCGGTCGGTGCACGTATAGTCCTTTCGGACCTACGAATGGGAACAACTTCGGAGGAGCACCTAAGCTTTCGTGTTCTTCTTGAAGTTGGCTAGTGGTTTCGAAGGTGTTGTATCTTCTTGATCATATTCCGGATCATATACTCTCCCATCGAGTTCTTGAGATATGAGATTCCTTTCAAGGAAATCTCCATACCTAGCCACGATGACTTTGTTCTCGGTGGGTAGTAAAAGTAGTAACCCATAGTTTCCTTAGGGTATCCTACAAAGATACACTTAATAGATCCGCTTGGAGCTTATCAGTGTGTCACGTTTAACAAACGCTTCACATCCCTGCACCTTTAAGTAAGAAAAGTTGGGAGCTTTTCGGTCCATATTTCATATGGAGTTTTAACAACCTTCTTAGTTGGAACCATATTCAAAATGCGAATAGCGGTTTCAAGGGCATAATCCCAAAAGTAAAGGTAGAGTCGTAAGTTCAAACATTGATCGTACCATGTCAAGTAAGGTACGATTTCTCCTTTCGAGATACACCATTTTTTGTGGAGTATAAGGAGATGTGAGTCAATGGATAATTCCACACTCGACTAAGTAATCTTTGAACTCTTGACTTATATACTCACCACCTCTATCGGATCGAAGAGCTTTAATCTTCTTTCCAAGTTGTAATTCTACTTCACTTTTGAAAACCTTAAATGTTTCAAAGACTTCATGTTTATGTTTAAGTAAATAAACATAACCATAACGACTAAAATCATCCGTAAAGGTTAAGAAGTAGACAAGACCACGCTTTGACACATGTCTAAGTGGACCACACACATCGGTGTATCAATCCAAGTAGATCGAAGCCCTTTCCACTTGTGGTGAAAAGGTTTCCTTGTCATCTTCCCAAGAATGCAAGACTCGCATTTGTCAAATGATTCATCATTGACCGCTTGTAAAGCCCATCGTGTTGCGGCTTTTCCATGCGTTTCTTGCCAATATGGGCAAGGCGACAATGCTAAAGATAAGAAGAGTCACAGTTCGACTTGCTCTTCTTATTGCTAATGCTATACAACTAATTATTTTCATTGGATATACAACCATCCATATCAATTTCAAACACACCAAGCATAGGAATTGCATTAAAGTAAAAACATTATTTAAAGAAGCGAAATTCCATAACTTGTAAAAGTGTGCACAAAACCAATATCTTTTAACAAAGAAGCGAAATGACACCCTAACAATAGAGGGTGCATAATGACAATTATTTAGTACTAAAATTAAGCCCGAAGGCAACACTAAATCAAAAGTCCCTATGGCTTCGACACCGCACGCTTTCCATTTCCAACGCACAAGTATCTCTCTCCACGTGTCACTTCTTCGCCTCTAAGTCCCTGCGATGTATTACGGATGTGAGTACCACATCCCGTATCATATATCCAGAATTTAACTTATGAGGAAAAGAAAATAATTCAAACATAAAAATACCGATGAGCTAGGCACCATCTTATTTTTATTCAAGGCACTCATTCGAGATAAACCGGATAGCCCGCTTCCGGTGACTCGTGAGTTGCGATGGTGGCAAGACAAATCCTTCTTAGGATTTTCCTTTTCTTTCCGTGGTTCTTCTTAGGAGTGGTGGGATGACAACTTGTTTCCCTTTCCTTTTCTTTTCCTTTCTTATATGCTTGCGGCTTAGGCTTATTCACCCTACCACCCAGATAGCGAGCACAGCAGTGTAGGAGCCTTCTTTGGCAATCTCTTCTCGTAGTCTACAAGCATTGCATGTAACTCATTCCTTTGCCTTCCCGTGCAATGCATGTTAAAATTGCGGACAAAATCACCAAATCGCTCTCGATTAAGGGAATGATTGATGAGTCCGACACATACATCGCTCGAGTAACCACGGTAGAGCTTCTCCAATTGGTCCAAGTGATGTTTCATCTCAAGGACGTGGTCGGAGAGCAGTTGCCAACCTCACACTCGCGGTGTGAACCTTTTCAATTAGTTCATACAGTTCACCGCTGGTGGCTTCTCAAACATACGTTTGAGTTCATCTAGCATGCTCATAGGCGGATAGTGCTCAAATTGTTTTTGCAATTGAGCGGACATCCCAAAGCATTAGACACGCCACATCATTATGCTTCTCATATTCAACACGATATGCCTCTAATTCAAGAGCGGTTGCCGTGTTGGGAGGAGCTTCAGCGAGGTGTAGTCAAAATTTCAACCCTTTGGCAACACGAAGGATGATCCTAAGTGAGCGATGCCAATCATTGAAATTAGGGCGGTCGACTTGTCCTTCCAATCATATCTTTGAAAGCGGCACTCAAGAAGCTCATAGTGTTATCGATTGAGCCATCTACGTAAAAAGTTCAAAAACCATAATTAGTATTTTGATAATTTTCCTTTTCAATAAACAATTAAATACCCAAGGTTCATATTCATATAACCAATTAATATTTATTGAAAACTAGGATCCAAATTGTCATAATCTCATCACATCGCTTGATCCATTAGTGATGAACCTTATCTGTAATGGTAGAGCATTTGCTCAATTGCCAATTTCAATTGCAATTCCTAGATTTATGGGATTTACATATAGCCAATATCAATCGCCATGTAAACATGTTTTATCCCATCTTATGCCTTGAGTTTTCGGCCACCGCCTAACTCAATTAAGTTGTCCAACTTAAGAAATCAGAAATCGTCCATGCCCGTTCTCACGACACGTGGACATTTTATCCTTTGATTAAGATCTAAATCACGTTCTCACGCAAATAGAAAGTAATCTTAGGTGTTTCCGTTTCGTTGGATGGCATATAACTTAAATTTAAAGGGTAATAGTTTTGATGTTAAATCAAATATGTACAAAGATGTCATGCATTCATCTTTGTAGCATAGTTTTTATTAAAACATATATATCTTGTTTTAATGTTTAAGCTTTTCATCATCAAACTTTAATTGAGGTATTGGGTTCACCAATCAAGGAATTAGTGTTAATTATCATCCATTATACCGTACTTTTGCATAAGTGTAAACACTTAGTGTTTCGGATAATTACCACCTAAGTGGCGCATGGAATCAACACGACCGCCCTTAAGATGAGCTTGCACATTTAATGACTTACTAAGTAGCTCCACTCGAACTTACGAGGGGAGAGGACTGTGTACGTGCTAAAGCACAACCTTAGACATCCATTCGGTGTGCGTGCGCACTTCTTTAAACCCCTTTTATTAGTTCATTCTCATGGGTGAGCCTTTCAGTCATTTGTACCAAAGTCATCAATCAATTAAACGATTATAATTACTATTCTTAAAAATACATGTTTCACCATTGTTTAGATCAGTTTATTTTTCTTTTAAAAAAATACCCTTGTTACAAAACATAAACAAGCAAGTATTTATAAAAATAAACAAATAAACAATGAATACATAACAAATAAAAGTCATGCATATCAAATAGCCACATGCAAACGGTTTTGATAAATCTTATTAATAACCAATTTTATATCTGTCAATATGCATATATTTAATTAAGACTTCCACCCGTTTTCATCTATGTACAAGGTGAACCACATGCATCGATTCATCGATTGCGTAAGTCAAAACTAAATATATACCACATAGCACATAATTGATTAAAATTAATAATAATTGAGGTCTTCCCAATTTAAGATCTATCATTATTTAATGTATATCACTTAAAACATGAAAGACATACAATAAAATGGATCCATGATAAAACATGCGGTAATAATCATGGATATAAATTACACTTAACAATTAATGCAATTAAGCGAGTTACGCATATACACATAAAGTTGCATGCATCTTAGGGTTTCTAATCCAATTAAAACAAAAGTTTACAAAACCCTAATTAGGGCACCAAAAACGCCCCCCTCAAAATTAGGGTTTAGGTTTTGCAAACCCTAGATCTAAGCATACAAATAATAACACATTCATGTTTATTTTAATTATGTGTTTGATAATTAATTACTTGTTATACAAGGCTCGTGATGCCACCGTTGAGTTTATGATATATAAAATAAAATAAAACATAAAGACATCAAGAGTACACAATGGAAGACTTAAGATCATAACAAATAAATTAATTAAGCGAAAGTATGCGTAACGCACCTCTTGCGAATATCAAATCTCTCGAGCAAAGCAAAACCACCCTCGAGCAAAGCAAACCAAAGAAGTACTTAATGGTGTAAGAATAATGTCTTACAACCACGCTCTTACACACGAATTAACCAAACGAATCAAGCGATTGCTAGATCTAACACAAGCCCTCGATGTGCAAAAACAAAACCGAACTCCCTAACAAATGGGTGTTCGCCAAGCTATGCAAAAGAAAGAGAGAGAGGAGATCTAGGGTTAATTCAACGCAGGTGTGAATGAAACCCTAGACCCTACCCTCCTTATATCTTAGTAGGTAAAACTTAGAGAGACAAGTTAGGGAATGGAGGCCTTGGAGAAGCCTATGGCGGCCACCAAGAGGAGCCCAAAGCCCATTCCATAACTTTCCAAAGTTTCCATTTCTAGTCCTTCTCTTTTCCATTTTAACGGTCGTTAGTCATTTTTCCGTTAAATACATAACGATCGTTAACCGGACTTAATGTGTAATAATTAATCGTAAACATAAACATTAATTATTAACTTTAATTCTCATTCGCTAATGTGTGCAATCCCGTGGTCACGAGTTCGAATCCGGACATTCACATGTTTGTAAATATATACATTTCCAACACCATATTATTTAGACAAAATTACCATCAGTGTTCCTTCCCGAATTTTAATATAAAGTTAAAAATCAACGAACCAGAAATATTGAAGAAGTCCCAAAACTTATTAGTATAACTTGATTGTCACTCGTGTTTCTTCCCAATCATTCTTTGCGTATAAAATGGTTTTTTTAACAACAAATACGCTTCAATCTTTTGTGTGTGTGTGTTTGTGCTTGTGCGTGTTTTTTTTTTTTTTTTTTTGACTTATCTATATATATTGCAACAAGTGTAGCTAGCTTTATCGTATATGGAAATTTGCACCACACATACTTCATATGAAATAATGCACAAAAGAAACTGAGATAACTGTGGCCGGTGAGCCACCAACTGTTTACACTTTACGTCTTTACATCATTAACATGACTTTCTTTTATATACTGTCATATTTTTGTGTGTTTTTTAGTGGTTATTGTTTTACATGAGTTTTAGTTTTTAAAAAATGAAAAAGAAGCACAAGAAGATGATGATGGTTACAGTATTTTTTGGTTAGTGGGTTTCAAATCTTAGAAGATGATGGTGGTTATGGTTTCACACCAAGTCAAATATCTCACCCGTTACCAAATTCGACACAACTATCTTTTTAGTAAAGCGTACAACTATCTTTTTAATATAGTCATAGTCCGTACCGGTAATGAATTGAACTAAGAGCATTCCAATCAAGAACATGAGTTATCCTTTAACATCGTCCACGTCAGCGCCACATCAGCTTTAACATTTCACTTTAACATCCCAAAAAAACATCCACATCAATAACATCCCAAGTTAAACTTTAACATTTCATATTTTCAATTTCAACCCTTAAACTAAAACAAACACTTCATTTATTAAAAAACATATCACATTTAACATTAAAACACAAAATACATTAAACTTTAAACACGAATTACATTAAAAATTAAAGATACAACGCATACTGATGAAAATAAAACTACTAAAACTTAAAAAAAACGAATCATCTAAGACCCAACCCTCAGAACTTGAAGGGGAATCAAACTCGCCATTAAATAGCCGAGTCTCCATTATGTCGAAGTAATTGTCTTGAAGATACTGAGCTTCCCTCGCTTCTTGCTCACGACGAGCGACTTCCTCACGTGCCTTTTCCATAATCTCCTACCGTTTTCAATATCTTGTTCTAGTTCTTGAAGGAAGCCTCACTTAACCACCGGGGTGGTTTGAAGATCCACCGTGGACTGTTCACAGTGGAGTTGGAACAATTGGATTGTTCACGGTGGAGAGTTTAAAAATACATTTTCCGGTTGAAAACCGGAAAGATGATTAGGTGGTGTTGAGTAAACTTCAAACTACGGTAGAGTTGGAAAGCGGTTTCGAAGCGATTTGGAGTTGGAAAGCGGTTTCAAGCAACTTTTTGGACTTGGGAATTCCGAGAAAAATCTTTGCGAGACATTTTTGTGTGTGTGAGTTGTGTGTGTAACTTTTGTGTGTTGTGTGTTCTAAACAACTCTGGTAGAGTTGTATATATAAGCAGAGTTGATTTTGAGTTTGAATAAATCCCACTCATATTTGATTTTTAAATTTCAAATTTGAATTTGAATTTATCCCGCCCAGAATTAACCAATATAATTTAAATTTGAATTTGAATAGGTTGAGGGGGTGTAAGTGAAAATTTATTTGAAATGGTTTGGGGGTTGAAATGGAATTTTTTTTTAACGGGCGTTGCCTACATAACGTGGAGGGACTAACGCCGAAATAACGCGAGGGTTCCAACGGTTTAACGCCCGTTAACGGCGTTATTCGCTAGTTAACGGCATTATGCGGTTACGAATGGGATTGCTCTAACATGCCAATTGCAAAAAAAATCCAACGCCTACTGGTAATGTACATGACTCTTGTTACTTGTCTTTTAGTCATACATATTGGGTCAAAGGTAACGTATACATATTGAAGTTACTGCCATGTACTATTTTTTTTAATCATTTACATTAGGTATTTATGCATTAAGATGAGTTGTAATTAGTGTAAGTATGTTTTTTTAAGGTTGAAGTACCGGAAAAATCGATGAAGGACTTGGAGCAAGCGAGAAAGAAAGATGAAGAGCTTTTTGAGGAAGCGCGTGAGAGAAGATGCGCGCGTGCTCCATCTATCGGGGAACTTTGTGGTGTCGACACGTGGCACGATCTTTTGTGGTGCACACGCATAGCGTTTCGAGAACAAACCGTGTATAGGGAACGAGTGTGTTTGTGTTTCATTTCAAGATATCATCTTCAACCTCTTAAACTGACACACAAACACACACTAAAAATTCTTGGAAATCACCAACATAAACCACATTTTGGTTCTTTTAATTTTCTCGGTTTGAATCACCAACACCATATTGGTTTGAGTTTGTAAAGTATTGAGAAGGATAAGCTAAATTTGGTGTTTTGGTTATGTCACTTATGCAGAAAATTTTTATAAAGGTAAAAGAGGTATGTTTTATTTCATATAAAATTGTTATGTATTTTGTTTGTAGTATTTTGCTTATTGCAGGGACAAATATGAAGAAAAAAGAAGACTTGGGCTAAAGTATCGAAAGAAGAAAAGAGAAGCGCTTTAGGGTTAAAGAAGTATATAAACCACATAATATTCTCGTAGTCTTCATAACTTCTATTTTTATACTGTGTATTATTATTCATATCTCTCTCTCGTCTTATGAGTTTGAGATATGTTGATTTTACTTTCTTTTTCCATTGTATGTTATGACTCAAAACCTATCACAACATTTCAAGTTGTGGTTAGATGCAGTAATAAAAAATAACTGGGGAGGTTGGTTGTATTCAAACTTGTGTTTTATGTGTTTGGTTAATCTTTGTAAAACATTTTCACATGATATCAGGTTGTCTTGATACGAAGATCTATCGATTTTAAACTTCTTTTAAAAAATTAGGGTTTCAAAACTTTTTGGGGCTTTTGTGTTTTGAGTTGATATCTGATCGCGTATGACCCCCCAAGACTCGAGAAGGGTAGGACGCGGACCAAACGTAACCCGTCAGGGGCCACTCAAGCATTGTCTATGTCCGCATGACGCAACCACGACCAGGATGACCAATTCGCGGGTTAGAGATACTTCCGGAGGAAGCCCCAACCGCGCCCCATACAAGGGGTAAGGAATCTCATCCAGGATTAAGGTATCAGAACTGCGGTCCTAAAGGGAAAGCGGGGTAAACTCCCGCCCAAAAGCATCGTTGTCATGGCAACGAAACAAACTCTGAGTTGACTTACGTCATTTCCCACTTATCGATTGTCGCTCTAATGTCCTTTAACCATGAGAACACGACATAAAGGTCAACCATATAAATAGGGGTTTCAACAGTGATCAAACGGTAACACACACTCACTCTCTCTCTAGAACTAGATTTATCTAACGGTGTTCGCTTTCTTAGCAGCTTTGAACCAAGATTCATACTTAATACAAGATCTATTCCCCGAGAAGTTAGCCTACACTAATCTTTACAGGGGAGCGCCTAGAATTGTATTAACAAGTTGGCGCCATCCGTGGGACCAGTGACATAACTGCGTTTCCAAAAAACTCTCATGAATAATCTGGCAGGAAATCCCTCCCCGTCCCATGAGCCTTCCACGGTCAGGAATACGGGTGAGAGGGAAAAAGTGCAAGACACAGAACAATACCCCCTAACGCTGTGACCGACGCGGCGATAAGGGAGTTCTGTGAAAAGCACTACAACCAGATCTTACCCCTAATGGCAGAAAAGGTCCATCAAGAAAAGCTGGACTGGGTCAAGACCCGTCTAGATTTTGATGATGAGACCAGGAATGAGAGATCCCAAGAACAAGCCCGGAATACTCGCCCGAAGTCTGAAAAAAAGCAGAGATCCAAAAAGAGGCAAAGGGCTAGCCCCAGCGCCAGATCAGATCCTTCGGAGTATTCCTAGTCGCAAAGTGTCTTCTCAAAACTTAGCAGTCGAGAGGATGGGTGTTCCAGAGAAAGGAGCCAGGTGGAAGCAAAGAGGTCGCGGCCAGACGTGTTCTCCAGGCTGGAAAAAGAGCGTCCGCATGTGACCACAAGGCTAGGGGACCAAAAGCCGGCTATGTTTTCAAGGCTCCAATCCAAAGTGTCTTCCCGCAGGCAACGCAAAAGAGAAGCCGAAAGGCGTAGAAAGCAGGACGCTGCGGAGAGGCATTCGGTTGAAAGATACCAGAGAAGCCAAAGCTTGACCCGCGATAGTGCCCCTCATTCATAATATAGCAGGGAGCAGACGCACCGCTCACACCGTAGCAGGACAAGGGAGGTGTCGCCCCTGGAAAGTGAAGAAAGCACGGGAGGGCACTGGAAGTCCACCCCAAAAAGCAAGAGGGGAAGCGAACCTGATGAACTCTGCTCCCCGTATGAGATAGCTGATGCGGATCCCTTCACTCAGCGGATACGGAATTTCGAATTCCCAAAAAGAACAAGGATGCCAGCTCAAATCCGAACGTACGACGGGACGGGGGACCCAGAAGATCATCTGAAAATTTTCCAGACCGCGGCCAAAGTGGAGAGGTGGGCTATGCGCACATGGTGCCACATGTTCAAATCCACCCTGATTGGGCATGCTCGCTTCTGGTTTTATGAGCTACGATCAGAAAGCATCGATAGTTTTGAAGAGCTAAGGTCAAGCTTCCTCTCGTATTTCCTTCAACAAAAGAAGTACATGAAGGATCCTGTTGAGCTGCACCACATAAAGCAGCGGGAAGGGGAATCCACGGAGGCATTCGTGGAGCGCTTCAAAATGGAAAGCATGCACGTGAAGGGAGCTCCGGAGTGTATGCGAGTATCGTGTTTCATGCATGGGATAACGAACCACATAAAGCAGCGGGAAGGGGAATCCACGGAGGCATTCGTGGAGCGCTTCAAAATGGAAAGCATGCACGTGAAGGGAGCTCCGGAGTGTATGCGAGTATCGGGTTTCATGCATGGGATAACGAACCATGAGCTAATCAGAAGGCTCAATGATAACATACCCCAGACACAGGATGAGATGTGGAAGGTGACCAAAGCATTCCTCCGAGGAGAGTTGGCCGCCGCCAACCAAACAAAGAAGAATCACCCACAGTGGAAAAGTCATGAGAATGGGCAGAAGAACATCCAGATCTTCGAAAGGAAGGGGAATCCACGGAGGCTGCACCACATAAAGCAGCGGGAAGGGGAATCCACGGAGGCATTCGTGGAGCGCTTCAAAATGGAAAGCATGCACATGAAGGGAGCTCCGGAGTGTATGCGAGTATCGGGTTTCATGCATGGG
This sequence comes from Chrysanthemum lavandulifolium, assembly GCA_022545495.1. Taxonomy (NCBI): domain Eukaryota; kingdom Viridiplantae; phylum Streptophyta; class Magnoliopsida; order Asterales; family Asteraceae; genus Chrysanthemum; species Chrysanthemum lavandulifolium. Next base: position 288,004,555 of record CM040239.1, on the reverse strand, counting down.
ATAACGAACCCTGAGCTAATCAGAAGGCTCAATGATAACATACCCCAGACACAGGATGAGATGTGGAAGGTGACCAAAGCATTCCTCCGAGGAGAGTTGGTCGCCGCCAACCAAACAAAGAAGAATCACCCACAGTGGAAAAGTCATGAGAATGGGCAGAAGAACATCCGGATCTTGAAAGGAAGGAGAGTTCAAGGGCGCTGAGGCGAGAAAGGAAGCGGGCGATGATTCACCCCACTGACAAAAACGCCAAAGGAAATCCTGGCTATGGATACAGTCAAGTTCACGGCCCCTCCGCCAATGTCCAGCCCAGCCGAATCCTGGAATAAAGACAAGTATTGTGACTTCCATAGGGAAAAGGGGCACAACACAGACGAATGCTACCAGTTGAAAAAACAGATTGAAGAGGCAGTTAGGTCCGGACAACTTGCACACCTGGTCAAGGAGATCAAGAACGGGACTCAGAAGAATGGTGGTCCCAAAGGTAGAAAGAAGGATACCGCGGCTAAGGACACAACCTACGCCATATTCATGATACAAGCTTGGCAGCGTACAGTCAGACCCAAGACATCCGCGGACGTAGCTCCAAACATGGAGATATCCTTTCCCCCCATATTCGGGGATGATTGGGATTACCATCCACTGGTGATCAAGGCGGATGTTGAGGGATGCACAATCCATAGAATGTATGTGGACAACGGAAGTACTTCGGAGGTCCTGTATGAGCATTGCTTTAATAAGCTGAGTCCGGACATCCGAAAGAGATTGATCACCGCCTCACCACCATTATTGGGTTTCAGTGGAGAGCTCTCATGGCCGTTGGGACAGATCCTCTTGGAGGTGACGTTGGGAGACGGCAAAAGGACAGCTAGAACCTGGATGAATTTCATGGTAGTATGATCCCCTTCCCCGTACAACGGGATCATTGGACGACCAGACATCAGGCTATTGAGGATAGTCCCATCTACAGCACATGGAATGTTGAAGTTCCCCACTCGTGATGGAGTAGTAACTTTGCATAGCAACAAGGTAGTTCCGGTCGAATGTAGAATGGTCGCAGAACCACAGCCCTATCATAACCATGAAGAAGCCAAGATAAAGGAATGGATCAAAATTGCAATTAACCCCGAGTTCCCCGACCAAACGATCACCATCGGAGGGGGTCTGAGCGAAGAAGGAAGAAAGAACCTATGCGACTTGCTCAGAAGAAACTTGGACATCTTCGCCTGGCAACCCTCTGACATGACGGGGGTCCCGCGAACGATCGCGGAGCATAAGTTGAATGTCAGGGACGGCTATAATCCGATGCGGCAAAAGAAGAGGGGGCAAGCCCCGGAAAGAAACAAAGCCATCAACGAGGATGTAACAAAGCTTGTCCCAGCTGGAATCATGAAGGAAGTTCACTACCATGATTGGTTGTCTAACCCAGTCCTAGTCAAAAAGAGTGACGGGAGCTCGAGGATGTGTGTAGACTACAAAGACTTGAACAAAGCTTGTCCAAAAGACTGCTATCCCCTGCCGGAGATTGACTGGAAGGTCGAATCCCTCTGCTGATATCCCTTCAAGTGCTTTCTCGATGCCTACAAAGGGTACCACCAAATACAGATGGCATCCGGGGATGAAGAAAAGACGGCTTTTCACACGAGCCAATGCATCTTTTGCTATACAAAAATGCCCTTTGGTTTGAAAAACGCCGGAGCCACGTACCAGAGGCTAGTGGACAAGGCTTTTGATAAGCAAATTGGAAGAAACCTGGAAGTTTATATTGATGACCTGGTCATCAAAAGTCATTCAGAAGAGGAAGTGCTTAGGGATATAGAGGAAACCTTCGGAGTCTTGCGGAAGATCAGTATGAGACTAAATCCCAAAAAATGCACATTTGGGGCGGAACAAGGAATGTTCCTAGGTCACGTGGTAAGCAAAGAGGGTATCTGGGCCTGCCCAGAAAAGTCCGCAGCCGTGGCCACACTCCCATCCCCGACGACCAAAAAAGAAGTTCAGAGCCTGAATGGAAAACTAGCAAGCCTCAGTCGTTTTATGCAGCAGAAAAGTCCCTCCCATTCTTCAAAACACTAAAAAAGTGCATCAAGAAGATCGACTTTCATTGGACGGCCGAGGCGGAGCAGGCGTTCAGAGAAATGAAGGTACATATTGCCAACCTACTGATGGTCATTGCACCGCGCCCAAAGGAAGAGCTGATTATGTATCTGGCCGCTGCAAGCGAAGCTGTAACTGTGGTTTTGCTAGCCCAGAGGGAATCACGGCAGCAGCCGGTGTATTTTTTCAGCCGCGCCTTGAAGGGCCCTGAGGTGAATTACACCCTAATCAAGAAGCTCGTACTTGCATTGGTGTACGCGTCCCGCAGACTGCAGAGGTATTTCCAGGCACACCCGGTGGCGATTATCACGGATCAACCCCTAAAGCAAGTTCTGACAAAAACAGAAAAAAGTGGAAGAATGACCGGATGGGCAATAGAACTAGATGAATATGACATCAGTTTCCGACCCCGGACAGCCATCAAGGGACAAGTACTAGCAGATTTCATTGCCGAAGTTCCAGAAGAAGGAGTGCCTGACAAGAAAGCGGAAAAGCAGCCATACTCAGAACCATGGAACTTGTTCACGGACGGATCCGCGTGACAAGAGGGATCCAGGGCGGGCTTAATCCTAACGAGCCCAGATGGGAAGGAGTTCACATACGCCCTGCGTTTCGAATTCGAAGCATCCAATAATGAGGCAGAATATGAAGCGTTGATCGCAGGTTTGCGGATTGCAGAACAGATGCAGGTGAAAGACCTGTCAGCAAATGTTGACTCTCGTCTCGTGGCAAACCAGATCAACGGCTCGTACGAGGCAAATGAAGCAAGCATGGCGCGCTACTTAGCCAAAGTTAAAACGCTAATTGAAGGATTCCGGACATTCTCCATCAAGCAGATTCCCCGGAGCCAGAACAAACAGACAGATGCGTTAAGCAAGATAGCCTCTACTAGTTTTGCCCACCTAACAAAACAAGTACTTGTGGAAGTTTTGAAGGAAAAATCCATTGAGGAAAATGAATTATTGGCCGTTGTGGAAGAAGACGGAGATACATGGATGACCCCCTTGATCGACTACCTAAGGGATGAGACGCTTCCGGCAGATGACCAAAAAGCCAGAAAGCTGCGGATCAAGGCACGGCAGTACACGTTCAGGGACGGCGTCCTCTTCCGGAAATCCTTCCTTGAACCGTGGCTCCGATGCGTGGGCCCCGTGCAGGCCAACTACGTGATGCGAGAGATCCATGAAGGATCATGTAGCATGCACTCAGGGCCACGAGCAGTGGTAGCCAAAGCGATCCGGTCTGGATACTACTGGCCAACAATGCATAAGGATGCCCGAGAGCTAATACAGAAATGCGAAGATTGTCAAGTCCATCGCCCGGTGCCAAATGGTCCACAGCATAATTTGACCCCAATCACTTCCTCTTGGCCCTTCTATAAGTGGGGACTGTATATCTGCGGTCCCTTCCCAGAAGGACCAGGTAAGGTGAAATTCATGATCGTAGGGATCGACTATTTTACCAAATGGATCGAGGCTAAACCTCTGGCCTCCATCACAGGGAGACAAGAGAAAAAGTTTGTCTGGGACAACATAGTTTGTCAATTTGGTTTGTCGGGGGAAATAGTGTCGGACAACGAAAAACAGTTCCGCGACAACCCATTCAAGGACTGGTGTGCGAAGCTCAACATCAAACAACGATTTGCCTCGGTTAAGCATCCACAGGTAAATGGATTGGTGGAGAGCGCGAACAAGAGTTTGGGTGCAGGCATCAAGGCAAGGCTGGAGAATGGAAGCAAGGATTGGATTGAGGAGGTGCCACATGTGCTCTAGGCACACAGAACCATGATCAAGACAAGCAATGGGGAAACCCTATTTTCCCTTACATACGGCACCGAAGCAGTTATCCCAGTGGAAATCGGGATGCCAAGTCTCCGATGCACAGCCATAAACCAAGTCTCCAACGACCAGAACCTCCGCCTGAACTTGGACCTCTTGGAGGAGAAAAGAGAAGCTGCGTCAATTGAAGAAGCACGCAGCAAGTCTAGGATGGAAAAGTGTTACAATGCTAAAGTCTGAAGCACAACATTCAGGCCTGGAGAATTTGTTTACCGCAGCAACGAAGCTAGTCGAATTGAAGATACTGGGAAGCTTGGCCCAAAGAGGGAAGGGCCATATGAACTAGTGGAAGCATTGGGAAAAGGAGCATATAAGCTCAGAGGCGCGGATGGGGAAATACTCCCAAGAAAGTGGAATGTCCGCAACTTGAAAAAATGCTATCTGTAAGTGTAAGTTTCTTATCCCCATCTTTTGTAGTTGATCGCGGATCAGATCCGGACAATGGGGAAAGTAGTTTTCATTTTTTAACTTAGGTTTTTTGTCACACCCCCAAAATATCGCAGCGGAACGATAGTGTCATTGGGGTATGACGTCATAGCACAAAGTATGGATACAGAAAACGACCTCTATAATGAGACGTTTTGAAAAGTTTACCATTCGATAAATAAGTTAATGTTTACACCACAAGAAATCACAAGGTTTGATAATACATAAAAAGTTTACAAAACATGTCGAATGGTAATTGTTAAAAGCACAAGACTCCAATGTATGCCATGCGACCCAAAAGCTCCATGAATTGCTATCACCTTAAGACCGAGATAAACATGCTAAAAGTGTCAACACAATGGTTGGTGAGTTCATAAGTTTGTGATGAAATGTAAAGCCTTTCAAAATTGTTTGTGCAAAGAAAGGCATTATAAATCCACTCAATTCCAAGTTCGCCCATACAAAACTTGCAACTGTGTGTTTACAACCCATTGCCAAAATATAGAATTGTCAATCTTGTTTGTAAGTAGGACATAGGTGCATACGATATATACATGTACTTAATGCAAAGAATCACGATAACCGAACCTCTTGACGAGTCTAACTTGTTTGTAATGTTTCATTGAATAACAGATTATATTCACCCTGTGTCACGTCATCATGGACCAAGGGTGGGGCGTCGACCGATAGTACTATCAATACCTCTCCATGGCCCGCAGAGTTAACCGATTGCTAAAGTTTGTATGTTGATGCATAATTGAAAACTAGTTTAGCACATTAAGGCACATATCGCAATAAACCACACATAATGTCCAAAGTGTATAAGAAGTATATTGTAACACAATTGTATAAATGGTTTGAGTATTCATAAAAGTGAAATAAGTATTTAAGCATGTATCTCCCCAAATAGTTTGTAAGAATTTAAGCGAGTAAAAGTGGGGTATGAACTCACCGGTATGATGGATATGCTAACAAAATGAAGTGCACGAAAGTGAGACTCGGAAACTATCCGCGACCTAGAATGAATGTTATGACATGTAATGAGTTATGATGTAATGTTATGCATGCATTTCAGTATGTTATTTATACCATTTACGAGTTTTGAAAATAATACTTATCGTGAAAAATACTCTTTTGACGTCTTGACCATTCTTAAATTACTTTACAAGTATTTACGTCAAAATGTCATCCTACAATAGTTTCAGTAATGATTTATAGTGAAATTATCACTTTTCGTCGTAAAATAAAGTCGGTTGGAAATTTCATGAAAGTGACAAAAATGGCTTTGAAAAACTAGTCGTAAAATGGTGTACGTCGAACGTTAGAGAACGAACTCGACGGTTTTGGAAAGTTTGTATCGAAATCTAGAAGTTTCAGTTCAGGAGTTTTCGACATAAAGGTCTCGAACATAAAGATAATAAGGGTTAAAGATGGTGATTTTGGCTAAAATGTTGGTTAAAATGAGTTTCGGCCAAGTTTGAGCAACCGTAATTAATTTATTAAAACTCCGCTATACAAACGGTTGATTGTTTTGAAAAATATGCTCGGTGATCTTGATTTCATTAGAAGACATTTCGTTCCAAAAAGTTCCACATCCTTGTTAAAAACAGCCTCAAACATGGTCGTTTTAGTTATCGTAATACTTGTCTCGTAAAAATAATATAGTTTTTCAGAAAATAATAGTTACGGCAATTTTATGAAAACGTGTATATCTTTGTCGTTTCAAACCGCTTTCACGTATTATATGTCCTTAGCTTCGTATCAAAGTATACTAATATATTTTGATAAGTCGAAATAATTTGTAAAGCTTAAGGCTCGTTTTGACTCGAATAAAACAAAAACATGTTGTTGAAATTTCGAAAAAATATATTTCGTCGTCAAACTTTAAAATTCATAACTTCTTCGTTATAACTCCGTTTTAATCCGTTCAAGCGGCCACGGATTCGTTTTAAAGTATATTTTCTAAATATCAAGGCCAAAATTTCGTGCCTACTGTCGGATTTTCCAGAAAATCAAAACAATGACAGAACACTTTTTATACGTATCGAAAATAGTTTTTCTCGTACCAAACCTATTCTAATCCCTTCAAATCAACTCCAAAGCTAATCTAATCCTACCATACACCTTCTTAGGGTGTCATGGGTTCCTAACCATCATCAAGACCAAAGTATACCAAGGGGATAATTATAGGATGACCTTATATATATATAACACTAGAAATCATGTAAAAATGGTATAAACAACACAAGTCTTGCATGTTTTTGCTCAAAAATGATGAGATGAGTATGAAATGAATATGTAAGATGAAAATAGATATGAGATGCTTACAAGTGATATGATGAGGTGCAAAGAACAAGGTTTAGCCTAAACACTCTTGGTTTTTATTTCAAAACCTTATAAAGAGTGTGATCTAGATTGTAATACTTGTGCTTGCAAAATTTTTGATCCCTTCTTACCCCTAGATGATAACCGGTTTTGATGAGAGAAAACAAAGAGAGAAGAATTTTTCTTTACTTGAATAATGAGAGTGAATGAGATGAACTAAATGAAGTAAGACTTTATGTAAATGTGTAGATCTATACAATCAAAATTTTTTACCAACTATATTAATTGCTACCCCCCCTTGGTCGGCCAAGGGGGGAAGCATTTGTCAATTATATATTTTTTTTTCTTTTCTAATTATTGTGTAAAGGTATACTTGTATATAAAATTTGTGTAATTGTTAAGAATGTAGGAAAATGTATAAGTAAAGGTAAATGGTAGTTTTAGGTAAAAGGAATTTTTAGTAGATCAAAATAGAGTATAATGATATCATAAAATTGTAAAATACATTCCTTGTGAAATTTGAGTGACATAAAATTTAAATGCGCTTTTTAAGAAAAACGTCGTAATAATATAACTTTAACGATTTATATACCAAATAAATTTAAAACACTAGGTAAACTCAAAATATAGTTTTTATAAACTAAATGTAAGTATAAAAATATATTGAGATCATTTTTGGAAGTAACGGGTTAAATATTCAAAATAATAACTCACGCGATAACGTTTAAAATTTACGCGTTTAATGTGAAATGCAAAAATCATGAATGAACCGTTATGAAATGATGAATATGGAGTATGAGGAATGACCGGAATTTGAGAATTGTGACATTTTTCTTGTATCGTTTCTATATTATCAATGAAACGTAGAGCCTGGCCCGCTCTACAAATTTTCCAAACATAGTTCATTTTCAATTTTATTGCATTTTACGCGCGTCTGCGACACACATATCGCACAAAAAAAAGGACGAGCAACCTCACAATTGACTCAGGCATATAAGTGGTATTGCAAACCCATTGACCAACCCATGCTACCCCCGGACTACTAAAGTACGGACACGGGTACAAGACAAAGCCCGGAACAATTAATACCGACAACCAACAAAGACACATGTAATCTAAAACATAAAAAAGTGTTTCCATTATCAGTCGAAAGCATATATATACAAGATACACGGGGGCATACCCCCGGATTACAAAGTAAGGGCACCACGGCAACCATAGCCCCGACCAAGACAAAAGTCAAACAACCAGGATACTAACAAGCTTCACAAGAATTAAAAGACGGCATAGTCTAAATGCCGCCCATAAAGAAGAACACATCAAACACCCCCAGCACCATCAAGAATTTCTGTGTCAAACATGTCATCATGAGTGGTCTCCTCTTCTCCCTCTTTTTCTTCTTCCCCGGTTAGGTCGGTGACAACAGTAGAAGGGGTTGGCCCAGGAGGAACTATAACCATGGAAGGTTGCCCGGAAGAAGTGATCTGATGGACAACATTGGAAACTACCGGGTCAGGATTCCAGATATCAAACTTCTTACCCTTAAGCTGGCTTTTCTTCTCCTTGTACACGGAAATGGCACGCGGACGCTTTGTAATGACCTGCAACAAGGAACTAGATAGTAAGACCTCCTCGGTAGTCGGCAGTTAAACACAAACTCCCCCGACCCACTGGGTCGCTCCTCATGCAACACCAGCTGAGCCATAAGATACTCCAGGGGAGCATCCTTACATGCCTCTAGGTAATCGAGCAGCGGAAAAGGAACATCGCTCAGTCGCACAACCGACTCGCGGTAAACTTCCTTAGCCCGAGGATTGTAGGCTTTAATCTGTTCTAGTTTCCTGCCCTCAGCTCCGTGCACAATCCCAGCTTCCAACCCATGCCTCAACCCCTCTGCTATGGCTTTACTGATACAATCCCCCAAGCGGGTCTGCAGTTCATCGGATTCCTTGAAAGCCATCCACGCCTTCCGAAAACCATATCCGATTACCCATCTCGTACCCTCGACCGTGAGAAGGGTACTCGGAAATAACTCCTCATCAAAATCACGGTTTAGATCTGCCAACCGCTGATCTAACTCTGTCAGGCGACCGTCATAAGACCTCCGGACATGTTGCTCGCACTCCTTCAACCTCTCTCCAAACAAACTTACCTCTTTTACCTGTTCCTTCAAACCATCACAAATCGCGGAAAGCCCAACAACCTGACCCTTTAGTTCCACATTCTCATCAGTTAATGTAGCTAACTGCTGATCTTTTGGCGCAATCAGGCCCTCCAGCTGGGCCACGCACTCACGGAGCCTCCTCACTTCCTCTGACTCGGACTCCAGAACACCCACGCGCTCGCGAAGGCCCCTCGCCTCCGCGGCCTCACCTTCCAACTCCTGCACCTTCCCTTTCAAACTCTCGATCCTTTTCTCCCTCCTCTCCAGCCTCCTGTTTAGCTTAGCAGTCTGGTTCAATTCAAATTCCAAACGAAGACGCACCTCAGAGGAAATGCATGTCTGCTGTGCGGTTATCATATTGTACTGCTCAAGCAAATCCGCGTGCGGCATATTGCGCAGCACGGACAAGTAGCCAGGAGTGGAAAGATTGTCCACTACACTCCGACAAATCCAGTCCATACGGAACTAATTGGTGGGAAGCCACTTCGGAACATAAACATTTCTAGCCTCCGCAGTATCCACAGACATGGATTGATAAAAGTCGTCGTCGGATGCCGCGGGGCGATGGATAGGTTGCTCCTGTAAAGGTGACTCATCTTCAAAAGCACTTTCCTGGTGACAAGGTGGTGGTTGCGAGGGCCCAGACATATGAGTATCCAAATTTTCCAGATGAGCACTGGTGGAGGTCTTAGAGGTGGCATCCGGATCTACCTGCAGATGCGGAGAAGCCTCAGAAGAGGCAACAGTAGTCTCCAGCTGCTGAGGTCCGGAGTCAGACTCATCACGAAGCTCCAAAACAGGGACAGACACCGCGGTAGTATCCCCTACGTAACCAAAAACGTTTAGGTTTTTCTCTAAGCAAAAGAAAGAAAGCAACACAAAGCACTAACTAAAAAAAACGAAGGCCTACCAGCAGCGGATCCAGAGCCCTGCTCCGGCACAGGAGCAATCCTCTTCTTCTCCGTCTGCTTATGGGGGGCATTGATCCTGACTCTCTTTTTCCCAGTAACCTTGCCGGCTTTGGCTGCCTCCACGGTATCTACAATAGTTTCTTGGACCAAAGTAATCAAGTTCTCTGAAGGCTCTATGACGCGCCCGGCAGTTTCCTCCTGCAGGGTCTTCTCACCCTCCTGCAAAGTCCTCTCTCCGGAATCCACAGCAAACGGGATTTGGTTCATTAATAAACGCGAAAAGAGACATCTCTGCACAAGAAAAAGGCAAGTGTCAAAAATAAAACACATAAGCAAGAATAAGAAGCGACAAACCCTAGAAGGAAAACCTACCCTCAGTATCCGACACCATAAAAGTAGGACGCGCCGTCGCATCATCCCAAGCACGGCTAAGGCCCACTACACAAAGAAACGGCTCTGGAATTTTCTTGAAGGGAGCACACTTCGTATTAAGTAGATGCAGTAACTCCAAATCAATATCGTCATCCGAGGGGGGTTGATCACGGTCAACGGAAACATTATCGTTCCATGAAATGGCCAATGGAAAAACGGTCGCGTCAACCCAAAAGAAGTACTCTTTCCAGTTCTTCACAGAATCTAGAGGAGCGGTATGACACACCAGAACAACTAAAGATTTAGGACCCTTACGTTTCTCTAAGGTCATCCATCCATCCTTCATCCCGGAATAATAAAACTTCCTAAACAACGCTACAGTAGGAATACCCCCATGAACATGACACAGGATCTCAAAGTGGCTAACCCTAGCCGCGGCTAAAACAGACAACTGGGATAGGTGTATTTGAAAATACTCTAAAACACTGCACAAAAATTTGGAGAGAGGGATTCTAAAGTTGCAGAATTCAAAAAACCTAGTATATACACCTATTTTACCCTGAGGAGTGTCCCTTATAGTATCATTAGGCCCAAGAAGAAGGGGGTGCACAGTTGTAGGAATATTGAATTTAGAACAAAAATCATCTAAATCCTTCTGGGATAAGCTACATGTAAAGTCGCTAAGGAGCTTCCTAGCCATGGAAAGACAATAGGGAAGAAAAACCTAACCTGAACAGGGAAAACGCACGAAAAGGACTTTGATTGCTTTTTTCTTTTTTACACGCGAAGACGAGAGGGCAACAGTAACCAAGCAGGTAAAAATGGGGGGGGGGGGTATTTATACCCTCCTAAAAGTAAAATCAACCGCTTAATCGAACGGTTGAGAAAAGGCCACGTCTCCGATCCGTATTCAATGGCTCAGATTCGCCTAGATCAACGGATGAGACGAGCGACAAAACGCCACGCCGCTTAGAAAACGCGGTCAAAAGCGTCGCGACTCCCTGGGACGTATGTAGCGCTTATCCGTTATATAAGTGGAAGGTACAGTCAGCAATGACAAGGATTATCCGCGGGACACTCAACCGCGGACAGGTGAAACGACTTAGTCTAGAACCCTTGTCCTGAACCAACAAGCGTATTTAGACCTGGGGACTTGATCTCAGATGACTTCCTAAGAACACTCGGAAGGGTAGGACGCGGACCAAACGTAACCCGTCAGGGGCCACTCAAGCATTGTCTATGTCCGCATGACGCAACCACTACCAGAATGGCCAATCCACGGGTAAGAGATACTTCCGGAGGAAGCCCCAACCGCGCCCCATACAAGGGGTAAGGAATCTCATCCAGGATTAAGGTACTGTAACCTGCAGTCCCTAAAAAGGGAAAGCGAGGTAAACTCCCGCCCAAAAGCATCGCTGTCATGGCAACGAGACAAACTCTGAGTTGACTTATGTCATTTCCCATTTATCGACTGTCGCTCTCATGTCCTGCAACCATGAGAACACGACAGAAAGGTCAACCATATAAATAGGGGTTTCACCAGTGATCAAACGGTAACACACACTCACTCTCTCTCTAGAACTAGCTTTATCTCTCTAAAAACCCTTACTTACTCTCACGCCGAAGGTTGACCGCGGAACCCCGTTCCGCGGTGAGACTAACGGTGTTTGCTTTCTTAGCAGCTTTGAACCAAGATTCATACTTAATACAAGATCTATTCCCCGAGAATTTAGCCTACACTAATCTTTACAGGGGAGCGCCCAGAATTGTATTAACAATATCTAAGTTCTCCAGGTTCTTGGTACTTGTTTGTCTTTAATCCGTTCACTACAAGAAAAAGGGCTTTTAGAGACCACACGAATGTTGTCACCAAAAGTAGATACTTGGTCACTAAGCTGATTTAGTGACCATATCAAGGTGGTCATTCGTCGTCACTAAAAGTCGGTCACAAAAAGTAATAGTGATGACTTATGAATATGGTCACTAAATAGTAACCACATAAAAGTGGTCATTAAATTTGTGACATAGAATTTCGTCACTATTATTATATCTATTAACTAAAAGCGCGAGGATCGCGTGTGGTCACGCCACGTGTCTCGCATTTATTCAGAAAGTTTATGACTTGCAGAAAGAATTACTCGCGTTTAGGTGTCACGCAAACCAAGTTCAAACATTAAATGCAAAGTTTCACAACTTGGCAAAACAGTCCCCGAGGTTTAAGTATCGTTGCAAAGTAAGTCGAACATTAAATGCAAAGTTTCACAAGCCCCCGAAGTTTAAGTGTCGCTACAAAATAAGTTCTGAAAAGCAATCCATTGCGATCGCGCGGTTTCTACACTCGTTGTCACTAAAAAGAATAGTGGCCACTATTTGACCAAATTAGTGACCAAAATAGTGACCACTAAACCAAAATTAATCACGAAAAATATAATGGTCACCAATTTGTAAAATATGGCAAAAAAAAAAAGAATTCTGCTTGTAATCACAATACGATTATTAAAATTCGAAATGAGAAAGAATTTATTCAAAACAGAAATCCAAAATTCGTTACATCTAAAATATCAATATTCATATTTCTTTATTCATAACTAAATACAAGAATCGGCTTTCCACTAGAAAGTATGTTGCTCATTGATGTGGAAGGTCATAAATGAGGTCACTGATCACAGAAGGATGGAACTCCCTAATGACATTGGCCTTAAAATTGAAACTGAGTATTGTTGCTAGACGCATACCAAGCCTTTTCAACTCCTTGCTCTGCAACTCGTTCACTTAATACCACAGGACCGAAATCAAAACTGTTGTATGATCTACCACTGGTTCTCATGGGTCAGGTCACTCTCTACATCTCTATGCCTGCTGAGTATTTTGCAGAGTAAGTAATGTTGTTGACCAATATCGTCAAGTTATATAATTAAGAATAACATAAAACCTCAGTATCATACATGCGCAACTTTAGGCGATATACACAATAAGCTGCAAAAGTAGCAATTAGAACATGTGTATGGTTCTTTATGCCAACATATAACGTAGGTATAGAATAACACGAAGCAAATTGAAAATAACCTCCTTGATTCTGCGCTTCAGCAATTACATGCAGAGCAAGTACTGTTGTCTTTCCAGAAGCTTCTGGACCATATATCTCCACTACACATCCCTACATAAGTTAATGGATGTGTTAAAGAAAGAACAAAAGTGCTTAGCGGGTATAATGATGATAAGTAGATTACCTTGATATAACAGCACCGTTAAAATACCTTGGGAAATCCACCAACTCCCAGTGCTATGTCCAACGCAAATGAACCCGTAGATACCACTGGGACTTGTCTTGGTGAAGCACATTGACCAACTCCCAGTGCTATGCCATACCACGGAAGTTAGAACAATGTACCCCACTGTGTGCATACTAGTATGATTTTTTAATCCATTCTGAATATTACTGCAATAGAAAAAGGACATTGATTGCTTCATGATATAGCAAACTAATATAGTATTTTAGCGAAGTATGTCAAAGCCATCATGCAAGTCGAATATTATTCAAGCTGAACTTCATGATCTAACCTTTGTTTCCCCTGAGTTTTGCTTAAGCTTCCGCCGACCAATAAAGGAAAACACGACATGACCATGTTGACCTGGAAATTAGGCCGAACCTAAACAAAAACACAAAAAAAATAAACAATCAACAGAAAAGAGAATTTAAGCAATAATTTAACTAGTATATACATATCAATAATTTACTACTCCATAAAAGCGATACATTTGGAGTTAAACTACCATAGACAATTACACAACTCTAACCATCTCCTAATTTGAAAAATATCACATTTAACTAATTTTATTAATTATCACTGAGCCCATTAGTCATTTTCAATACTCACATGATTCGTGAACTGAAGTTAATCAAAATTCTGAAATAGTTTTAAGCGTCAAGAAACAAAAGTGCTTATTTAGCTCTAATAAGATTACATCTATTTTGACTTGTGTAAAATTAGCTCAAACAATCTACTTATAAGCTACGTGGTAGTTAAATAAACAAACACCTACAAATTATTACCAAAAGACCCTTTTGACCAATGACCCTTGTTTGTTGACCAATGACACTTGTCATTTCACCGTAACCGTATTCCATACAATCCAAACACTTTTTTCAGAACAAAAACCATACTGAAACCTTGTCTATTATCATAACCCCAAAAGTGCCTCACCCAAAAAACATACTGAAACCAATTCCTGCAAAATTGACTTAATTCTCAAGGTAAGCTAGGTTATGTTGGAGTGGCTGGACAAGTGACAAGGGGAAGAAGAAAGGGAGATTCAAATTAAGGTTCAGTTTATCAAAAAGGGAGGTTATATTAGTAGTTTTCAAAGGCCCAACATCGCAGCCACAACTTTCACTGAAACTACGTTCAAACATCGCACTTAGATAAGAGTTATAGAAAAGATTACCTACTTTGTCAAACATCGCAGCCACAACTTTCACTTAAACTACGTTCCACCTGAATTTATTTATAAAGTAGGCTAGAAGTAGATATATTACCACGATATGCACATTCTATATATCTGAACTTACCCTGAACATCATTCAATACCGACGTTATACCCTACATATAAACACCTGCTGCTGTTGGTCGAAAGAAATCTACATGCTCCTGCCCATCATCCCCAACAACATCATCTAGTCCAGCATACTCCGCAAGCCCTTGCCCCTACATGAAACAAATAATGAAGCAAAAGTAACCATACAGTCTATGCATTGTGCTACTTGAAGCCAAAACACGAAATACAGGTGAACAAGATGTGGCCTTAGAAATTTGCTTTCAAAACTTTAACATGTTAAATATTTTATTTAGTTTAAGAGTGGAATAAAGAAATTTGCAAACCTTTAGCTCAACCATGACTTTTCACTTTCTTCCTAACAATAATCTAAATCTCACTTCACGAATTTACTTTTCAAGAACATCAAATTCAAATTTCAGCATAACAAGTATAAGTTGCCACTTGCCATTTGAACAAAACAAAAGCACATGAACTTATTCACAACACATATATAGCATAGAAAGTTAAGAAACGACCAACAGTCTAAATCACATACTAAGTTTGATAAACTAGGCCACAAACATTAACTATCACAACCTTTTGCAGACAGTATTTGATTCAATGCGACACGTCATGACATAAACCAAAAGTTATGACTTCTAACGCAAGTTTAAATGACCTATTATGACATACTATAATCTCTTTTGCCATAGAGCAAAATCATTCCAGCCAATAACATTCCTAGATTAGCACATACTAAACCTGTTGACACTATTGTGGTAAACAGAACAAGAAGCCTAAACGAACAACGCACTGTGACGGTAATATGTTGACCTCCTAAATAATAAACTTAAACCAACATATCACCAAGTGTTTATAACAAAAATAACTAATTACTCACATAAAATTATAATTCTGTAGTGTATCAGCTAAAAACAGCTATAAACTTAAACGAACAGCAAACAATCATTATAATAGCAAATTACATATTGTGGTGTTTTGGGTATCTAGGCGACCTGATAAGCACTTTCAACAAACACAGAGGAAGAAAACATTAATGGAGCTAAAACAAGTAAACTAAAGAGTATCAATATTTAATTATAAAATTCTCATTTTGCAACCTCTAAGAAAAACATTAATGGAGCTAAAACAAGTAAACTAAAGAGTATCAATTTACCTCTTCACGCTCGATTGTGTAAGCAAGTGGAAGAATAAATTGACCACCAAAATTACCCGCCCGGGATGCTGATGAGCTACAGGGACCAAGCTTGATTGCTGAAGCAGAACAAGCATCCACGTTGTGTCTGCCTATTCTAAAGATGAAAATAATAGGAAAGTGCATTTCATGCAATCTTACCATGAACAATAAGAAGAAGCTATAGCAGAAACTGTCTCATGAAGGATGATAATTTCATGGTGAAAAAAGTGTTTCTAAATTATAACATCTTTAATGCTGTATTCCTACCATGAAACATTAAATAATTAAAATGTTAGACTCAGCAAGATTATCATGTTAAATTAGAATGGAAAGACAACATAGATAACATTTTACGTGGCCTTAGTCGGTGTTGTGGTCGGTCCAAACCCAAACGGGTACAATGGGTCATAATGTGGGTCTCCAACATTCATGGGTAACTGATCGACCGACTTAAACCAAGTAGGTGCTAGCTTTCCTGTGAAACCATAAATTTGACTGACCAAGATATGTTTCTAATAGTGCTTTGACCTGACTCTGGAATTGTAAGATCTAAATTTTCGCCAAAAGTCTCTGCTTATAATGGCTCTCTTACCAAAAGTATAGCATACTCAAAATTATTGGACTTCAAATACTCATTGTCGGGATTCTCGGTGTAGACTACTTTAAGGATCTTGTCTTCTAAAACATACAATTTAAACAGTTTCACATGGTATTAACAATTCACATGGTATCCTCGTCTTTGACTCATATCAGTAAATTACATACATAGTTTTGTAATGATTAAACCTTAGTATCTTACTGATAAATAATTGACTTCTAAGGATCTTGTCTTCATCAACCAACTAGTAAAAAGAAACTTTAACAGTATCATTATTCTGTATACCAATTGGTTTACAATCTGTAAGTTCAAACATGCACAGCGTTCTGGTCATTTCGTGAGCTGGGAGCAAGTCGAGTTATCTGGCTTGAAAGAGACTTACAGAAGTCAAGAGGTACCAATTATACACATCCTAATTAGAGCTTTACCCCGCGTAAATTATTTGTACTTAAAGTGCTCTAGAACTTTACCCCGTGTAAATTCATGGCAGTATTAACATGCTTCTCTAACAGCTTTAACACTCTCCATCTGTTTCCCCTCGCAGCTATATAACCTAATAACTGTTAGATAAAAATCTAAGCAAGCAGATCACTAATGCTAACGTTACGTCCAAGTTTATCCTGGAGTACTAAACCGGAAAAGCATTTCATCGAGATTGGGGCTAGACCTGATAGCGCATTGCAAATTCAAATCTTTTCCTTACCACTAATCGTATAGTATCAACAACATTTCAAACATTAAGGCAGTTATAATATTAGGGTTTCAAATAGGAGCATTTAAGCAATACCAAACAGGCATTAAATTTCTAAACGTCAAGTCGATCATTCTCCCCCTCCTCACGTACATCATCAGCCACATCATCATCATCATCATACTCACCAGCACCACCTTGTCCTTCATCATCCTCCTCCACGTCATCACCACCACCATACTTTCCGGCCAAGCCATCATCGTCCTCATCGTCACTTGATAATGTACGCATCGCATAACCTGCACGTCGTCGTCGTCACTTGCTAACGTACGCTGTATCATCACCTGTTCATCTTCGTCGTCACTTGCTACCGTGCGCCGCCGCATTTTCTTCATCTCCTCTGGATCACTCGTAATCATCCATTTTATAAAATGTTTTTAGAAATTGATTGGTTAGAAGTAAAATTGATGTCATTTATGAAGGTCAATTTGATTTTGGGACAACTTATCCCACCCTCCCTATATCCTTTATCCCCACCCTACCTTAGTATACTAGAGAGTACTTTGTACCTTTTTTTTTTTTTTTTTAGTGTTTTTCGTGTAATGTTTTTTTTATACGTATTCATCTAATATGTGTTTTTTTTTTAATTAAACAATAATAATAATAGCACGTTAAAAATTAACACATTAAACAACTACAACAACTGTTATTATTATTCAATTAAACAACAACATTAACACATTATTTAAAAACAACAACACCTACTACATATGAAGATTATTTATGTTATCTAAAAGATCGTGGAAGATTGCACCCGACCGACACGCGCGATCCTCAAGATTCCTCGCTAATTTCGTTGACGCCCAAATCGTTTTTATTCTTTTCATCAAACATCTTGTTTTGAGACAATAACATCTTGTTTCTTGTTTCTTGTTTGTTTGGTCAACCTTATTATCTTTAAGAACGCATTTGAAAGCGTTGAAGAAGAGGCTTGACTAAAGTACTTGTTTTGAAAAACAACCTTCCACATAAAGTATCCACACCCATAGTCATCTGTTCCTGCCTATTACATGTTAAGAAAATTATAGAAATGTATTCTTAACAAACAAATTGTTTACAAATTTACATAACTAATCAAACGTATAATTATTTACTACTGAATAAGGACATGCATAATACGGTTGCCCATTATTAGCTTCTGTACAGGATGTCCTTTCTATAATTAAGCCTCTCCGACAGCGACACAAGAAATGATTTTTTCGTTCCACCCGGCCAAAGAATTTGCATAATAATTTACAAAGATAAATCAAGAATGTTATTATTAATTTAAATAAACTTTCACCATTTACTATGTTTTGTCGGTGTCATAATACAAAAGTTATTTACAACATAAATCAAGAATTGTGACAATTCAGATTTTGGTCATTCTCAAAACATTACTCATGCTTCATTATTTATCATTTATCGTGAACTAGGTTTTACAGTATCAAATTCACATGTAGTAATGGTTTAGTTGTGAATTCATGATCATATCATCGAGGTCATTTCATATAGACTAAGTTTAGTCTACATTTCATTAACATCATTGTCATCATATTAGTTCATGCATGGTTTTGCATTTTGCATTAAACGTATAATTTTCATATTAAATAAACGTTATCGCGTAATTAATTATTTTGATTAATTGATCCATTACTTCCAAAAATTATCCCGATATATTTTTATACTCATATTAAGTTTATAAAATAATATTATGAGTTTACTCAGTGTTTTAAATTTATTTTGTAACTAAATTGTTGTATTTATATAATTACGACGTTTTTCTTAAATTCGACACGATTATTATTATATCACTCAAATTTTGCAAGAAATGTATTTTTATAATTTTTATGACCTAAATATATTTTATCTTGACCCGTGAAAATTTATTTTTATCCAACGCTACCCTAAATATTCAAAAGTAACTACAACTTATCACTTAACTACACTTAATCTCACAAATCTTACACTTATAAAAAAAAAAAAAAAAAAAAAAAAAAAAACATATCAAGAGTATGACTAGCACCCCTTGTCGACACAAGGGGTGAGTCACAAGAGATATTTGCATAATATCTTTAGTATTCATGGATTATACTAATAAACCATTTCATTCATATCATTTCACAATTACAAAATCAAAACCAACTCTTGTCCTTTCTCTCTTGCAAAATTCGCAGCCACAAAGAGACCAAAAGGAAGGATTATCTCAAGTTTTCAAGACAAGATTTATTAAACTCTAGTATCATTTGTTGCATAGGTTTTGTAATACAAACCTCAAGTGATTAGGAAAAACCCTTTTGTCCTTAAACCTCATCATATCACTAGTAAGCATTCATATTCATATTTTTATTCCATATTCATTATTATGGTCATATCATTTTATTTGAGAAACATGCAAATTATGTGATATTTATACCATTTTTAAGGTTTTTAAGTGTTAAATATATATAATCCATCCTATAATTACTCCTTGTTATATATTACTTTTGGTGATGTCTAGGAACCCATGACACCCTAAGAAGGTGTATGGTAGGATTAGAATAGTTTCGGAGTTGTTTTGAATGAGTTAGAATAGGTTTGGCGCGAGAAAAACTCATTTCCACAACTATATATAAGGGTCTGTCCTTATTTTGAAATTCTGGAAAATTCGACAGTAGGCAAAATTTTTTGGCCTAGATATTTAGAAAATATACTTTAAAACGAAACCGTGGCCGCTTGAACGGATTAAACGGAGCTATAACGAAGAAGTTATGAATTTTTCAATTTGGCGGCGAAAATATAAATTTCTCGAAATTTCAAACAAACAATATTTATTTTGTACGAGTCAAAATGAAGCTTGGACGTTGTAAATTATGTCGACTTGTTAAAAATATGTTAGTATACTTGATACGGCTAAGGATCTTTAAAACGTAGAAAACGGATTTGTAACGACTAAATTATACACTTTTACAAAAGTTGCCGTAACTTTTATCATATAAGAAAAACTAACTTGGTTTCTAATAGACAAGTTTTGCGGCAAAAACTAGTACCAAGTTAAAGGTTGTTTTTAACATTGATTTAGAACTTTTCATAAAGTGAAGTCTTCTAGTAAAAGTGAAATCGCCAAGTATACTTTCCAAAATGTCCGACCGTTTGATTAGCGGAGTTGTAATGAATTAATTACGTTTACTTAAACTTTGCCGAAAAACCATCCTTAAACTATATTTTGGACTAAAAGTACCATACTTAACCGTTATTTTTCTTTATGTTCGAGACCTCTAGGATGGAAACTCATGTACTAAAACTTTGAGATAATCATACGAGCTTCCTAAAACCGTTGAGTTTGTTTCCTAACGCTCGACGTGCACCATTTTACGACTAGCTTTTAGAGGCCGTTTTTGTCATTTTCATGGAAATTTCAATAACATTATTTTAGGACGAAAAGTTATAATTTCACAATAAATCACTAAATGATTATCGTCGGATATCATTTCAATGTAAATACATGTAAGTAATTTAAAAATGGTCAAGACGTTAAAAGATTATATTTTCGACGAAAAGGATTATTTTCAAAATTTCATAAGTGGTATTGATTTGTTGTGAAGTGAGTGGTGAAAAACACAATATCAACGTATATCAAAATAACCGTAAAATTTCGACAAATTAACCTTTTAGGAAAAAGGTCAACGTGCCAAACCTCACGGGTGTGATAAAAGTGATACCGGGAAAGTGATTTCCCCGGGTCGTGTCCCAACGAGGTGTGAATGGAAGGATTCGTTGAGTTTCGTGATTTGAACTTGAATTGGATTTTTAATGATTTGGATTTGATTACGAATTCTACAAATTAAAGAACGGGAAGGTAATTAAGGCAAGGGAACCCTAAATAACTAAAAACTAACTACTACTAAGCCTAAGAAATGATAAAACGAAGCTACACTAAGTCCTAGGGTGCTAAAACGCAAAAACGTAAAAACGGGAAAACAACCCGAGCCATAAACGTAAAAATTATGCAATTTAAGGGCTACGGGTGTGAAACCAATTTTCCTACGTTCTATTTGACTAAAAATGATTTTAGGAAAAAGCGGAATATTTTTTTGACTTTTAAATTAATTTCTACGAATTAAAAACTAGTTTACACTAATTAAATGATTAAAAATATTAGACTAATTAAGAAAAATCTGAAAATTTCACTAAAAATTCTTTAAGACCTACTGATTGTGGGAAAAATTAAAAAGTGTGGTACTACTTAAGGAAATAAGCTACTAAAAGCTAAATAAGCTACTAAGCTAGAAAGCTGCTTTTGGTACTTAAATATTAAATAGTGCAAGATTCTAACGATCAAAGTCCCAAGGCGATTGGTTGTGTGGTGTGGTGTTGGGGTTTGAGTGTGGAGACCGTGGTTCGAATCCTTGGCTCCCACTTTTGAAAACTATTTTTTTACTTTTTCTTTTGCACTTTGTTTATGAGACAAAAACAAGATTATTTTGTGAAAAAAACTTTATGCAAAACTTTGGAATAAGCAGTTTTACAAATGCTTATCTCCAACAGTGGGTATAATCAAACAAGTGCCCCTTTTTGACAGATTCAAACCAAACACTCTTTTGTAAATTTTGACACTTGTTTATAGGATAAAAATAAAGAGATTTTGCAAAAACTTTTTGTGAGAAAAGGTTTAGAATAAGCAGTTAGAACTGCTTATTCCAAACAGTTGGGAAAAAGAGTAAAACAAACACCCCTTTAACAGTTATGAGCAAAAAGTAACCTCAATAAGTAGTTGGACTAGCAGAACAAAGAGCAAACAAGCACTTCAAACTTAGAATGAGCTACTGCAAATTAATCAATAAGCCACAAAGATTGGAAGAACAGTTGGCAAAAAAAAACTACTCTAAAGGAAATCCTAAGGCTAAGTAAGCATAAAAGGAATGGACTAAGTACTGACAAGCTAAAGTAAGCTAATGGTAAACCTATCTCAATTCAATCAATCTAAGAGCACTAAAAAAAAATCTAAATAAGCAGAACCAAAAACCTTATAAGCTAAAAGAAAGAGAGAAGAAAAAAAAACAATGGTGTGACCTGTTGCTGATCACAGTGGGCTGCAACAACCTAAGGTGTCTGTTTAGAGCTTAATTCCAAGCTGAAGAGTGAGCTTCTAGGAAAGTTACAAGCTGCAAAATAGAGTTAGGCTAGTGGAGATTCAAGAAAGACAAAGTATAACCCAAAAATAAGCTGTTCATAGCTTGAAAATGAGCTTGAATCAGCTTGTGAGGACTGATGCACCCTGCACAGATTATCATCTTTGGAACTGACCCAATTTGACACAATGGCAGACCCCTCAAAAGATTTTTTTGAATTTTTCCCTTTTGACTAAAGTTACATGACCTGCTAAACT
This sequence comes from Chrysanthemum lavandulifolium, assembly GCA_022545495.1. Taxonomy (NCBI): domain Eukaryota; kingdom Viridiplantae; phylum Streptophyta; class Magnoliopsida; order Asterales; family Asteraceae; genus Chrysanthemum; species Chrysanthemum lavandulifolium. Next base: position 287,981,992 of record CM040239.1, on the reverse strand, counting down.
ACTGATTTTTATTTTTTTCAAATTTTCATCTCATCAAAAAACTTGGATTAATTTGCAAAAGAAAAACTGGCAGAGCTCACTGTTTTGGAAATAAACTCAAACTTGAAACCTTTGAAAATTTTGTGGAACTCTTTTCCAAACCAAGACAAGTGACTACTAAGCTCTAAAGTTGTTTGACTACAAAAGTCAAACGGGTAAAAAGTGGATCTTTGACCCTTTGAGAACATAAACCAAACACTCTTAATTGGGACACAATGCTTGAAACTGTTTTAGCACTCAGAAACAAAAGCTAAATTGTAATTCACTAACTAATTAGAAACATGAAGAATGTAACAGTTAAGTGAAAAAGAGAATACTTTCATTGATAAATAAAAACATTACAATAGAATTTGAAAACATAACATTGATTTTAAAACTAAAACTGACTTTTAATTAAAACTAAGGGTTGCCCATGAATGGCTTACAAGGCTTCCTATTTATACTAAATCTACTTAGGTCTTCAATGCATCTTCTCTTGTGCTTCTGCTGTGAGATAAGTCAAGCCAAAAATCCATCCTTTGTGCTTCTTTGAATTAATCCAAGCCTTTGATTAGTTAGGTACAGCTTTGAGCTCAATCTTGACCATCCATTGTGTCTTTTTGAAGCTGGGATTGCCAACTTGGCAGTTGGAATGAGGGGAAAGTGGTAGTGGGATTGGGATTTGGGTGTAACTGGACAAAGAGATGAAGGTGGTTATGGGGTGTGGTGAAGCTGGGTAAAATGGGCAAGGGAGGTGGAGTGTTTGGGTTGAAGAGAAAGATGATTCTAGGGTTCTGGGTTTGTGGGAGATTGGGTTTGCTGTTTGGGCGGGAATGGGAAGAAGAAAGGGGATGGGTGGGTTGATATTGGTGTTATTGACCGGGTATGGGATTATTGGGTTGACCGGGTATACGGGTTGGGTTGGACCTGGGTAGAGTTTGGGTTTTGGGCCTTGGTTAGTATTTTGGACTTAGGATTAAACTTGGATCCAAATTGTAGTTTAGGGCCAAAAGTGTAAAATCCAAATTCTGTGGATCACTCATGTAAATTCTGAAAATGTAATCCAAGGTCCATACTTGTGAATCTCAAATAAACCAAGGGTCATTTTTGCCATTTTTCAAACTCTGAGGACTAAACTTGTAATTTTCTAAAAATTATCCAAATGACCAATTTTGACAAGTAAGAATTACCAAAGGACTAAAAATGTTTATTTTTCGATTTAAAATGTCCAGGGGTGAATTCTGTCATTTTTTTGAAATTCCAGGGACTAAAGTTGCCATTTTTAAAAGTTGGGGGACTGAAACTGCCAATTATGCAAACTTTGTTCGTTTTTCAATAATTTTGCATCCGAAACATATAAAACACAATTTTGAGATATTTTCGGATTTTGATGCTTTTCTGAGTGTTTTTAGATGTTTTCATTTCGATTGACCAAAAGGATGAGTGAATAAGCACTCATCAAATCCCCACATCGAACCATTGCTAGTCCCTAGCAATCTTTTGAGAAAACATAATGGATTTGAATCTCTTTACCAAAAGCCATTACTCGGAGTAGCCAAATGTTTCGGTTCAAGTAAGAACCATGGTACACCGATAACCATGTGATTTTGAGCAAACCACCGACTTTCAACGGATTTGATTTTGTCTTTACGAAGCCGTTTGCTCGGACTAGCCAACTCTTAGATAACTTATCAATATTATCTTTGGTGAGTCGATTACCAATTATGGATTTCAATCGCCTTTACCACAAGCCATAAACTTGCGGGCTAGCCAAATCTTTACTAATTAAAGATATGGTGTGAATACCATACAATTTGGGCAAATTGCAAGTCGTCAACGGATTTGATAAATCTTTACCAAGAGCCGTTTGCTCGGATTAGCTAATCCTTTTGTCTTACGACATGGCGGATCGATAACCAAGATGAGAAAGTGTAAAACACTTACTCCAAAAAAAGTTTTGGCCAAAACGGGAATTGGGTGGATAATACATGATAAAATTCGTGAGAATTCCCCACACTAGAAATGAATATTGCCCTCAATATTCAAAGCACCGTGGTTATGCCGAAACCGAGAACGTAAAAGGAAATACTACGCCATTATTTGAAAGGTTTTTTTTTTTTTTTTTTTTCACAAAGATGTGGGCAACCCCCCACACTAGGGTGGTAGAAAGTAGAAAGAAGTCGAAATATGGGTGAAACCCATATTGCATCTCTTTTTTGATTCCCGAGTCGCTAGCTTGACTCGACCCGTATTCATTTGTTCTTCGGGAAGCAACGTGGAAAACCAATCTCGATCGGACTTTCGCTCACGGTGTTAATAAACATATGAACATCGAAAGTTCCACACCGACGAGATACAACCGCTGTATCGTTAATAGTAGAAAGTATCAAGGATGATATCGGGTCAAAGATGGTGTCCTCATTCCCGAAAGAGAAAAGGAAAGAGCAACCACACCATCGTGAAGAATGGAATAAAGACGTACATGAGAATGCATGTCCATTTCTCAGAGAGAAGCAAATCACCGCTTTGACATTTTAAGCTTAAACTTGAAGCTTATATGGTGATTGTCAATAAGATGTCCGGGAGGAGGGCGGAAATGGTTCTTCAATCAACAAACTTTCCGGAAAAGGATGTCTCCTCCGGATCAAAGTAAGTGTTATCAATTCCCGTTGGAATTGACTCATCACTAAGAAATGCATCGACTTCATTCCAAAAGTTGTCATCTTCCTCAACAGGAGTGAGAGAAGGGATGGAAGAGTCGGGAATAAGACTAGAGGATGATGAATTCTTGTTAAGCAATTCTTCAATGGGAAGAATGTCTCCCAATGGATCACAAACATCATCATCCAATCCAGGTGAAACCGAAGAGAGTTTGGTTTCATTCACAGAGTTAACAAACTCGATGCGATAAACTGATTCCGGAGGTGGGACAAGTGGTGTGCTCTTAGAGCTAGCAATTTCCACCACTCCGATAAAGTCTCCGATTCTAGATCATCATCATCAAGAACACTGGACTTCCTTGGTACAACTTTCAAACCATTTGTTTGAGCTAGGTTGATTTTCAAAGCTTTTAGCTCAAAGACGCTTTTTGGTGGCTCCTCTTAACCGTGAAATTTGAGAGTGTTGCATTGATTCTTTCGATTTTGATCAATTGTGGCAACACTATGTTTGTATAGAGGTTTGGAGTTCCGTTGATATTAAACGTGAGTTCTTCGTTGTCAACCCGTATGGTCAACTCTTGACAAATACATCGATTAGAGCACGGCTCGTTCTCAAGAAAGCTCGCCCTAAGATGAGGGAACTCTAGGATCCGCATCAAAGTCTACCACAACAAAGTCAAGAGGAAAGTGAAACTTCCCTACTTTCACCATGACATCCTCGGCTATCCCAGTGGACGAGTTTGGGTACGGTCCGCTAGCTCGAGTGTCATACAAGTGGGTGTGAGTTTAGGAAGAGACAATTTGTTCCATCTCGAGAGTGGCATGAGGTTAATGCTAGCGCCAAGATCGCCAAGGCGGAGCATTGAACCATCCCAAGAAATCACACGGATTAAAACTGCCGGGTCTTCAAGCTTTTGGGAAGCTTCTTGAGAATGACCACGAGCATTGCTCATTGAGAGGGTTTTAGCCATCTCGGATAACTTATCTTTGTTGCTCGCAAGCTTTTAAGCGTGGATGCAAATTTGGGCATTAGAACGAGAGCATCAACGAAACTTATATCAAAGTGTAGTTCATTGAAAATTAGGAAAATTTTTCCATTTGCTCTTTGTTTTGTCTTTGAGCTTCTCATCATGCAATCTTGATGGGTAAGGAAGTCGACTAGACTTTTGAGCCGGACGGAAGTCATTTCGCTCGAATTTGTCTTCGAACTTCGGGTTCGAATTAAAGCTTGGACTACCGAAGGTGGGACGTGTCTTGGTACCGTGGGCTCGAGAAATGCACCTTGTCCATTGTATCCTTGGTAACTTGACTCATTGCTCTGGCGGAGGAGGCATTGGAGTCGAAGGTCCATTGTGCGTCTTACCACTACGAGTGGTGACGGCTTTCAACTCGGCATTCGGATTAGGAACAGATTGCTTGGGAGTCCTCCGTAAGATGACGAAGCTTTGTTCATATTCATGTTCATGAAACCGCTCATCATATTCTTCAACTCATTTGTCCGCCGAGACATTGTGGTATCAATTTCCTTTTTAGCTCAACCTCATGTTATTGATCCGAGTTTGCATTGAACGATGCTTGACTCGGTAATTTTATGAAGTCATTTGGTATGGGAGCTTGAGAAGGTTGTTGATAACTTTGCCGATTAGGAGCTTGATATGGTTGGTTGAAATTGTTCCGGTTCGATTGAAATTTTGAGAGTTATTGAAGTTTTGACCTTGATTTGGAACAAAACGATTCGATTGCCATGGTTTTGCACGGAAAACCGGTGGTGTCATACCGCTAGGTGCAGTATTGAGGATCACTTGTGGTCGGTATTGATTGTGGTTTACGAAGCTACGGGAGCTTGGTAACAAGAAGCATCGGTTCTTTGGACAATCATAATACGCGTGTGGACCACTACAAGTTTCACACACCTTGTTCACGGCTTTGATTGGTTCCGTTTATGAATTTCGCTTTTGATTTCCTTTACCTCTTTCATCATACAGCGGATGACGTCCGTTAGAGTGGTTAATCTGAGCGGCTAACTTTCGGAAGAGTTACTGGGATGAAGAAGCAGGAGTGTTCGGAATATTTGCTTTGTTGCGAGAAATAGGAACTTTGATTTTATTTCACAAATCTCAATCACATCTTTAGGCTTACGATTCAAGATATTGCCACCGCGGCTGCGTTCAAAGAATCTTGATCGTTACCGTTCAACCCATTATAAAAGATATTAACTTGTTCAAGCTCGTGAATTCATGATGGGGCATTTCCGAGAGATCTTTGAATCTCTCCCATGCCTCTCCAAAGTTTTCATCAAGTTTTGACGAAATCCGAAATTTCATTTTAAGATTAGTCGTCTTTGATGGAGGAAGAAATAATTGACAAACTTTTGAACAAGATCCTCCCAAGTTTCGATGGATCGAGGGGTTCTTTTTCCACCAACCGGCCGCCTCAGTGAGAACGGAAATAGCATCGTTTGATCACTTTTGTGGCACATCCTTGTATTGATGGTTGAGGTCAACTTGTTAAACCAACGGATGTGTGCATACGGGTCTTCTCGATCAAACCCGTGGAATTGATTCGTAGACACAAGTTGGATCAAATGCGTCTTCAATTCAAAGTGATCAGAATTGATTGGTGGTAAAACAATGGCATCTCCATAACCCTCGGTGGGTGCCTGGAGCATCTCTGCCATAGTTCGTTCGTCTGCCATATTGTTGTGTGGAATAGTACGAATCTCGGGTTCGACTATTCGGGCAGCACGAATATGAGAACGTCTTCTAGGAATTTCTACTAGATCACGAAAAGGGCTCAATGATCTAGAAGAACGAGTGCGCATGCACTAGACGAAACTCGAGGAAACAAGAGAATTATGAAAATGGGGAACGAAGAATCTTTTTGGGTTATACGTTGCTTGGTTACGGTTACGTCTACGAGTGCGCATGCACTTCCAAAAACAACACTTTCAATTAAAACAAGACTGAGGCAAAACAACAGTGAACTTAAACCAATAATCCCACGTGAAATGATCACTTCTATAAGTAAACGCACAAAGGAGCGGAGAGACTTTGTAGGTCACAAGCTTATTAAAACCCGTCTCTTTTCACCGCAATTTAATGTCGCCGTCCTTATACCCTCACACGCTTTGTTAAACCGATAGAAATAAACCAAAACACGAGCGACACAAAGGCAAGTTTTAAATCTTTGGTTCGGGAACTTATAATGATAACACCTCGATTAAGAATGTTATATTGATTGTGTCTTCTATTTATTTAAAACAACAAGGAAAATCTTTTGTATTTTTAATCTTTACATATATATACAAAGAAAAGAATAATATTTTGTATTTTGTATTTTTATAAAAACAATAACTTCACGAGGAAGGTTCTTCAAGTCACTAATCGTAAAAATCACGATATTGTCGCAACACACCTCCCCGGCAGCGGCGCCAAAATTTGATTTTGTTGTGAAGTGAGTGGTGAAAAACACAATATCAACGTATATCAAAATAACCGTAAAATTTCGACAAATTAACCTTTTAGGAAAAGGTCAACGTGCCAAACCTCACGGGTGTGATAAAGTGATACCGGAAAGTGATTTCCGGTCGTGTCCCAACGAGGTGTGAATGGAAGGATTCGTTGAGTTTCGTGATTTGAACTTGAATTGGATTTTTAATGATTTGGATTTGATTACTAATTCTACAAATTAAAGAACGGAAGGTAATTAAGGCAAGGGAACCCTAATAAACTAAAAACTAACTACTACTAAGCCTAAGAAATGATAAAACGAAGCTACACTAAGTCCTAGGGTGCTAAAACGTAAAAACGTAAAAACGGGAAAACAACCCGAGCCATAAACGTAAAAATTATGCAATTTAAGGGCTACGGGTGTGAAACCAATTTTCCTACGTTCTATTTGACTAAAAATGCTTTTTAGGAAAAAGCGGAATATTTTTTTGACTTTTAAATTAATTTCTACGAATTAAAAACTAGTTTACACTAATTAAATGATTAAAAATATTTGACTAATTAAGAAAAATCTGAAAATTTCACTAAAAATTCTTTAAGACCTACTGATTGTGGGAAAAATTAAAAAGTGTGGTACTACTTAAGGAAATAAGCTACTAAAAAGCTAAATAAGCTACTAAGCTAGAAACTGTTTTTGGTACTTAAATATTAAATAGTGCAAGATTCTAACGATCAAAGTCCCAAGGGCAGTTGGTTGTGTGGTGTGGTGTTGGGGTTTGAGTGTGGAGACCAGGGTTCGAATCCCTTGGCTCCCACTTTTTGAAAACTATTTTTTTTTACTTTTTCTTTTTGCACTTTGTTTATGAGACAAAAACAAGATTATTTTGTGAAAAAAACTTTATGCAAAACTTTGGAATAAGCAGTTTTACAACTACTTATCTCCAACAGTGGGTATAATCAAACAAGTGCCCCTTTTTGACAGATTCAAACCAAACACTCTTTTGTAAATTTTGACACTTGTTTATAGGATAAAAATAAAGAGATTTTGCAAAAACTTTTTGTGAGAAAAGGTTTAGAATAAGCGCTAGGCGCTTATTCCAAACAATTGGGAAAAGAGTAAAACAAACACCCTTTAATGATTATGAGCAAAAGTAACCTCAACAAGTAGTTGGACTAGCAGAACAAAGAGCAAACAAGCACTTCAAACTTAGAATGAGCTACTGCAAATTAATCAATAAGCCACAAAGATTGGAAGAACAGTTGGCAAAAAAAACTATTCTAAAGGAAATCCTAAGGCTAAGTAAGCATAAAAGGAATGGACTAAGTACTGACAAGCTAAAGTAAGCTAATGGTAAACCTATCTCAATTCAATCAATCTAAGAGCACTAAAAAAAAATCTAAATAAGCAGAACCAAAAACCTTATAAGCTAAAAGAAAGAAAGAAGAAAAAAAAACAATGGTGTGACCTGTTGCTGATCACAGTGGGCTGCAACAACCTAAGGTGTCTGTTTAGAGCTTAATTCCAAGCTGAAGAGTGAGCTTCTAGGAAAGTTACAAGCTGCAAAATAGAGTTAGGCTAGTGGAGATTCAAGAAAGACAAAGTATAACCCAAAAATAAGCTGTTCATAGCTTGAAAATGAGCTTGAATCGACATGAGGACCGATGCACCGCATGATTATCATCTTTGAACCGACCCAATTTGACACAATGGCAGACCCCTCAAAAGATTTTTTTGAATTTTTCCCTTTTGACTAAAGTTACATGACCTGCTAAACTACCGATTTTTAATTTTTTCAAATTTTCATCTCATCAAAAAACTTGGATTAATTTGCAAGAGAAAAACTGACTGAGCTCACTGTTTTGGAAATAAACTCAAACTTGAAACCTTTGAAAATTTTGTGGAACTCTTTTCCAAACCAAGACAAGTGACTACTAAGCTCTAAAGTTGTTTGACTACAAAAGTCAAACGGGTAAAAAGTGGATCTTTGACCCTTTGAGAACATAAACCAAACACTCTTAATTGGGACACAATGCTTGAAGCTGCTTTTAGCACTTTCGTAAACAAAAGCTAAATTGTAATTCACTAACTAATTAGAAACATGAAGAATGTAACCGATTAATCGAAAAGAGAATACTTTCATTGATAAATAAAAACATTACAATAGAATTTGAAAACATAACATTGATTTTAAAACTAAACCGACTTTTAATTAAAACTAAGGGTGCCCATGAATGGCTTACAAGGCTTCCTATTTATACTAAATCTACTTAGGTCTTCAATGCATCTTCTCTTGTGCTTCTGCTGTGAGATAAGTCAAGCCAAAAATCCATCCTTTGTGCTTCTTTGAATTAATCCAAGCCTTTGATTAGTTAGGTACAGCTTTGAGCTCAATCTTGACCATCCATTGTGTCTTTTTGAAGCTGGGATTGCCAACTTGGCAGTTGGAATGAGGGGGGAAAGTGGTAGTGGGATTGGGATTTGGGTGTAACTGGACAAAGAGATGAAGGTGGTTATGGGGTGTGGTGAAGCTGGGTAAAAGGGGCAAGGGAGGTGGAGTGTTTGGGTTGAAGAGAAAGATGATTCTAGGGTTCTGGGTTTGTGGGAGATTGGGTTTGCTGTTTGGGCGGGAATGGGAAGAAGAAAGGGGATGGGTGGGTTGATATTGGTGTTATTGACCGGGTATGGGATTATTGGGTTGACCGGGTATACGGGTTGGGTTGGACCTGGGTAGAGTTTGGGTTTTGGGCCTTGGTTAGTATTTTGGACTTAGGATTAAACTTGGATCCAAATTGTAGTTTAGGGGCCAAAAGTGTAAAATCCGAAATTCCAGGGATCACTCATGTAAATTCTGAAAATGTAATCCAAGGTCCATACTTGTGAATCTCAAATAAACCAAGGGTCATTTTTGCCATTTTTCAAACTCCGAGGACTAAACTTGTAATTTTCTAAAAATTATCCAAATGACCAATTTTGACAAGTAAGAATTACCAAAGGACTAAAAATGTTTATTTTTCGATTTAAAATGTCCAGGGTAAATTCATTTTTTGAAATTCGAGGACTAAAGTTGCCATTTTAAAAGTTGGGGACCTGAAGCGCCAATTATGCAAACTTTGTTCGTTTTCATTACTTTTGCATCCGAAACATATAAAACACAATTTTGAGATATTTTCGGTATTTTGATGCTTTTCGAGTGTTTTTAGATGTTTTGCGGCTCGATTGACAAAAGGATGAGTGAATAAGCACTCATCGGTATAAATATCATCCAATTGCATGCATAACATTACATCATGACTTATTACATATCATATCATTCATAATAGGTCGGGCCAGTGATCACGCTACATTTCGTGTACTCACTTTTGTCATCGCATCAATTCATCAAGTGAGTTTTCATAGCCCGTTGTATACATTTAATACTTGTTTTCAAACTTACGGGAGAATACATTGCACATCATTTTATTACGATACCAAGTATATCAAATTCATTACATTGCTTAAGTTACCTCATGCCAATTGAATGTCCCCATTATATAACATGAGCCGTTAATTTCATAGAAGCGGTGAGTGGATAGATCTATCGAGGTGACGCCTCCATCCGGGTTGGTGGATTCCAAGCGGGTAAACGGATGCATTTCAATTGATAACATTATTTGAGTTGTTTGGCAAACACTGTTGGGCGAACATCATGATCGATCTAGTTTCGTGTCATAGACTTATAGCAATTGTAACATTTTTGTGACGACATTGTCATACATTATCTATACTTGTGTAGTCGTATAAATCATTTTCATAAACCTATGATTTCTCACCAACATTATTGTTGACCGTTTTAGCAATGTATTTTCAGGTAACTAAGACATACTCATCATGGCACGATTAAGGAACCCTCATAGAGTCACGGCGTCGACTTGTCTCATTGTATATTATGGCATTTTCTTTCAAAACATCGTTTGGACTTGTAATATACTTATATTTTCCGCAAACTTTATCAACTTTTGGGACCTATCTTGTAACTCTGGATGTTTTATATAAATATCAAACGATGTGTTTTAAATGACACTTTAGGTCGCTCAATATAACTGTGATTGTGATGCTATGACAACAATCCCGTGAATTCCATTCCATTGCACATGAGATAATTTGAGGGTGTGATGATTGGTATCGAGCTTCATTATAGAGAACTAGGTTGCATCTTTGACCCTAGACTATAACTACATTATCATAACATCTCATCATTTCATCATAATTGCATGTTCACTTTATATGCGGATTCATATACATTTTTATTCGAGTTATTTACTTTTATTTCACAACGGTTGTCACAGAGATGTCTTCAGATTCCGACCCTATCCCTATATCATCTGACAGGAACATGGAGGATGTCTCATCCGACACCAACATGAACGATGCCTTATCAAACACTGTAGTTGTATCTTCTATTGGCTCTACTTCAGAATTTCCACTTATTATGACTGACACTGAGACCGAACCCTTTGAGGAGGGCGAAGTCGCACCTACACCACCTGTTAGCCCTACACATGGCCCGATTCATCCACCAACCCCACTATTATCATCATCATCTTCATCATATTATCTTAGGGAGCCTATACCTACACTGGACTTGCCGCTCAAAAAGCGAGCACGTTTTGACATCCCTGCATCATCCTCTGAACCCGAACCACCGCCTAGGTTCGAGATAGGTGAGCTCAAAGGCTCGTCAGAGATGACCTTCCACCGAGGCATTAGTGACGCGTATAGATAGCCAACATGTTCAGATTGATAGGATGTTAGGACAATTGGAGGAACTGTCATTAGAGCGAGTGGAGAACATTGAGGAGGAGGTTGAAGGCCTCGTGATAGGTAGAGTTTCGATTGATTTGGCACACCAAGGTTTAGAATCTAGAGCGATTCTGAGCAGGGGCATATTGTTGAGTTGAGGCAGGAAATGCCTGAGTTATATGACAGAGCCGAGATGGCCCAGGACGAGCTTCAACGTCATACACAGGAGTTGGCACTAGCTCGTGAGAGCATGGTTACCGCACAGACTCAGATTAGCGAGTTGAGGGATTTGGTTGCGAGTTTGACTGCACAGGTTCGTGATCTACAGGATCGAGCTTGAGGAGCACCAGGAGGTGCCTAGTGTAAACCTTTATCATGTATAGTTTTTATTTACTGTTATCCTAGTCACAAGGTGTGTGACGTAGTTTAAAGAACTTGTTGTCTTTTGGTTGTTGTACAAACAAAATATCAAGTATTGACTCTACTATGTAGGAATGGTTTTACTATCTATGATATCGGTCCACGAAGGCAGAAATTTTCATGTATATTATCCACGTGTGTTGTGATTTTATTTGTGATATTTCGTGGTTGTTCTGTTGTGATTTCATTTATATTATACATGTTGTGGTTGTGGATATATATGTATAATGTTGTTTCTACTTACGAGTTCTCATAATTGTTTCATCTTATGGTTTTGAAGAATTATGGCGCCAAAGAAAGCCACACCGAGTTGACTCAGTCGCTATGCGTAAACATGTGAATGATAGCATAGCCGATGCACTAAGGACCGAGAGAGCATCGGTGGCGGTGCGCCGAGGGTGCGACAACCGCCGAGGCCGCTAGACTTCTTCTTCCGCAGTAATGCAGAGGGTCCGGGGTTAGAAGTCGTTCTTATAAGGATTTCAAAGTGGGGATCCCACTAAGTTCAAGGGTCTTGAAGGGCAACCGCCATGGTTAGATGGTTCGAGAAAATGGAATCCGTGTTTTTGTTATGTAATTGCCCGGAGGATAGCAAGGTTAAATTTGCTACGAGTACACTACTGGACGGAGCAATGTCGTGGTAGAATTCATATGCTCAGCCGATGGGAATGGAAAATGCATACAGGATCACATGGGTGCAATTCAAGAGTTTGCTAACAAGGAAGTATTGTCCGCGTACGGAGGTGAAAAAGTTGGAGACTGAATTCTACGAATTGGTCACTATTGGGTATGATATTGATGCTTACGTTCGAAGGTTCCAAGAATTAGCGGCGTTATGCCCATCTATGGTTTCGGATAACGAGAAGCTACTGGAGGCTTTCATCGGGGGACTTCCCGAAGTTATTCAAGGAGATGTGATTTCGTTTGATCCACAAACGATTGAGGAGTCCATTCGAGTGTCGCAAAAGCTCATGGCTCAAGTGGTAAAGAGAGGCAAAATCGCTAACATCAACCGAAACAACAACAATACCAACAACCGTTTCAATTACAACAATAACCGAAACAATTACAACAACAATAACAACAATAAACGAAAGTGGGACAACAACAACAGAGGTGGAAATATCGCTCAACGACCACCTAAGAGACAGGAGATTGCAAAGGCCTATGTTGCAGGCCCAATGGAGAAAAAGGGGTACACTGGGATTCTACCGAAATGTGAGAAGTGTTCAAGTCATCACAAACAGGGACGTTGTCCAGATCCATGTGGGATTTGTAAAAATACGGGACATCAAACTAGGGATTGCAAGATTCCAGCTACGGGGGAAAATCCGAAACAACAAGTTACATGTTTTGGTTGCGGAGAAAGGGACATTACAAGAGTGAGTGTCAAAAGGAAGGAACCAAGGAAACAAGAATCGTGGTGGAATGGCACAGGAAGAGCCTATGTCATAGGAGGTGGAGAAGCTAGGGAGGACCCGAATGTTGTAACGGTGCGTTCCTTATCAATAATCGTTATGCATCGTTTTATTTGATTCGGGAGCGGATAAAAGTTTTGTGTCCACTGCATTTGCACCATTACTCAATATCAAACCAACCACATTAGACACATCATACAACATTGAATTAGCTAATGGTAACTTAATTAGCACCGATACCATTGTCCGTGGTTGTACACTCAATTTTCTAAATCATCCCTTCAATATAGACCTTATGCCTGTAGAACTTGGTAGTTTCGACGTCATCATCGGAATGGATTGGTTATCCAAACATCGTGCAAGAATCATTTGTGATGAAAAAGTTGTTCATCTTCCTTATAATGGCGAAACTTTAATCATTCGTGGGGAACGCAGTGGAACTAGACTCGAGATTATATCATGCATCAAAGCGGAGAAGTACATAAAGAAAGGTTGTTTTGCTTTCTTAGCTCATATAACCGAGAAGAAGTCGGAGGAGAAGCGACTTGAGGATGTACCGATTGCTCGAGAATTTCAAGTCTTTCACGAAGACTTGCCGGGACTACCACCGCACGTCAAGTAGAATTTCATATTGACTTAGTGCCTGGAGCTGCACCGATTGCGCGAGCACCTTATCGATTAGCACCATCGGAGATGCAATAGTTGTCTAATCAGTTGAAAGAACTTTTAGACAAAGGATTCATTAGGCCAAGTTCCTCGCCTTGGGGAGCACCGGTCTTGTTTGTGAAGAAGAAAGATGGATCCTTTAGAATGTGTATAGATTATAGAGAGCTGAACAAGTTAACGGTGAAGAACCGTTACCCACTTCCCAGAATCAACGACTTGTTCGATCAGTTACAAGGCTCTAGTATCTACTCAAAGATTGATCTAAGATCAGGTTATCATCAACTTAGAGTGCGGGAGGAGGATATTCCGAAAACAACATTTAGAACACGTTATGGTCATTATGAGTTTCAAGTAATGCCATTCGGATTAACTAATGCACCTGCAGTATTCATGGATCTCATGAATAGAGATGTAAACCGTATTTGGACAAGTTTGTTATAGTATTCATCGACGACATATTGATATACTCAAAGAGCAAAGAAGAGCATGAAGGGCATTTAAGAACGATTTTAGGACTACTCAAGAATGAGAAGTTGTATGCCAAATTTTCAAAATGTGATTTTTGGAACCGTAAAGTACAATTTCTTGGTCATGTCATTGATAGTCAAGGATTACAAGTAGACCCTGCAAAGATTGAAGCCGTGAAAGATTGGGCTACTCCAACGAATCCTACAGAAATCCAACAATTTCTAGGACTTGCCGGGTATTACCGAAGATTCATCGAAGGTTTTTCAAAGATAGCTAAAGCTTTGACCAAGTTGACACGAGAAAAACAAGAGGTACGAATGGGAAAGAAACAAGAAGTCGCTTTTCGGTTGTTGAAGCGAAAGCTTTGCGGTCGCCAATTTTGGCACTACCGAAGGAATTGAGAACTTCGTTGTATACTGCGATGCTTCACATAAAGGGCTTGGAGCTGTTTTAATGCAAAACGAGAAGGTGATAGCTTATGCTTCTCGACAACTTAAGGTTCATGAGAAGAATTACACCACACATGATCTTGAGTTAGGGGCCGTAGTCTTTGCACTAAAGATTTGGAGACACTACCTTTATGGTACAAAATGCACAGTGTTTACGGACCACAAGAGTTTACAATATGTTCTTGATCAGAAGGAACTTAACATGAGGCAACGTCGTTGGTTGGAATTACTCGTGACTATGATTGTGAAATCAAGTATCATCCGGAAAAGCCAATGTTGTGCCGATGCTCTTAGTCGGAAAGAAAGACCCAAACCTTTAAAGTACGATCATTAGGAATGACGATCGTTCACCTTTACCATCAAAAATACTTGAGGCCTGGATCGAGGCACTCAAGGAGGAAAACCGACCAAGTGAAAAGCTTTATGGTATGCCCGAAAATGCAAATGGCTTTGTAAAGAAGAGAGATGGAGTTTATGCTTCAAGGATAGAATGTGGGTACCATTCTATGGCGGGATACGAGAATTGATTATGCATGAGTCGCATAAGTCAAAGTATTCTATTCACCCAGTTACGATAAGATGTATCGGGATCTCAAGAAACTTTATTGGTGGCGAACATGAAAGCGTAAATTGCCACGTCGTCGCCAGATGTCTTACTTGTTCTAAGGTAAAAGTCGAATATCAGAAACCTTCAGGATTACTCCAACAACCTGAAATTCCACAATGGAAATGGGAACGCATTACAATGGACTTTGTTACAAAACTTCCTAAGACATTGGGAGGGTACGACGCTATATGGGTAATCGTCGATCGCCTTACCAAATCAGCCCATTTCATACCAATTAGAGAGACTTATTCCATGGAACAACTCACTAGACTTTATGTCAAGGAAATAGTCTCGAGACATGGAGCACCAATTTCCATCATTTCCGACAGAGATAGTCGATTCACTTCAAACTTCTGGAAATCATTACAAGATTCATTTGGAACCAAATTAGACATGAGCACAGCATATCATCCACAAACCGATGGTCAAAGTGAAAGGACAATTCAAACATTGGAAGATATGTTGAGAGCATGTGTGATTGATTTTGGAAATGGTTGGGCAAACCATTTGCCATTGATCGAATTCTCGTACAACGATAGTTATCACACCAAGATAAAAGCGGCACCATTGAAGCACTTTATGGTCGAAAGTGTCGATCACTGTTGTTGGGCGAGGTTGGAGACGCACAACTCAATCGGGTCCGTAAATGGTACGAAACAACGAAAAGATAGTTCAAATTCGAGATAGACTCGAGCGCGAGCCGGCGAAAAGTTACGCAGATGTTAGGCGCAAACCATTGGAATTCAAATTGGCGACAAAGTGATGTTGAAATTATCGCCTTGGAAAGGCGTGGTACGATTTGGAAAGCGGAAATTGAACCCGAGGTACATTGGACCATTCAAAATTTTGAGCAAAGTTGGTCCTGTAGCTTATCGACTTGATCTTCCATCGAACTTAGTCACGTACACAACACGTTTCACGTTTCAAACCTGAAGAAATGTATTTCGGACGAATCACTCGTTATTCCATTGGAAGAAATTCAACTCGACGATAAACTCAATTTCGTGGAGAACCGGTAGAAATGATGGACCGCGAGGTCAGCGGTTGAAACAAAGTCGTATTCCTATTGTGAAGGTTGTTGGAATTCTCGAAGAGGTCCCGAGTTTACTTGGGAGCAGGAAGACCAGATCGCCTCAAATATCCTCATCTTTTCACCGACAACACGGTAAGACCCAACAAGGACCTGAATTCGTGGACCGAATTCCTTTTGGTTAGGCGAATGTGACAATTCGTATTTTCAGGTCATTTTCAAAACATTACTCATGCTTCATTATTTATCATTTATCGTGAACTAGGTTTACGAGTATCAAATTCACGTAACCGTAATGGTTTAGCTGTGAATTCATGATCATATCATCGAGGTCATTTCATATAGACTAAGTTTAGTCTACATTTCATTAACATCATTGTCATCATATTAGTTCATGCATGGTTTTGCATTTTGCATTAAACGTATAATTTTCATATTAAATAAACGTTATCGCGTAATTAATTATTTTGATTAATTGATCCATTACTTCCAAAATTATCCGATATATTTTTATACTCATATTAAGTTTATAAAATAATATTATGAGTTTACCCAGTGTTTTAAATTTATTTTGTAACTAAATTGTTGTATTTATATAATTACTGACGTTTTTCTTAAATTCGACACGATTATTATTATATCACTCAAATTTTGCAAGAAATGTATTTTATAATTTTATGACCTAAATATATTTTATCTTGACCGTGAAAATTTATTTTTATCCAACGCTACCCTAAATATTCAAAAGTAACTACAACTTATCACTTAACTACACTTAATCTCACAAATCTTACACTTATACAAAAAAAAAAAAAAAAAAAAAACATATCAAGAGTATGACTAGCACCCCTTGTCGACACAAGGGGTGAGTCACAAGAGATATTTGCATAATATCTTTAGTATTCATGTATTATACTAATAAACCATTTCATTCATATCATTTCACAATTACAAAATCAAAAACCAACTCTTGTCCTTTCTCTCTTGCAAAAATTCGGCAGCCACAAGGAGACCAAAAGGAAGGATTATCTCAAGTTTTCAAGACAAGATTTATTAAATCTAGTATCATTTGTTGCATAGGTTTTGTAATACAAACCTCAAGTGATTAGGAAAAACCCTTTTGTCCTTAAACCTCATCATATCACTAGTAAGCATTCATATTCATATTTTTATTCCATATTCATTATTATGGTCATATCATTTTATTTGAGAAACATGCAAATTATGTGATATTTATACCATTTTTAAGGTTTTTAAGGTTTTTAAGTGTTAAATATATATAATCCATCCTATAATTACTCCTTGTTATATACTATTTTTGGTGATGTCTAGGAACCCATGACACCCTAAGAAGGTGTATGGTAGGATTAGAATAGTTTCGGAGTTGTTTTGAATGGGTTAGAATAGGTTTGGCGCGAGAAAAACTCATTTCGACAACTATATATAAGGGTCTGTCCTTATTTTGAAATTATGGAAAATCCGACAGCAGGCAAAATTTTTTGGCCTAGATATTTAGAAAATATACTTTAAAACGAAACCGTGGCCGCTTGAACGGATTAAAACGGAGCTATAACGAAGAAGTTATGAATTTTTCAATTTGGCGACGAAAAATATAAATTTCTGGAAATTTCAGCAAACAATATTTATTTTGTACGAGTCAAAAATGAAGCTTGGACGTTGTAAATTATGTCGACTTTTTAAAAATATGTTAGTATACTTCGATACGAAGCTAAGGATCTTTAAAACGTAGAAAACGGATTTGTAACGACTAAATTATACACTTTTACAAAAGTTGCCGTAACTTTTATCATATAAGAAAAACTAACTTGGTTTCTAATAGACAAGTTTTGCGGCAAAAACTAGTACCAAGTTAAAGGTTGTTTTTAACATTGATTTAGAACTTTTCATAAAGTGAAGTCTTCTAGTAAAAGTGAAATCGCCAAGTATACTTTCCAAAATGTCTGACCGTTTGATTAGCGGAGTTGTAATGAATTAATTACGTTTACTTAAACTTTGCCGAAAAACCATCCTTAAACTATATTTTGGACTAAAAGTACCATACTTAACCATTAATTTTCTTTATGTTCGAGACCTCTAGGATGGAAACTCATGTACTAAAACTTTGAGATAATCATACGAGCTTCCTAAAACCGTTGAGTTTGTTTCCTAACGCTCAACGTGCACCATTTTACGACTAGCTTTTAGAGGCCGTTTTTGTCATTTTCATGGAAATTTCAATAACATTATTTTACGACGAAAAGTTATAATTTCACAATAAATCACTAAATGATTATCGTCGGATATCATTTCAATGTAAATACATGTAAGTAATTTAAAAATGGTCAAGACGTTAAAAGATTATATTTTCGACGAAAAGGATTATTTTCAAAAATTCATAAGTGGTATAAATATCATCCGAATTGCATGCATAACATTACATCATGACTTATTACATATCATATCATTCATAATAGGTCAGTTTCGTGATCACACTACATTTCGGTGTACTCACTTTTTTCATCGCATCAATTCATCAAGTGAGTTTTCATAGCCCCGTTGTATACATTTAATACTTGTTTTCAAACTTACGGGGGAGAATACATTGCACATCATTTTTATTACGATACCAAGTATATCGAATTCATTACATTACTTAAGTTACCTCATGCCAATTGAATGTCCCCATTATATAACATGAGCCGTTAATTTCATAGAAGCGAGGGTGAGTGGATAGATCTATCGAGGGTGACGCCTCCATCCGGGTTGGTGGATTCCAACTGGGTAAACGGATGCATTTCATTTAATAACATTATTTGAGTTGTTTGGCAAACACTGTTGGGCGAACATCATGATCGATCTAGTTTCGTGTCATGGACTTATAGCAATTGTAACATTTTGTGACGACATTGTCATACATTATCTATACTTGTGTAGTCGTATAAATCATTTTCATAAACCTATGATTTCTCACCAACATTATTGTTGACCGTTTTAGCAATGTATTTTCAGGTAACTAAGACATACTCATCATGGCACGATTAAGGAACCCTCATAGAGTCGCGGCGTCGACTTGTCTCATTGTATATTATGGCATTTTCTTTCAAAACATCGTTTGGACTTGTAATATACTTATATTTTCTGCAAACTTTATCAACTTTTGGGACCTATCTTGTAACTCTGGATGTTTTATATAAATATCAAACGATGTGTTTTTAAACGACACTTTAGGTCGTTCAATATAACTGTGATTGTGATGCTATGACAGTCAATCCCCAGGAATTCCATTCCGCTGCACAACAGATAATTTGGGGGTGTGACAGTAATCATTCACTATTTTTGTCGGTATAATTATTTACAACATAAATCAGTAACTTATTTACTATGTTTGTCTTTGTCTATTCTCAGTATACATCAGTTGTCGATCAGAATATAAAGTTGCCCATTCGGCTGCATTGTCAAGTCTGTAGCCCCCCATGGTGATGATGATTTAAAAAAAAAAAAAAAAAAAAAAAAAAAAAAAACTTGTCGATTGGCATGGCATAACCGAATGGACGGCAAACATTTTGCAACCTTCAAATTTGCAGCCATATGATTAAAAATAACAATCTGAGCCGTCTCGATGTGTCATTTTTTTATACGTTAGATCTGTGATGGTGATTTGTGATTTGTTAGATCTGTGATGGTGATCTGTGATTGTGGTGTTAGATCTGTGATTTGTAGATCTGTTGTTTGTTTAGATCTGTAGTTTCTTGGCTGTTGGTTTAGATCTGTGGTTTGATCTTGAAAGCAGTTTCAAAAACTGCTTAACTGAAAGCAGTTTCAAAAACTAAAACTGCTTATTATGAGAAGCAGTTTTCAGCAGCTTTAAAACTGCTTTTGGTTGGTTGTTGTTAATAAAAAAAACTTGGTTTTTTGAAATGGTTTCTTGAAACCGTTTATTATGAAATAAGCAGTTGATTTCTGTTTTAAAAAACTGAGATGGCGATGATTATTTAAAAAAAAAAAAACTTGTCGATTGGCATGGCATAACCGAATGGACGGCAAACATTTTGCAACCTTCAAATTTGCAGCCATATGAATAAAAATAACAATCTGAGCCGTCTCGATGTGTCATTTATTTTATAAACGTAAACTTTTTTATGTAATGGCGTAAAATTATACCTCATTCTCGTTCGTGTAAAACGGTGATGAATTCATCGTAGACTTTGTTTTGTGTAAAACGGTGAATCCATTCCCGTGAAGACAAAGGACAAAAAAAATGACGATTCCTCGCAATGTTAAAAAAAAAAAAAAAAAAAAAAAAAAAAATCCACACAATTGTAATTAAAATTTGATTAAACAAAAAAAAATCAGGATGAATCTCAATATTGTAAAAAAAAAATATATACTTTTTCTTTGTAAAAAAAAAGTTTTACAAGTGTTAAACTTGACAGTCGAAGTTTTACAAGTGAAAAACACGAAAAAAAAAATAATAATAATAAAAATTAAAAAAAAAAGTTTTACACCTCCCTTTTACAAGTATACTGAAAAAAAAGTACAACCTACTACTAGGAAGGTTTTCTAGACCCGAGTAGTAGGGAGGGTTTTAATAGTGTGTCCCTTTAATTTTAATTGTGATTTGGTTGATTAAATTGGGAATTAGGGTTAGGGTTTTTGTGTGTGTGATAAGTGAGGTGAAAACTATGTGCGAGTATGTGAGATGTGAGTGTGGTTGATTAATTGCTTTCATCTAAAATTTCTTTGGAAATTAATTTGGGAATTAGGATAATTAAAAAAGATATAATATTTTAATTGTTTGTTGGTACCTATACTTATGGAGATATCATGTGAGATATGTATAATTGGTACTTATACTCTGGAATTATTTCGATGTAGTTTTTGTTGGACTAATTGGTACCTATTTTTATAAAATTAATTTATGTTATGTATACAACACTGGCTACATTTTCGTCACTGACTTTAAAAATGTCGTGACCAGTAATTCACTATTTTATATCAAAAATAACCCATATATACTTATTGACTAAATTAATGACCACTTTTGAGCTTGGTTACTAATTGTTTACGGGTGACCAAATATTAGTGTCTATATGTTATATGGTCACTATATTGCCTAAATAGTGAACAAAAAAAAGTCGGCACTAAATTTTGGTCACTAAAGGCACTTTTTTTTGTAGTGGTTGTTAATAAGTGTTGTTGAGTATTTTATTTTGAGCAAAACAATTTTAGTAGTGGTTTGTTTTGTTTTAGTTTGAAGTATTCCGCTATGCACTTGGTTATTGTAGATAAGATTGCTAATCTCTTGGTTTGGAGCTTTATTGCGTGTTCTGTAACACATCTCATGCCCTCTTTAGATTTTTATTAGGTTTTTAGATAATTGAGGGATACGTTAAGGGAATTGATAGATTTATTGAGAAGTTTGGATTATTGATTGGTGGATTATTTGTGTTTGAGAAGTTTAGTGATTACTTGACTTGTGTGGCAACTGTTTTGGTTGTTGGAACAAATAACTTGTGATCTTGATTATACTTGACCTACTTATTCAAGAAGCAAGGAATCTTGTCACTGATCTTGATCTGGTGTGTGTTTTAGATCCACTTTGTGACTGGGTCTCTTGATTGCCATCTGGTGGTTTTATAAATGTATCTTATTTGTCACAATGTCATTTAATATGTATCGAGTTGATTTTTTATTTTTATTTTTTATTTTTTAATTTTTTTTGTATTCTATGCACCCTTTATTTTGCATCACTTTTGTGTATTTTGTGACTTTTTTGCCCCTCCAGGGTAATAGAAGTGTTTATAAATTGAAGGGCAAAAAAGTCACAAAATACACGCAAGTGACGAAAAATGCAAGTTGGGTACCTAGAATAGCAAAACAATCAATTCGATACATATAACAGGATATGATGACAATTAAGATACATTTATAGTCCATTATCCCTTTCGTTTTCTGTTGATATTTGATATATATGATGTTATTTGTTTACTCTCAATATGGTTGAAGGTGATAAGTCTCCTATGAATACTGATGAGGCATCATGTTTTGGTGAGGTTAACCTTGATCAATATAATCTATTGTTCTTGCATAGTAATGATACCAGTGGGGTTCTTGGATTAATTTTATACTACAAGGAACTGAAAATTATAAATTTCTGTGACAACTCGTAATTTCAGGTCATTTTACAAACTTTGAAAATTTCACTATTCATCTCGGGAATTTACTATTCACTGGTTACTATTCATCATTTTACTATTCATCGTTTTTGAAGTCGATTTGATATTTTGAAAGGGTATTTCAAAATTTTACTATTCACGAAACACAATTCATTCCCGGAGAAAATCACTATTCATGAGTCACTATTCATCATTTTTCGTAAACTAGGTTTACGAGTATCAAATACGCGTAACCTGGAGGGTTAAGTTGCGTATTCATGGAATATCACCAAGGACATTTCATATAGACTAGATTTAGTCTACATATCATTAGTAACATCATCATCATATTAGTTCATGCATGGTTTTGCATTTTACATTAAACGCATAATTTCCTATTAAATAAACGCTATCGCGTAATCATTTATTTTAAACTTTTGATCCGACACTTTCAAAAATTATCCTAATATATTATTATACTCATATTAAGATTATAAAAATAATATTATTAGTTTACCCGGTGTTTTAAATTTATTTTGTATATAAATTGTTATATTTATATAATTACGACGGTTTTCGTAAATACTACACGATAATTATTATTTCACTCAATTTCTTGCGAGAAATGTATTTTTATAATTTTATGACTTCAATATATTTTATTTTGATCCGTTAAAATTTATTTTTAGCTAACGCTACCCTAAATGCTTAAATATGTACACAAGTTACCAACTATCTTTAAATAACTACACACTTACTCTACACTTATACAATTAATTAATACAAAATACCCCAAGTCTTTTATGTTTCATATGTAAGTCGGCATACAAGATGACTCACCCTACTTTGAGTACAAAATATCTTAGACATAACTTATACTTGCATATATAATATATTATTTACAAAACTACACATACAACATAATATCAAAGTGTAGAAAACAAAAAGCTCTCTCATCCTTTTCACTCTATCAACCGGCCAAGAGAAGACCAAGCAAGGAAATCATTTTTTTTTCAAGACAAGTAATTTACACAACCCTAGCATACTCTTAAGCAAGGTTTTGAGATAAAAACCTAGGGTATTAGGATAAACCCTTGTTCCTTTAACCTCATCAATTAACTAGTAAGCATTTCATGATCATTTTCATATTTCATACTCATATTATGGTCATTTTATCATGCTTGAGTAAAACATGCAAGTTATATGGTTATCTATACCACTTTATTTGTTTTTAAGTGCTATTAATAATGAATATATATCATCCTATAATTATCCCTTGAAACATATCATTTTTGATGATGTCTAGGAACCCATGACACCCTAAGAAGGTGTATGGTAGGTTTAGAATAGCTTTGGCGTTGGTTTGAATTGGTTAGAATAAGTTTTTACGCGAGAAAAATCCATTTCGATAACTATATAAAAGGGTCTGATCATTTTTGTTAATTCTGGAAATTTCGACAGTTGGTAAAAATTTTTGGGCTAGATATTCAGAAAATATACTTTAAAACGAAAACGTGGCCGCTTGAACGGGTTAAAACAGAGTTATAACGAAGAAGTTATGCTATTTTCAAGTTTAACGATGAAAACTATAATTTTCAGAAAATTCAGCATGTTGTCTCAAACTTTTACGAGTCAAAAATGAGTCTTAAGCATTATTAAATGAGTCGATTTATCAAAAATATATTTGTATACTTTAATACGAAGCTAAGGACATATAAAACGTAGAAAACGGACTTGTAACGATTAAATTACACGCGTTTAAACAAGGTTGCCGTAACTATTTTATATAAGCATAATTAATATATTTTCTAATAGCCAAACATATCGGCCACGAATGACCATGTTGAGGGTCGTTTTTAACATTGATGGATTACTTTTTATAAAATGATGTCTTCTAGTAAAAGTAAGTTCGCCTAGCCTATTTTCCAAAATGTCCAACCGTTCGTCAAACGGAGTTGTAACGAGTAAATTACGGTCACTTAAACTTTGCCGAAAACCACCCTTAAACAATATTTTTGGTACAAGTATCCTACTTCACCTATGTTTTTCTCCATGATCGAGACCTCTATGATGAAAATTTAAAAGCTAAGACTTTTAGATAATGCTACAAGCTTTCCAAAACCATTGAGTTCGTTTCCTAACACTCGATATTCACCATTTTACGACTAGTTTTTCGAGGCTATTTAGTCACTTTCATGAAATTGTCAAATGACATTATTTTACGACGAAAAGTTATAATTTCATAATAAATCATTAAATGACTATTGTAGGATATCATTTCAACATAAATACTTATAAAGTAATTTATGAATTGTCAAGACGTTATAAGAATATTTTTCGACGATAAACGTTATTTTCAAAAATTCACAAGTGGTATAGATATCATACGAATTGCATGCATAACATTACATCATAACTTATTATAGAACATATCATTCATAATAGGTCACGGTTAGAGGTTGCGCCACATTTCAGTGTATCCACTTTTGTCATCATAATCATTGCAACGGGTGAGTTTTCATAGCCCCGATTTATTCAAGTTTATACTTATTTCAAACCTACGGGGGAGAATACATTGCACATCATTTTTATTACGATACCAAGTATATCAAATTCATTACATTGCTTAAGTTACTTCATTGCCAATTGAATGTCCCCATTTCATAAATCATGAACCGTTAATTCCGGAAGAAGCGAGGGTGAGTGAATAGATCTATTGAGGGTGACTCTTCCATCCGGGTCGGTGGTCCCAACTGGTCAAACGGATGCATTTCATTTTTATCATTATTGAGTTGTTTGGCAAAACACTCTGTTGGAGCGAACATCAGTCTAGCTTCGGTGTCATGTGCTTATAGCAATTGTAACATTTTTATGTGACATATTTGTCATACATGGCCTATACTTGTGGTAGTCGTATTAAACATTTTCATAAACTCTATGAACTCACTCAACCATTGTGTTGACACTTTTAGCAATGTATTTTCAGGTATCTAAGGCATACACTTCATGGCATGCATGTGGACTTATCATAGAGTCGTGGTGATGACGCGTCACACATGGGATTTATGCACTTTAAAACATCGTTTGGCTTGTAACAAACTTATTTCCGCATATGTCTAATTTCATTTGGGACTTATCTTTTGTAAACTCTGAATGTTTTATTATATCTAACGATGTTCTTTTCAAACGACACTTTAGGTCGTTAAATATATCTATGCTTGTGATGCTATGACGATCAATCCCGTGAATTCCATTCATTGCAAAGCAGTAATTTGGGGTGTGACAGATTGGCATCGAGCTTGATTATAGAGAACTAGGTTGCATCTTTGACCCTAGACTATAACTACATCCTCATAGCATCTCATCATTTCATCATAAGTGCATATTCACTTTACATGCGGTTTATACCTACATTTTGCGAGTTATTTATTTTCATTTCAAATCGATTGTCACATTAATGCCTTCAGATACCCATCCCATCATACTCACATCAGACTTTGACATGGAGAATGCCCTGTCATTCCTTATCACAATTTTTACATCAGTTGACTTAACACCGATAACATCGGATGATGAGACTGAACCCTTTGAGGAGGGCGAAGTTGCACCTACACCATCACGATCATTATTGATTCACTGTAGGATCAGGACAATTTTAATCATTCTGTCGGGACAGATTATACCATTGGGTAGAACTTATAGGTTTAGTCCTAATGGACCTATTTTCCTAAGTTACCACTAGGATTTTCATCACCATCATTTAGAACACCATCCGTGCCATCACTTCCATAGATACTACTCATACATCTGACTTGCAGCTCGGGAAGCATGCATGATTTGACACATCATTACCATCTATCACTGAGACTATAGACATTACACCATCTTAAAGGTTTAAGGACTGTGAAAGTTCTAGGGTTGTTGCTGCTAGACAGCCTATTGCTCCTACACTTGAGACATGATTAGACCATCAACAGGAACAGATAATAAGTACCTTTCTAGCTAATGTAATCTTTATCATTTATTATCTCCACAATAATCATAACCTTTGTTTATTTAATTCCCTATTCCAATTGCCCAATTTTCAATCACTTCGCAACAATATACCACTATCTTACTAGGGATTAGGCCAACTTTATTCTTGACCAATTAGGAGACCATTACCATTCTACGAGGTTCTTCCATGTATTCTAGAGACCATTCAACAAATTATATTTCAAGTTACTTTGCTAATACTTCATAAAATTATTTCACATCATTTTATTTCAAGCTATTTTACTACCATTTTAGGAAAATGGCTTCACAGAATTCTAAAGCAAGCTGTTTTGTTACCACCCTATAAATTGATTTTTAGTCATTTTATCAACTATTGAATACGATCATGCGAAATGATTTTCATGTTACTCTGAAAAATTGTTTGAGCCATTATCTTACAAAACAAACCGTTGAATACCATCTAAAACTTCGGAGAAACATAATACCATTTTAACAAAACCAAGCATCACATCATTTGTCCTTGATTATACATAGCCTGATCACCTATGTATAATTCAGGAAGAATTATGTCATGAGAGTAACAAGCATCATTTCAAATCTCTTAAAACAATCTTTACTCAAAAGCAAGGATTTGTAATCAGATAAATTGCTCATAAACACCTCTTTTGTCAACACTCTATAGATGCCTACGCCATTCATCACTCACTCAACCGATAAGTTGAAATTTTTACCAGTGACTTTTTAGGAAAGGCTTTCTATACCATCTATGAGGAGGATTCCTCGATACAAGAAAAAAATGAAAGGATTTCGGAATTACCAACAAGGACTAGAAGTAGGTAGCGAAATCTTTCAAAACCTAACAAAAATCTCAAGACATCACGAGACATTCCGAACCACTATCTTTGAATTAGAAACCAAATTATATCATTTCAAAAGCATCAGCTGGACCGAGTTACAAGATTTAGTACGAAGCGAATACACACTAAGCAACACTATAGGGATAAACCAAGTCTTTTAACTTAGACTACAGAACATTTCACTAAACATGGCCTCAACAATATGTGAACTTCCCTACAATGAGTTTCCCTTAAAGGAAAATTTGGTTAAATTAAGGTTATCGATATAAACTTCCCCTAAGGCATTGTGTTCTCTAGAAATTACAAATAACCTCACTTTCATATCAAGAGATGCAACAGGTTTGAACATATCGGACAATCAATGACTCTCCATCTACAAATGAAATTAGAACAAACATTCTTCGACATAGTATGAGCCGATATCTATTTTCTTGCTAGCATGATAACAATATACGTGATGAAATATTTTAGAAGCACTCAATATCGTGACAAATCTTAGAAATCAATCACTACACCACATCACTTAAATATTTAAGGTTTTGTGACTTGACAACATATAGCGTGGAAATATTTCGATAAGATAAATTAGGAGAGACACCATCAAACAATAAACATTTTAGTAATGGAGACTAAGCACCTTAGGCAAGTAAGACTCAAGTCATGACATTCGCTAGAACTAGAAGAGCGAGGAATCACAAGTGTTACCCAAAATCTATTCTTTTCAATAATGTTCTTTTCGACAGACTTAACATTTTGAAATTTGGCACGAGACACGTGGTATCAATTTCAGTTGTACCTATTATAAGCTATTCGATTCACCTTAGGCTTCTGACAATCATTTCAAGATTCCCATGGAACCTACTAGGACATGATTACCACCTATTATCCTCAGCTCATTGGTCAAAGCGAGAGAAAAATTCAAACATTAAAAGATATACTCAAGGCATGTGTAATTTTCTAGAAATGATTAGGCAAATCATTCTTCATCGAACAAGTTGCTTTACAACAATAGTTAGCACCTGAACATATTGACTACACCAATTGAGGCACTCTAAAGTTGAGGTATCAATCACTTGTTTACGGGCCAAAAATCAGGAAAGTCCAACTCACTAGTCCATGACTTATTCATGAAACAACAAAGAAATCGTACAAATCAAGAATCAGTTACAAGCAACAACAAATAGCTAGATAACCTACGTCGATATACGACGCAAAATATTGGAAGTATGTTCCATAAGTCGCAAACCATTAGAATTTCAAGTTGGCAACAAATTTATGTTCAAAGTCTCGCCTTGGAAAGCGTAGTACGATTCAGAAAACGCGGGAAGACCCGATGCGACTCAAATATCCTCACCTTTTCACAAGTAACACCGTAGAACCTAACATGGACTGAATTCAGGGACTGAATTCCTTTTTGGATGGGCGAATATGACAACTCGTAATTTTAGGTCATTTTACAAACTTTGAAAATTTAACTATTCATCTCGGGAATTTACTATTCACTAGTTACTATTCATCATTTTACTATTCATCGTTTTTGAAGTCGATTTGATATTTTGAAAGGGTATTTCAAAATTTTACTATTCACAAAACACTATTCATTCCTGGAGAAAATCACTATTCATGAGTCACTATTCATCATTTTTCGTAAACTAGGTTTACGAGTATCAAATACGCGTAACCTGGAGGGTTAAGCTACGTACTCATGGAATATCACCAAGGACATTTCATATAGACTAGATTTAGTCTACATATCATTAGTAACATCATCATCATATTAGTTCATGCATGGTTTTGCATTTTACATTAAACGCATAATTTCCTATTAAATAAACGCTATCGCGTAATCATTTATTTTGAACTTTTGATCCGACACTTCCAAAAATTATCCTAATATATTTTTATACTCATATTAAGATTATAAAAATAATATTATTAGTTTACCCAGTGTTTTAAATTTATTTTGTATATAAATTTTTATATTTATATAATTACGACGGTTTTCGTAAATACTACACGATAATTATTATTTCACTCAATTCTTGCGAGAAATGTATTTTTATAATTTTATGACTTCAATATATTTTATTTTGATCCGTTAAAATTTATTTTTAGCTAACGCTACCCTAAATGCTTAAATATGTACATTATTAAATACTTCAATATATTATTTTGTCTCAAACTTTTACGAGTCAAAAATGAGTCTTAAGCGTTATTAAATGAGTCGATTTATCAAAAATATATTAGTATACTTTAATACAAAGCTAAGGACATATAAAACGTAGAAAACGGACTTGTAACGATTAAATTACACGCGTTTAAACAAGGTTGCCGTAACTATTTTATATAAGCAAAATTAATATATTTTCTAATAGCCAAACATATCGGCCGCGAATGACCATGTTGAGGGTCGTT
Organism: Chrysanthemum lavandulifolium; assembly: GCA_022545495.1. Lineage (NCBI taxonomy): Eukaryota > Viridiplantae > Streptophyta > Magnoliopsida > Asterales > Asteraceae > Chrysanthemum > Chrysanthemum lavandulifolium. Next base: position 287,952,604 of record CM040239.1, on the reverse strand, counting down.
TTTAACATTGATGGAATACTTTTTATAAAATGATGTCTTCTAGTAAAAGTAAGTTCGCCTAGCCTATTTTCCAAAATGTCCAACCGTTCGTCAAACGGAGTTGTAACGAGTAAATTACGGTCACTTAAACTTTGCCGAAAACCACCCTTAAACAATATTTTTGGTACAAGTATCCTACTTCACCTATGTTTTTCTCCATGATCGAGACCTCTATGATGAAAATTTAAAAGCTAAGACTTTTAGATAATGCTACAAGCTTTCCAAAACCATTGAGTTCGTTTCCTAACACTCGATATTCACTATTTTACGACTAGTTTTTCGAGGCTATTTAGTCACTTTCATGAAATTGTCAAATGACATTATTTCTGACGAAAAGTTATAATTTCATAATAAATCATTAAATGACTATCGTAGGATATCATTTCAACATAAATACTTATAAAGTAATTTATGAATTGTCAAGACGTTAAAAGAATATTTTTCGACGATAAATGTTACTTTCAAAAATTCACAAGTGGTATAGATATCATATGAATTGCATGCATAACATTACATCATAACTTATTATAGAACATATCATTCATAATAGGTCACGGTTAGAGGTTGCACCTCATTTCAGTGTATCCACTTTTGTCATCATAATCATTGCATCAGGTGAGTTTTCATAGCCCCGATTTTATTCAAGTTTATACTTATTTCAAACCTACGGGAGAATACATTGCACATCATTTTTATTACGATACCAAGTATATCAAATTCATTACATTGCTTAAGTTACTTCATTGCCAATTGAATGTCCCATTTCATAAATCATGAACCGTTAATTAGGAAGAAGCGAGGGTGAGTGAATAGATCTATTGAGGGTGACTCCTCCATCCGGGTTGGTGGTCCCAATGGTCAAACGGATGCATTTCATTTTATCATTATTGAGTTGTTTGGCAAAACACTCTGTTGGGGCGAACATCAGTCTAGCTTCGGTGTCATGTGCTTATAGCAATTGTAACATTTTTATGTGACATATTTGTCATACATGGCCTATACTTGTGGTAGTCGTATTAAACATTTTCATAAACTCTATGAACTTACTCAACCATTGTGTTGACACTTTTAGCAATGTATTTTCAGGTATCTAAGGCATACACTTCATGGCATGCATGTGGACTTATCATAGAGTCGTGGTGACGACGCGTCACACATGGGATTTATGCACTTTAAAACATCGTTTTGCTTGTAACAAACTTATTTCCGTATATGTCTAATTTCATTTGGGACTTATCTTTTGTAAACTCTGAATGTTTTATTATATCAAATGATGTTCTTTTCAAACGACACTTTAGGTCGTTCAATATATCTGTAACTGTGATGCTATGACAGTCAATCCCCAGGAATTCCATTCAGCTGCAAAACAGGTAATTTGGGGGTGTGACAATTTCGGTGTGCAATAAGTATAACAATTCATACAGAGAACAAACTTGGTTTTATTAATAGAGAAATTGTTAGACCTAGTGAGGATGTTGTAACACCCTTAATTTCGTGATAGCAGCATAATTCAAACTGGGCATTACTTCATGGTTGAACAGTTATAATAATAGAAAACAAACTCTAATTGAGTCGTTTTAAAACATTTATCATTCGAATATCAGAGTTTACAAAATAGAGGTCCCAGTAGTTTCACGGTTACATATTATATAAATACGTTTTCAAATGATAATACAAAATTTATAGCCTTCTAAATATCCATGCTTCTGCGTGCCAACCGCGTACCTTTGGATCTGAGATAAATCATTCTTAAAATGTCAACAAAAAGGTTGAGTGAAATCCATAGATTTATAGTTAAATAGTTGAACATAAGATTTTCAAATTTAAAAGATAGTGGGTTACGTTATTATGTACCCATAATAGTTATTATTGCACTAAGTTCATGACAACCAAAGCGTTAACAGTGTATCAATAGAAATTGATATAATAATAGTAACAGTGGCCCTAGTAGGTAATTTATCGTTATACCTAGAGTCCTCAAATATAGTGCGTTTCTTTGCCGATCTCCTGTCAACATAAACGAGATTCATCAATCCCAATAGTCCTATCCATATTATTCGCACTAGTGATTAATGACTCATGATGTAGGGACTTAAGTTTGACAATAATGGTACTTAGTGCTAATAAAACATTCAGATAACCATACAGTTTCAAAGTAATTGTGTTCATGTAAAAATAGCATGTATCTCCTCCAAGTGTTTGTAAAATATTTGAAGCGATGGATGTAACCTCCGAAAGAAGTTCTATAATCCTCATGCAGTGTATCTAACCGTTGTAGTGTAGTATAGGTAAGACTCGGGGGATTGATCGTTCTCTAGGGGAATAGTGTTGGGAAGGTCGAGATGTATGACGAATAGGTCTAAGGTGGGGGATGATTCTTGTAGTATTTTTATATTTTATATGAAAGAAATTAAGATTGGGGGTTTTGATTTTCAACTTCTTAAACTAATAATTAAATTAATTAAAACTAAATTGCAAGAAAATGATTCTAGCAAAAGCGTGTTTACTTAGGTGGTGTTTGTTTTTCATAAAGAGGCTCTTATGACCTCTTAATCGAACCGTTCGAGACGCTTGATCGAGACATTTTGGTCGTTCGGACCATTTTTTTCTTCCGTTCGGCAGCGTTCGAGGCGGTAAGATCTTAATGGTCTAGACTTGAGAGGGTGTCGAATGCCTCTTGTTGCCTCTTCTTGACACAAAAAAAACCAAAAGAAATTAGTACGAGCAAGCAAATGTGCGGTTCAAACATGAGTTTTTTTTCTCGTTCAGATGCGGTCAGATTCAGACATTTATGCCTTAGATTCAGATTCAGATGTGCGGTTCAGATTCAGATTCAGAGCCTCTTAAAAAACAAACACCACCTTAGATTTCATTACTCCCTAGTTATCTCCTATTGATTAGTCTAATTGTCACATCATTGTTTAATTGGCGCGTTATATTCCATTAGTCGTAGGGAGGTTCTTAATTCCCTAACTCTCTGAATATATTGATCTACTCTAAGAAACCGAGATCGCCAATCAACCTAAGTTATCTCCCCCAAATATCCTATTATCAACAATCGCAATTCACGCAATAAACACAACGAAAAGTCTACTAGTGCACTCTAGGACATAAATACGTTATTTAGGACGTTCAAGCTCGCAACAGTAAATGAAGAAGTAAGGTTTCGTAATCTAACGTGTTACAACCACTTAAACAAGAGACTACAATCAATAGTTAACAACTAGGTTTCATTACATCTAAACAAACACTATGTTAAATTAGCTAGACATGTTAAAGATAAAGAAACAAGTAATCATAATCAAGCATGAATCAACATAATGATAGAAGAGATTAAGAGACTTATCTCTTATTGATAGACGGTGTTAAAACCCTAAAAATACTGTAAAAACCGGATAAAAATTGTACACCAAAGTTACTCTCCAATGTTGCACCCTTAATGCAGAAAATTCTAAAATTATATATAGATTTACAGTTAGGACGACGCCACTTTACAGTTGTGACACCGTCAGGTCACCGCCATTAGGGTTTCGTCTTTTCCAAATCAGCCTCGTGACGGGGTCACTTTGTAACTTCAGATGTCGTCCAGAAATCTCTGACGTTGTCCCTCTTTGATTATTCTGGACCGTCACGTTATAATTTTAGCAGAAAATTCCAGCTCTTTTAACAAGTAACGGCGTCACTTGTTACTTCTTTAATTTTTCACTTAGCCGTCTCTAGTAAAATCTGGGTTGTTTTGGTATCTCCGTTTGCAAGTGACGGCGTCACCTGGTAGGTTGTGACACCGTCTGGTGCTCTTTTCCAGACTCTTCATAACTTGGTTGTTTTCTTCACATTTCATCCCTTTTTCATACAAGTATGACGCCGTCTCTAGTAAAATGCCAGCTCTTTTAACAAGTGACGACGTCACTTGTTACTTCTTTAATTTTTCACTGAGCCGTCTCAAGTAAAATTTGGGTTGTTATGGTATCTTCGTTTGTTTGCAAGTGACTGCGTCACCTTATAGGTTGTGACGCCGTCTGGTGCTCTTTTCCAGACTCTTCATGACTTGGTCGTTTTCTTCACATTTCATCCCTTTTCATACAAATATGTATGATTTTCAGCTTTTGCTTCTACCTAAAAAGTAAAAAGGAACGAATTTAGGCAATATTTGATCACAAATACATTAGTTTAGGGCTTAAATGACCTTTAAAATATACGTTTTAAATCTTTATCAATAGTTAAACGATAAAAAAGGGGCTATGAACTCACCGTAGTGATCAGCAGTAGGATATGATGATATAATAATGTATCGAGAAGTCAAGAGCTTTAACGATAACCTATAACATAATATGCATCTTAGGTTCTAAGATAGCATTTGTATTTAAACTATCATGCTTTATACAATTATTGAATTAATTATGCTTGGGTACATATTGTTTGTAATGTAAAACAAGTGTTTAGATTTAGTTTCGACACTTTAAAACTAGTTATGGTTTCTAATTTACAAGTTATTCGGAAATCGAGTTTTATACCATACTTATAAATAATATAGTACCATTGTCCAAGCTATCACAATTCAGAGGTCGTGTAGTAATGTACGAGAAGATAGGACACTTAAAATCGTAAATACAACAACTCATCGAATACATTTACTCCGAAGAGGCCCCTCACATGAAATTCTGCACTAACATGGTACTTAGTATTTATAATTTGTACATATATATGACATAAGAGTTTAAAACGGACTAGGTAATTTATGAAAGAGTAAACGAGTCCATTTTTTCAATAGTGGGTCCCACCACATCAGTTTTAAGAAGAAGTTGTCAAATGATTCCAATTAATACTTAATTGTCGTGTTTCAGTTTTTAGATATATAGTTATCGCGTCTTAATTTATACGTTATTTCTAAACCGTAAAGGGTTATGATTCGATTCTTATATCGTCGGAAATGTTTTTCAATGTACTTACATATTTATGGGTCCCACGGTCTCTAAAGTTACTTAGCTAATGTGAAATTACCACTTTGTCTTTAAAAGAGCGTGTTGTTGGTTACAACAACTTAAAGTCTAACGGAAATGACCATAAGTAGGTCTATAAGACTCTGTATTACACCTGGTTTTCGGCCATGTTCAAGTTAGGATGTTAGCCACAACTTTTATTATTTGACCATAGTTAGTTATATGCAGAAATTATGAGTTTTATTTGTTTTAAAACTGTTAATCAGATTTTTACACTTCTCACAAACACAGTTCTATTTAATTCACCGGCTATCGTTTTTATGACTTCTAATATCGAAACGACCGCAAGACATATACCTATATACCTATGTTTTTACATCAATTTACAGTCCATGGATTTTATGAAATAATTACGTTTACAGCCCCCTGTCCAGTTTCTGTTTTGCAAATAAAGTCCTTACGATGTTTCTAGTGTTTTAGTCCGATTTACCAAGCGTAGTCAAGTATAATAAGCATACAAAACATATTAAATACATAATATATAAATATTTACAAGAATCAAATGAAAGTATAAAAGTTTTCTTACAACACTTGTGAAGAATAGCAAGAAAACAAGATCAAGGACCACTAAACCTAAGGTTTCAACCAAAGCTCTAGCTTCCAATACTTTAATCCTAGCTTCCAAATCTTTTAACCACTTGATTAAGACCTTATTAAACCCTTGTAATAATCTTCTTAACTCAGCCCTAGCACCCTTGTGTAGCTCCTGATTCAACCATAGAATGAAGGAATTGGCACTTGTTTCATGTAGAGAACATCCAAGACTTCAACAATGAAGTGTTACTTGTAACTTGGAAATCAAAGGATGGTGGTGGTGTATGTTGATGATGGTTCGATAATGGAGGAGAGGAGAAGGGAAAATGGATGAGTTTCTTTGGACAAATGGGAAGGATATGTGTATCTTATAGATATTTACAAAACTTATGAGCTAAGTTTCTACACTTGTATGCATCTTAAGGAACCTAAAAGGCATATAATGTGTAGACTGGGCTTGGTCTAGTGTCGGTTTGATTTAAATGCACGTTATGTCTAAAATCGGAAGTGTTAAATCTTTAAGTCATGAAACTTCAGGTAAAGTAAAAATATAGGATTTATATCATTGTTAAAATTTATCCATATACTCTATCTTAGTATATAAAGAAAAATAGGATGAGAAGTAAATATCAATTTACCTAACTAAGAAGTTTTAGTTAAATATCTAGTTAAAACTTAGTTAGAAAGTATTAGAAAATATCTAAATAACTTAGCTCAGTTAAGAAGTTTTCATGACTAGGTAAAAATAAAATTGAGTAAGTAGTTTTAGATATTTAGAACTAAGTTAATATAGTGTAAGTATTATGTAGTTTGATATTATTTAGTTTTTAAATCAAGAGGTGATTTATGGTCAAAGAGGGAGAGAAATATGTTGACTTTCCAAAAATGTTAAAGTATTTAAATGTGTTAGAAAATGTGATGCAGGTATAGGTTAAGTTTGTATATAAGTAAAATGCTTAAAACGTAAGTTTAAACGCGTGTAAAACACAAGGTCTATTTGGTAACATTAAATTTTAAATGAAAATTTTCATATAATGATTATAATTGGACTAAAAATTAATCTAATGTGATGAAAAATATTTAGAGTCGGTTTTCATTACGCGCGGGATAACCTAACGGTTATATAAGGTTTAAAATTTTACGAGATTTTAGGTTAAAACATTTAAGTTTTAGATAAATATTAATGTGAAATTTTCGAGTTGTTACAGATGTTTTTTTTGCAATAACAATAGGATAGATGTTATTGTTTGATTTATGTATTATATAAATAATTATAAACATATAATTACACAGCGGATTAAGGTCCCACGGTGGATTCGTATGATGTAACTAGATTTAGTACACAACTATTTAATTACCTCTTGTAACATAAACAAATAATTAAACAGAGCAAAGAACGGTTTTTGATCTTCTCTTGGACTCCCACGAAAAGCCTTGAATCACTAAAGTGATCTTTATAGCTAGTCCACACAACACGTATTACCTTAATTATAGTTCTTGTTATCACGATCAAAGCACGAACCCTTTGTGTTTGCTTGTTGGAAATCCGACTCTAGAACCCTTTAGGGTTGTTTTCCAATCGGTTATGATAGTAGAGGGAGGAAAGGATTTTTTTTGTTAGTTTACAAGTTATGAAGATTTAGAATAATCTAAATCCTAATATAACTAGAAGTAAACTTGGTGAACAAGTTTGGGCTCTACCCCCTCCTTTTAAACCTATGGCCGGCCCGCCTTTAAGAACAATGGGCTTCTCATCTTTTTTTTGGTTAAGTCCATTTAGAAAGTCCAATTACTTATTAAATATAAGCCTTAAGTTAATTAACGCGTCTAACGGATTAATTAACAACCGTTAAGTGATTCGTGAATTATTAACTAATATAAATACATATTTACTATAAATATATTAAACACATTATAAATGGTAATACCTCGATGTATACGTCTGTGACCCCATGGGCTCACGTATTTATAGCCGTATAATTATTTAATATGATATGAGCACTTCTCAATACCTCCCACATGCAAATGTCATAATGACAAATAATTTTACAAGCAAAGGTTAGAGTCTAGTAACACGCCAATGCTCTCAGAAATACCTAAGTGCCCTATTTTATAAACGTCTTAGTGTAAATGGTTTATTATTATCACAATTTTGTTCAGATACCTGTTAAACTATGGATATGGATTAAATCATTCCAAATGTTTAACTATTTTGTTTCTTGTTATAGATATTGAACTATATTACCAGAGTTAATCAAGATTCATTTTGACTACCTTTGTGTACGATTATGCAAACATTAGATCAATTCATCAAGGGGCCCTATAGTATCTGTTAGAGCACAAAAATACAAATAATTTACTAGATTAGGTATCTTAGCCGCACAACATTTTAGGTATTTAGTATAAATACCCCTCCAAGCTTCGCTTGGAAGGTGTGTGTTACATAATAATATTTTATCTTTCTTTCAAACCACTCTCCCTTCCCTCTAGTATCTCAAGTCTATAAACCACCACCGTGAGTGTGTTTTGTTGGTTCAACAACCGACCACCCGACACCACAATATAATCAACCTAATTTAGATATATGACCATGACAATTAGTATCAAAGATAGGGTTACTTAGGTAACAGTTAGGTTGGTGGCTCGTGTCTAACAGTAAGATTTTTTAGTCCAAAGAAGTCTTCTTTTTCTAGTAAAAAACATCAAAAACATTTTGTGGGTAAAGGATATAAGCGATGTTTTCTTCGGTTGGAACCTTTCGATGGAGATGTTACCCTTTTGCACATTGTCCCTAAGAAAGTGGTGACGAATTTCTATGTGTTTTGTGTGAGAATGTTGCATAGGGTTCTTAATTAGGTCGGTGGCTCATTTGTTGTCACACATGATTGGGATGTCGTTAAGTGTGATGCCATAGTCTACGAGAGCTTTTTTCATCCATAGTGCTTGTTGACATGCCTTTCCAGCGCTTACATATTCGGCTTCGGTCGTGGAGATAGCTAGTTCCTTTTGTTTCTTGGCGAACCAAGAAGTTAAACAACAACCCATGAAGGTACAAATGCCACTAGTACTTTTTTGATCCACATAATCTCCCGCATGATCAGAGTCGACATATACTAGGGTTTCTATGCCGGTCCCCCTTAGGATACCATAATCCTAAGTGCGTGCATTTAATGTATCGGAAGATACGCTTAACCACTTCAAGGTGAGAGGTTTTGAGATCTTCTTGAAAGCAAGCAAAAAGGCAAACACTAAACATTATATTGGGGCTACTTGTTGTTAAGTATAAAAAACTACCTATCATGCCTCTATACTTAGTGTTATCTACGGATTCACCCTCTTCATCTTTGGTGAGCTTTGTGTCCGTGGCCATGGGTGTTTTCATAGGCTTAGAGTCTTCTAATCCAAATTTCTTAAGCACTTCTTTAACATAATTAGATTGATTGAAAAAATTCCATCCTCTAATTGTTTTATTTGTAATCTAAGGAAGAAGTTGAGTTCACCCATCATCCTTATTTCAAACTCGTCATGCATGATTTTTGGGAATTATTCACATATGTCTCGATAAGTCGAACCAAATATGATGTCTTTGACGTATATTTGAACGATTATGATGTTTGAATCTTTCTTCTTAGTGAAAAGAGCGTTATCTACCATTCCCATTGTGTATTCATGTGTAATAAGAAAAGCCTTTAACCTATCATACTGTAACACCCTCAAATTTTACGCAGCGGAATGGTATTGAGAAGCGTTACATATGTAGCACACAACACAAGATAATAAAGAACGTACTCTATATGAGACGTTTTGAAAACAATACATTCAGGTTTTTGAAATAAAATAGTTCAACATTGTCAAGTTACACTTCGTACACTAAAGCAATAATTAGGTAGTTCCACTGAATGTACTCAAACATAATGAAGTCTTGAAAAGGAATTGCCATTCAAATGATCACTGTGAATGGTGCTACATACACTTCCATCCTAGTTACCTGAGAATAACATGCTAAAATTTGTCAACTAATATGTTGGTGAGATCATAGGTTTAAAGTAAATGAAATTATTGAACCACAAGATTTTGTAAGGTGTGACCAATGTAACCCAATGGCACGAAATAAAGTATTCTATTGTCTAAGCTAATGACACCGAAGCATTAACGAAGTAATGAATGCCCAAATACAAGTGTATAACCCGCACACTTGTGACTTACTCAAATATTATGCGTCCGTCCGACTCGTACTAATGGTTAGTTGAGCTTATCCTACTATGAACGGGGGTGTCAACCCCAATAAATCTATTCATAGCATTTGCGCTTACTCACAAAAGAGTAACTAACGGTTCATAATTATGGGCGTAGTAATAGTAATTGGGTTATCGGGAGTTAGACCAGTATGCAACAAAAATTTTGTACTTGCGTTCAATCGTAAAAATAAGCATGTATTCTCACCCCAAGTAATAAAAGATTTGTACAATATGGGGCTATGAACTCACCTTAGTGAAGTAGTCTGCAATCGAGTAAATTCAGTTAGTAGTAGTATGAAGTGCCGACACGCGACCTATAATGACATGGCAAGTCTTAGCTCGTAGTTTAATTAAGTTTAGAATGTTTATTTTATCTTTTCTTGTGTGGAAGAATTTAAATTGAAATAGTTTTGCAAATATTGGCTAACATTGGCTTTCGAAAGTGCTTAAGTATATATGCACGTATATAAGAAAGTATCACAAATGATAAGTCTTTGGTTCGTCGGTAACTGGAAGACTATGTACGGAAAATATCACATATAAATAGTAAACGTATTTGAATTACAGAAATGTCGTTTAAAATATATATGTCTATATATAACTAATATTAGTTAATAAGAAAAGTATAAAATCTATGTTTCAAGTAATAGTTTTATTATAATAGTTTAAAATTAAAGAAAATATACGCTTATAAGTTATAAGAACTATTTAGAAAATTGAGTATGACCCGTATACAAGTTTTAAGTTTTATGTGGCGGCTAAGTGTCATAAGTTGTTATCATATAAAATGAATTTCGTTTTGTTTGAATAATACATTAATTGAATTACGGATTAATAATTTAAAGAAAAACTTATGTTATAATTATGGTTATAGTTTATGTTATGATTATGACACGTGTCAAATACGTTTTAAGTTTTATGTCAGGAAATGAACGGGTTGAGTGAGTCGTGAACGAGGCGCGAGATGGACCGAGGAAACAAGTAGTTGCGACTCTATGGTAATTCGGGTACACGCTATATTGTGCCATTTTATTTGTTACCATTTGCAAGTTTTTAGTTTTAAAAAGAATAAAACATTTAATCTGTTTTGCTAAGTTACTTAAGCGCAACCTACCAAAGCCAACGATTATACCACATAAATTTTCAGATTTATCCCGGGTTCTTATATCAATCGGTAGATAGAAAAAAAATATATATATATATATATATATATAAATCAAATCTCACAAAAAAAATTCCATGGGTCAACTGGAACAAGATTTTTCATTACCAAATCATGAACAACTCCAAACCAGTATCTTTATCAATAAACCAATAATCAAAATACAAGAAAAGAAAAATTAGTGAACCTTACAGTTAGAAGTCGATCGGAAAGGAAAACAAGAATCCAAAACAAATTAACCAAGCCGAATCCACAAGCACCTCCAAACACTCCAAATACCCTTTTTAATTTTTGGTTACAAGTGTGGTATTACCCTGTGAATCGGTGGGATTAAAAAGAAACAAAAATGGATGTTTTGACTATCTCTTTTGCTGAATTGGTTTCGATGCTACCTTCTTTGGAAAAAAATAGTTATCATCACCATCTATCAAAACACACCCGTGACCTCTTGTGGGAAGACGAGAAAACTGAGGAAAGAGACGGATCGTCCTTCTTGTTTCTTGATTAACCAAATATTGATGGTGATAGATGTGGGTGAAGGTTGTTTATCATCAAAAAGGAATTTTGTGGTTTTTGAGGTTGGAGGAGGCGTAGGATTGATATCAGAAGAAGAAGAAAAAGAATATGGGAAAGAAAAGAAAAGAGGAGGGGGGGGGGTATACTAGGGTAGGATATGCTAGGATTTTATTTGGTTTATTATTATTATTATTAATTGTATATTGTGTACCTCGTGTCCCGTTGTAACTCAACAAAACACGGTATTTTATTTCGCCAAAATGCCCGAAAGATAATTTTTTTGTAATGTTTTTATAAACGTTAGGTAGAATAAAAATTATTATCTCGTATTAACAATTATTCAACTTAAATCATATTTACTGCCATGTCGGTACGCGTGTCGACTCGTTTATCAAGATAACCTCTCGTTGTCGTGTTTTGTTCATCAGTAAATATCAGTATATAAATAACTTGTATTATTTGACAAAAATAAATAATTTAGCTATGATTATTGACCTGGAAATTACGGGTTGCGATAGTCTGCCATCCTTAAAAGAATTCCGTCCTCGGAATTCAATCTGAGTTAGATGTAGGAAGGGTATTGGTGAAAAGATGTGGGTACTTAGAACAAAATTGGTCTTCATGTTCCCATGTAAACTTTGGTCCTCTCTGAGAGTTCCATTTAACTTTGACGATAGGAACGCTTCTTCATCTCAATTGTTTAACTTCGCGATCCATGATTTCGATTGGTTCCTCGATGAAGTTTAGTTTGTCGTCGATTTGTATCTCGTCTAGCGGAATGACTTGAGTTTCGTCCGATAGACACTTCTTTAAATTTGAGATGTGGAACGTATTGTGTATACTACTAAGTTTTGGTGGTAGTTCAAGCTTGTAAGCTACGGGACCAACTCTAGCAAGAATCTTGAATGGTCCAATGTACCTCGGGTTAAGTTTTCCTCATTTTCCAAAACGAACAACGCCTTTCCATGGCGATTCTTTCAACAATACCTTGAAGTTCCATAGGTTTACGCCTTATATCCGCGTAACTCTTCTGACGATCTCTTGCGGCTTGTAAACGTTTCTTGATTTGGATGATCTTATCAGTTTTCTCCTGGATGATTACCGGTACAGTAAGTTGAGCTTCTCCAACTTCGGCCCAACAAACGGGTGATCGACACTTTCGTCCGTGAAGTGCCTCAAATGGTGTGGCCTTAATGCTTGAGTGATAACTATTGTTATATGAGAATTCTACCAAAGGTAGGTGTCTATCCGAAGCTTTACCAAAGTCAATCACACATGCTCGTAACATGTCTTCGAAGGTCTGTATGGTCCTCTCACTTTGACCGCTGGTTTGTGATAACATCAAATAGTCCTGATTTTTAACTGTCAATTTTCCCCGATAATGCTCGTATTTTATATCATTTATATGGATTTACGCTTGTATTCCTTTATACTTCACTTTCAGGTAAATTATGAGCATTGGAGCCTAAGAGAAGCGGATTTGAAGATTTTCCTAACGATTTATGATAGTATGCCAATTGTGAAGAAGCTACGGCGTAACTCAGTCTCTCACATTACGCCGTAGCTAGTGTTTTGACTCAAAAGACCAATTTAACTGCAATTATGCCGTAACTCCCAACTAAGGTTACGCCATAATCATCTAGGTCAAGAAATATTTTACACCTCCATCAACTACGCCGTAACTCCTCACAAGCATTACGCCGTAGTCTATGCAAAAGAGATTTGTATTGAAGATACGGCGTAACCTTTCCCAAGTGTTACGCCGTAACCTACTTAACGAGAGTATTATTTGGAGAATTATTGAAGTTACAACATAACTCTCAGCTAAAGTTACGCCGTAACTAGGATCGTGCCTATAAATACAAGCCCTAATTTCTGCATTTCACATCATTCACTCACAACTCAAAGTCAGAGAACATGAAGAGGGTTCCAAAGGCAGATCATTCGGAGCATACGGAGCCATCTCCAAGGGAGGAATCACTCCATATCGATAAGCATTAGCGATCATTTATATCTTTTACTTTTTATTCATGTCTTTCATTATGTTAAACATCGAGTTCATTGTTTCTTTTAATATGAGCGGCTAAGCACCTTTGGTGCTAGCCTAGTTATGATTCCTTGAATGTTTTGTTTATGTTTTCATGCTACCGCATAATTTTTTCTAGTGTATGCATGCATAGTTCGTTGGTAGTTACCCTAGCTTCGATAGTTTTGAAATGCAGTCGTATCTAGTTGCTTAGGAGAATTGACCAACTGACCCTAAGTTGTTAGGTAGAGTTGGGAAGGGTAAGAATTGACCAACTGACGACGCTTCCTCGCTTGTATGAACTGACCAAATGATCACTGGTCGTCCGGATGAACTTAAGAAGTTAGGGATGAGTGTCTAAGATGCTAGCTCTCGGGCACTCATTATTTCAAATCTTGCATGTAGGGTACTTGATAACGCTACACGCGTCGTTCGGGGTCAAGGAAACTTCCTTTTCTTCGAGCAAGTTTTATAACACCCTAGGCGATGAACCTAATCGTTGTAGTGTAGTAATTAGGGTAAGCCACGGGTATTGATATCGTTCTCAGGGAATAGGAATGCTAGTAGGAGTTACTACGCTAAGGTTAAGGTTGAGGAAGATTATTTTTATCTTTTATATTTTATGAAAATGGAAAGGTACGAATCTCGGGTATTGGATTTGGGGGTTGGTATTTCTACCGATTACTCTACTATTATCTAATTATCTAAACTAAGGTTGTGGAGTCTATGTCTAATTAATGTGTGCTCGTATGATAGTTTAAAGATGTGTTTACTTAGTTTGTATTACTCCTTAATTATCTCCTATTGATGGTTGAGTGTCACGTCTTATTCCTAGTTGCGTTGTGTTTCTAAAGTTGTAGAGTATGCGTTTCTCCTAACTCTTTGAACTTACCAAAGGGTCTTGTCTACAAATCCACGTAGAGATTATAGACTCTACTCTAAGGCACTCTTCGGATGTTTTAGCCTACAATCACTCGGGTAATCATACTCTAAGGTTCACAAAGATGAATCAAGCATTAACACAACGAATGACCTATCGCATTACTAGATCATTAATCAACTAAGATAAGAAACAACCAATCAATATTCAATAATTAAGTTTCATACTTCCTAAGCAAACACACAAATAAATTAGCCGGACATGGAGAACATGCAAGCATACACACAAATAATCAAAGACATAATTGAATTAATGAAGCAAAGACTTATCTTGGTGTAAGATAGGGTTAAAACCCTAAAATCTTGTACAAGACACCTTAGGTTCGGTTTTAGGTTTTACCCAAAGACTCTCCACACAAAGACCGAAAAATTCGGATTCTATATATAAGATTACAATTGCGACGGCGCCACCTTATGTTTAGTGACGCCGCCGTGTCGCCGCCATTAGGGTTTCGTCTTGGCCACGTTAACCTTGCGACGGCGTCACCTTATGTCCGTGACGCCGTCCTCTTGACTTTCGACGTCGTCGGATCGCATCTAGGCCGCCCGAGTAGCGACGGCCTACTCTTTCACAACTAGACGCCGTCTCTTGAAAACACGAGTTTTGAGTTCGACCGTCACAATAATTCTCCGACGGCGTCGCAAATAACTCGGACGCCGCCGCCTTCTACATTCAATGACCGTGAGTGTCGATTTCGACTTTGGCCATTTTCTTCATATATTTGCGCCTTTTCGTCCAAATAAGTGCCATTCCAGCATTTTGCCTTCACGAGACCTAAAAAGTGAAAAGGAACGATATTAAGCAATAACGGATACAAAAGTGATCAAATAAGGACTTAAACGACCCCTCAAAATGGTACCTTTTAAAACCTTATCAGTACTTAATGACTTGGCTTAGATAACTAAAAACCACTCGACTCTCAAGGGGTAAACATTTGACCTCGGGTAGGAGCCTTTGTTGATAGGTTAGGACGAATTGATCAAATGCTGTTCAAGCGACATAAAACCCTA
Organism: Chrysanthemum lavandulifolium; assembly: GCA_022545495.1. Taxonomy (NCBI): domain Eukaryota; kingdom Viridiplantae; phylum Streptophyta; class Magnoliopsida; order Asterales; family Asteraceae; genus Chrysanthemum; species Chrysanthemum lavandulifolium. The sequence continues at coordinate 287,937,139 of CM040239.1, read as the reverse complement.
CTTGAATCAATTGGAAGTAATAAAACATGAACATTACATGATAGGATGAGAAACTAGGTTAGCATACTTTCCCTTTATTGATCATAACTTCTATTTATTTTATGCTTTTATTTCTTGTTTATTAGTTAATTAATCATTTCAACCTCAAACCAGTTAAAAACAGTGACACGTATACTTAATTAGAATCCATTCACATAGCTCTTAAGACGACCTCGGTTTTACTGATTACTACACTACACACGACCGGATACACTGCCCGTGAGTGCATAAGGTGGACCATAGGTAAACGAGACAATTATCAATATTAAAACCTGGTCAGAAATCCTACATCAAGTTTTTGGCGCCGTTGCTTGGAAGTTATATCATGATTTTTTGTTAAGTCTTTTATTTTTGTTTTCTCACAATTTCTTTTAAGTTTCAGGTACCATGGCAGTCGTGGACAATGACAACCTCACTCTCGAGGAATATTTGGTTATGACTAGAGATGAACAAGGGTCGGGGATCGTTAGGCCGGCTATTGGAGCTGAAGTCCATTTTGAGATCAAAGAATAGTTTATGAGGGAGCTACGTGCTAACCCTTTCTCGGGAAATAGAGACGAAGATGCTTACGAACACGTTGAAAATGTCTTGTACATCCCAAGCCTTTTCAACACACCTGGTGTTTCTCATGACACAGTTATGCTTCAAGTCTTCCCTATAACACTTATTGGGGCAGCAAGAAGATGGATTGGTAGATTGCCCGCCAGGGCAGTTGATACATGGGCTCTTCTAAAGAAGCATTTCATTCAAAGATATTGTCCTCCTTCGAAAATATCTAATCAAATCATGGAGATCCATAATTTTAAGCAAGAAGGCGATGAGACGTTGTATCAAGCTTGGAATAGATACAATGATCTACTTTACAAGTGTCCCACTCATGACCTAAACACCCAGCAAAAGGTCAATATTTTCTATAAAGGTATTAACGTGGCTACAAGACAAATGCTGGACTATCAGGGATCAATTCCATGGATGACCCCTACTCTTGCCATAGAAGTCGTTCAAAAAATGGCCGATCATTCTCAAAAGTGGCACGATGGAGGTAACCATAAAAGTTTAGGAGGAAGTTTTGATGGAATTGCAGCCATTACAAACAAGCTTGAAAATCCTGGTCGTGACATGCTAAAGCTCAAGGAAAGTGTTCACGCTATCCATGTAGGATGTGAAAGCTGTGGTGGAGGACATCTCGCTAAAAATTGTCCTCTTATTGACAATGATAGTAAAGTTGTAGAAGTGAAATATGGTGAAGCAAATAGACCGTTCCAAGGGTCAAATGGGAACGGGAATGGTTATCGTGGAGGACCTCCGACATATTACAATCATGGGCCTTTCAGGGAAAGAAGGTCTAATATGGAGGACACAATCAGCAAATATCTTGAAGTCTCGGCCCAAAGATAAAAGGAACAAGATGAGTGGTTAAAAATTTTCCAGAAAAATACCAATAAAAGCTCTCTAGCCATGACATATCTTTAAAAAACCTAAAGGCTATGGTGGAGAAACTCAGTGAAGAGATGAAGAGAAGTAATACAAAAACTGAAGGAATTAAACCTATGGTGATATGTAAGGCCGTCTTTTTTGATGAAGAAGTAATTACACCGACCGATGATTTCCATTCTTCTGCTAAAACGGAGCCTGGTGTCGGATCCGCCGATGATCACCAGTTATGCCGTAACTGTTGTAACGAGTTACGGCGTAACCTTGGACCAGAGATCAAGCCAAGGACAGAAGCAGAGATACCTAGCCAGCTACTAATCAAGGAGGTTTACACGGATGGATTCGTTCTTCCATGTTCGGTAGGCAACCATGATCTTTCTGCATTAGCCGATCTCGGATCCAGTGTAAACATTATGCCATTCTCAATATTTCTAAAACTTAGATTAACTAATCTTTGGAAAATAAGCATGGTGATTGAGATGGAAAACATGACCAAGGCAACTCCTCTTGGGATCACGGGTGGTGTATTGGTCAAAGTCGATAGGTTCATCTTTACGTCCAAATTCGTGGTTATTGACATGGCAAACACCCCAAGAGAACATTCAATTCTTGGAAGACCTTTCCTTGCTTCCTCACGTGCCCGAATCAAGGTCTTAGAAAAGGAAATTTCTTTGGGATACAGTGATGACAGAGTGGTGTTTAGAATAGATAAAACATTGTGCCCAGAAGTAATAAGCTCAAGCATGACGGATAAGGTTTCTAATGAAGAGCCAACAAATTTTCCTAATAACTTTCCCCCTTCATATTTTGGTCATTTACAGGATAATGAGTCTAGTGATGAAGATGATAGCGATAAATCTTCCCGAGAAGAAGACGATGGAGTTCGAACACCACCTAGGATATACGATAAAAAAGGTGTTACCATAGTTAAGGGAAAGCTTTATTGTTGCACCCCTATCTCTTCAATGATAGATGGTTCTAAGTTAACTTTGCCGACGTGTTCCCCACTTCTCAAACGCTGCAATGGTGGTGGCGAGTTCTTTGTGAAGCGAACAAAAAAGGCGGCTGAAGTTTGGTGGTGTTTCGAAGATGAGAAACTGATTAAGGAAAATTGGTTTCCGGGGCACCATATCATGGCCAATTGGTTTGAAGATGTAGGTTGGACTATCCATTTATGTGAAACGGTAGTTAAGATGTCTGAAGGAATGACTCAAGAATGGCCTACATGTGATCCTCGTCTTAAGGTTTGCAATGGAGGAGAATTCCCCGATCCCAACTGGCTTAAACGTAAGGAATGGGAATGTTTTGATGAAGAAAAAAGAAACGACGTCGGCTACAAAGGGATTTCATTCGAGAACTGGGTAAAGGTTAAATTTGGGGCCATTAAGTTAAAATGGGATGACGAATCTAAATTTCGCTATGAATGGGCCAAATCAAATTTTCTGCAAGAATATCGGTATTGCATGACTCCTTACATCCCTGATGGATCTAGACACACACCTTGTGTCAATGATATTTTGTATAATATTATTAAGCACGCGGAATTTACTTAGTAATACTTAGAAGATGGATTATATGATGTATTGTATGTAAACACAGATTAAACAAAAAACTTAAGCTCCAATATTATTGATAAATAATACAAGTGATCTTAGCTTATCACTAGGGTTACACCTTGAAGCTTTTGTGAGTAATACGTAGGTAAATTAATAAGTACCTAAGACAATGACCTAGGATCTCCTTTTATACAACAAGGAGTCCTTTACAAGATAAGTATAAAGCTAACATAATAGAATATACACAAGATCTATTCTATACTTATCTAGACGCGTTAACCTTATCCTAAACTGATAGCAGTGGTAATAATGTTCTAGCAGTGGGAATACGTTTCCACTGCTAGTGTTAAACCAAGCAGTGTAAACCACAACTATCCGTGGTAACTGATTATTCCCAACAATCCTCCCTAAACTTATGATTTCTCTGCAAATCAATAAGTTTCTTCAATATGCATTATCTTCAAGGATTTGGGAAATTCAATCAAACACTTCACTTCTTTCTTAACTTCGTATGGCTCTTGAACATTGATCTTGAAGTCTTTGTAACAATGCTCGACCTTTTCATTGTCTTCATTAACTCTTATTGGTAAGGTTAACATCATCAGAAGAGATCCGACTCTAAGTGGATATTCTTTCTCAAAGAAGCATGAAAAGTCTTCTCCATTAGTTGTAGAGACATGATGAACTTCACATGAATCATAGTAAAACCATTTAGTACCAAAACTTGTGAATAAGGTTTTCCAGAAGTCATCATCAACATTTGGTTCATAGAGCCTTCTAAGATTCACCCATAATTGCATCTCCTTTGTATCTTTGAGATCCTGAGCATTAAAACTTTCTTGTACTAACCTCCATAGTATATTAAGGTCATCTCTGTCGAAAGCTTTAATAAGATCTTCAAATGTCATGAATGATGAAGTTTCACCTCCCAGCCTTGTGATCTTCCATGATGAAGCAAAATTGCTAGCAGTGAAAACTTCCCAATCAATGATAGGATGTCTTACTTGCAGTGGATCTGGATAAAAATCTTCTTCTACTATCATCATCATTCCAGTCAGTTGTTCTTCAGTGAACTTCTCAGTAGGAATTTCCTTCTCAGTAGACATTGCTTGATCTTTATCAACCTTAGTCTTCTTAACAGTTTGAGAATCACTTACTTTGGCCTTTCTTTTCAATTCAGGAAACCTTTTGCTTTTTCTTCAGAGCCCATTGGAGTAAAAGCTTTATCTTGTCTTAGAACTCTGTAATAAGCTCTTTCAACTTAATCATCAGGCATTCCTCTAAATTGATGATTCTTCCAATTACCAACATGACAACAATAAGTCTTCATGTATGCAAGTATTTGTGCCTTGGTTGGTTGTCTTGGTTTCTTCTGGCCCTTTCCCTTTTTGACTGAATTGATCACATCTTCAAGTGCTTGATTGTTCTTCATTTGAATGAAATCCTTCAACTGAGCTGTTCTTTGTTCCTCAGTTAAGGATGCATCAGCTACTAGGTCAATTGCCTTTTCTTGATTTACGGATTATTAGCAATCAATAATTCAATATCATCTTGATGGGAACATAACTAAACTCGTAGTCTTCTCTAAGAAGCGAGGTTGAGCGTTGGAAAGTGGATCAACAAAATCTTCCATTCTATTCAATCTTTTAGCTTCCAAAAAGCTTGCAACTTCCATTTCTTGCAATCTTTTCTTCTCAGCAACTTGTTCTTCTGCTATCTTCTCTGCAAGATCTCTATCAAGAGCAATCTGAGTTTTTCTTTTCTTTGAAATTTTGCTTCCAGTTTGCTCTACATCTTCCATAACTGCTTTACCATTGTCTTTCTTCAAATTATCAAATTCTTCACTTGCAGTGGCAAAATTTGGCTCTGCAGTGGAAATTGAATCAGTGGCAAAATCAGTTGCAGTTTGAAAAATGTCTTGATCTTCAAGTTGCTCTCCATGAGTTTCAGTTTCCTTTGCTCCTTTACTTGTATCTCCTTCATCTCTAAAATCAATTGTCCTCCCCTCAGTGTCAGCACCTATTTTCCTCCCCTGTTTGGAAGAATTTCCCAAATCATGATCAGTTGAATCACCATCAGTAGGTGAGGATGAAGATGAAATCACCAACTTTGCAGTTTTTTTGTGCTTTTTCAACCCATTAATCTCTTCCTTCAAGATTTGAATCTCTGTTTTTAAGTGTTGAACATCCTTGGCATGCTACTTTTTGCCATTTTCCAAGTCCTTCTGTAGAGATTCAACCTGCTTGGATAACTTTGTACACAAAACCATCAATTCCAAATGTTGCTCACTACCCTCATCACTTCCAACTGTATTACCTGTTGGGAGAGGTGAATCATGGGGCAAAGGTTCAGATTCCTCCCTAGTAGGACTAGGTTGAAGTCTAGAACCTCCACTGCTTGTTCCTAGACTAAAAGGTTCAGAAACTTGTTGTGTTGTCATGAGAGGAGTTGGCTGTTTAGACCTTCTCTCATAGGTTTTTGAAACTGGAGGAGTATAATCAATGTTTGGAACATTAATTATGGGTGTGTTTTGTTCAGTTGTGATCTTAGCAAGCATGTGAGGAAGGAAAGGTGTAAAAATCATATTGCCATCTTTGTTCAAATTTTGAAAAACTGTAGGCTTAAGGCAACTGATTTGATAAACGTTAGTGTGGGATTGCAGTTGAAACTCATTAAGCACTGCTTGCACAAACCTTGGATACATTAAAATTTTTGTTTTACTCTATACATTGCCTTTCATACTTGTAAAAATATAATTTGACCAGTTGAAAATCTTATCAGTGACTAGACAAACCAAAGGATAAGCCATGGTTGAACTAAATTGCTCATAAGATGTTTTCTTTGGACTGAGACAATGCAATAGAGTATGAATCAAAAATCTCCATTGGGGACAAAAACCACTCTTTTTGAAAGTAGCCTTTTTGTCAGTGGTATCATACCCCATGGATGATAAAGTATCATGAATTTCAGGAATATGTAATGTGATGAGACCATGGAGATCACCCAATTGGAGTACTCTCCTCAAGGATGCCTCGGTAACATCAATAGTTACCCCATCCATAGTGGCTCGTAGAGCATCCACTGTTTCATGTGTATCTCCAATCTCAAGTGTGATGGACTGAGCAGAAGTCCAAAACTGTTTGATTTGAGAGATATAAATTGTGGGTTTTAAAAGCAAAGCATACCTTATATGTGTGGTATGTAGAAAGTCCACAATTTGATGATAAACAGGGCCGCTCTTCTCATTAGACTTTTGTATATAGGCCACGAGGTTGTGCTCATCTACAAACTTCAAAGATGCCATAGAAACTTTTGATGAAAAACTATAATATGTCAGTAAGAATGAAAAAGTAACTAGCCAATTGAGAGAGAAAGATAAATAGGGTTAGGGTTTAGAATTATTGCGCAAGTAAAATTATCTTAAGAAAGTATTAAAATATGGAAAGAAGATAATTCTCTTAAAATTTTAACCCTATATATATGACAAACAGTGGGTACTTTCAACGGCTAGTAAAAATAAGTTACTGACACAATAAGTTGTAACGGCTAGAACAACAGTGGTAAAATAACACTGTTAGTGGTAACTGTGAACTAGCAGTGGTAATTTTTCACAAAAATTTCAAAGAGTAGTGGTAAATAAAATCATATAAAACTAGACTACTCTTATCATAGTTTTTAGTAAACTACCAGCTATCAACAAATTTGATATGTCTTTACGATGAGCCGTTTGCTATGGACTAGCCAACTCTTAATCATAAAGAATATGGTGAGTTGATAACCATATAGTTTTTGGTAAACTATCAACCATAAACGGATTTGTTAAGTCTTTACCAGTAGTCGTTTGCTCTGGATTAGTTGATTCTTATGTGTATAAGACATGGTGAATCAATAACCATTTGTTGTGTATCTCAGATATACACCTTTTAAAATCAACTCCTATCAAACCTTAGTTATGTTTTTGTAAGACATAGAAATAACCAACTTAATATTAACCAAAGTTATCTTTAACCAACCCAAGTAAAATATCTTCCAAAGTCAACTTGATAATATCTATATTTACTCCTTAACCTACCAAAATAGGAAAAAGTAAATATTCTCATTAAATAACCCTTTCAACTGACCTTGTCTATATAAGGAGGCTTGGCTTGTTGAAATCTTCATCAAATCACATTCAAACATCCAAGAACTCTAAAACAATCATGAGTAATCCTGGTATGTGCTAAAACACATACCTTTTCATTATCAAAACTGACCCAAAATAACTAAGAAAGAGCCGTTTATTGCTAATATTTGCAGTTTTCTTGAGTTTATGCTTGTGCAGGTACGGATATGTAAAAACACACAAAAAGAAGCCAAAACCGAAGAAAAACCGAGCATGAGAGAAAGAAGAGTGCAAAAGCCGATGTCGGGGATGCTATTTATTGGATTTTGATGTGCAAAAGTTCATTTTACGGAGTTCGGGATCATCATTGTGAATTTTACAAATAGACCCTCAAGTTATCCAAATTTACACATTCTACCCGCAACTTTCCCTAATTTACCAAACTCACCTCTCATAAATTTCACTTACCCATTTCTCCCCTACACTTTCACAATTCACATTGTTGGACCTTGGTTTTTACAACTTTACATAAATGGTCCTTATGATTATATATTAAACCTAGTCCTAACTCCAAATAAAAAAACCTTAAGCCCAAAAATAAAACAAAAACTCTTAGGCCCAAAATACCAAACCATGTACCCGTCCAATCCATTATCCCACACCCACTTACCTGGTACCCTTTTAATAATCCAACCCGGTTCCATTTATTTAACCCGAGTCAACTATTACACTTAACCCGGTCAATACACCCACACCCTCAGTCAAACAAACATAAAATAATCCTCCCCAGTACAAAAACGCGCCCAAATAAACCCATTACTGTTTTACCACCATCCCCATTTACCCTTGAACTCCCACATTTACCCACGCTTAAATAAGCTTCTAGAAGCCCTCTGACAACGTGTCAGAGGGTGTGATGCAGTAGAATGCCAGAGTGGCAATTTGAAGCTTTCTCATTGGAGCAGCCACTTCACAAATATGATCCAAAGGCCAAGAATGGATATGGTGAAAAGATAATGAATCAAAGGCCGAGATTAGATCTCCCAGAACCTTCTAAAGGCATCCCAAGCTCTCCTCAGCTCAGCTATATAAGCCCTCTTCATCACAAGATAGAGTTGTCCAATTTCTCATGTATTTAGAGAAATTTTGATCTTTTATTTATTGTCATTTTTAATTGTTTTCATGTTGTTAAATCCATTTTAATCTCAGTCTTGTAAACCTCTTTCATTAATATAAGTTCTTTTTTTAATTTGAATCCTGTCTCAATTTAAGTTGTTGTTAGTATTGCTCAATTATTGTTAAAACAAGCTCACATAAGCTTAAACAAGCTTATGTAAGCTTATTTAGTTTGTCAGCATTTCATTTCTAAAGTTTTTGGAGAGTGGTCAACAAAAGTCAAACGGGTCAAATTTGAGAGTCAATCAGTTTTAGATAATTTCTGTTTTTAACTTGTTAAGATGTTAAGTTTTTGAGTTAATTTGAGTGTTTACATCTAGTTTATTCAGAATTTATCAGTTTTAATACTGATAATGTGCACTTTGTTTCATTAAAGGAGTGTTTGGGATTGAGTCAATATTAAGGTTTTATTGGTTTTGAATCTCAAATCTTAGATACTGTATGCTCAAGTCGATGTTAAAAGTATCTCAATCAAGTTTTCAAATGGTCAAAACTGCTTTTTGTGAAAAGGGAATTTCATCTCAATGTTTCGTCTTAATGCTTCTTAATGTACCCAAGTCGACAAGGTCATCATTGTTTTGTAAGTTCTAAATCAATTATAAAGTTTGGTTAATCTTTCATTTCTTATAGTTGAGTATCATAGTTTATATGTTTTAGCTTATTTGCCTTTTAGATACTTTTAGCTTGCTTCAAATTAGTCTCGCTTAATTTCTTGATTTCTTCGCACATCATTCTTGCTCCATCGGTTTCTACTCTTTAAAGTGCTTCCTGTTAGCTTAATATAGATGTAGAGATTGCTTAGTTTTGTATCCCATAGATAGAATCTAGCTTAGATTTAGTAAGTTAAGCTTTCAGATTCACCTTAGGAGCTTATACAGAAGCTTATTTTGCCTGCTTATGTCATCTTGTTGCTTCGCATCGATCCAACATCCCATATAGCCATTTTGTTTTTTATCTGTAACTTCTTCATCACTAGTCCTTATGGGCTGAAATTTGGTACAAGCACTCTCTGCTAGGTGGGCTTGAATCCCACAATTTTGGTTTTCACTTTAGCTTATTATATAAGCAGTAGCAGTAGCTTAAAGTAGGGGGTCAGGAAGCTCTTTTGCTTAAGTGGTCATTTAGCTTAATCAGTTGTAATCTGCTTATTAGATGTTAGGAGTAGCTGTTATTAGTTGATTTAGAGTAGTTATGATATAATCTAGCTCTTATAATCAGTTGGTGCTATTTAGAGCTTATTAGCTTAATTTCATTAGCTTATTTCATAGCAGTTTTCACATCAGTTGCATTTTCATCCACATAAGCCCTTGTTTTTATATTTTTCATAGCTTTAGAATAACATTTTAGAATTTCCCTGAATTTTTTCATAATTTTTAGCTACTGTTTACTATTTTTCTCAATTTAAAATAGTTTTTAATCCTTTTTTAATAGCTTTTATTGCAATTAATTAAGAAAAGTTCAAAAATAATTTTTCAATTTTCCTGTTTAAGAAAAATATAAAAGCATAAAAATATTTTTTCCTATTTTCTCCTTTTATTTGGTATTTTCACAATTTAAATTAGATTTTAATAGTTTTAAATTAGTAGAAAATAGGAAGTTAATCGAAAAATAAAAAATAGTTTTGAAAAGTCTATTATGGTATTTTAGATTTTATAAAAGAGTTTCACATTTTTCCCTTAATTTTCATAATTTTTAGCATTTTAATATAGTTTTAATAGTTAAAAATTAGTTTTTAATTTTTAAAAAAAATCCAGAAAATTCCTAAAAATTAATTTTAATTCATAAATAGTTTTCAAATGTCATTTTTAGTATAAAAGTAATTTTAGGTTATTTTTAGGATTTAGAATAGACGTAATTGCTTTTTATTTGCGTTTCGTTTTAATCCTGAATTTGCGTTTTAGTGTAGAATTGCGTAGTTTGCCATAATTCTTATGTTTTCCCCATAGATTTTAGTTTCATTTACTTTCCTTATCCCGTAGTTTAGAATATATCATTTTATCCCCTTCTCTTATTCGAATCCCGATAATCGAGACGTGAGTTGGAAATTCCATTCAACCCTCGTTCGGAACGATCTCGGTGCTCAAACCTAATACGTTTGAGTTACCCACATACTACACAACTTCTCATCTATTATTGGTTTTATATTTTATTGAAATCAATTTTTGGCGCCGCTGCCGGGGAGGGCTTGTAGCGAGTTTTCGTATTCCGTCTCGAATCGTGTGCATTTGAAGATCCTTCCTCGTGAAGTTATCGTTGATATTTGTACATATCCCTTTTATAAAAACCCAAAAAGATTTTCCTTTTTCAAAATTTGTTTTAAAAACCCAAAAATATTCTTCTTTATCTTCTAAACCGATAATTCTTTTCTCTTATCCCTCTATATGTTTAATTCTATTGGCGGACACGCGTGCGATGTCGAACTCGCCCAAGTACCCACCGAGGGTTCTGAAGATGCTATCGTTGTATGGAGATTCGTCCGAAAATTTCGAGATACAAACCGGTTTAATTCAACTAGTTATGTCAAAACCATTCTATGGTTTTGAGAGGGACGATCCCTATGCTCACATCCGATGGTTTGATAATCTAATTTCGACTATAAAATATAAGGATGTCCCTCATGACATAATTAAGTTGATGTTATTCTCATTTTCTCTCGAGGGAGCAGCCCGGAATTGGCTCGATAACGAACCCCCTCGATCGATCACTGCTTGGGAAGATCTCGTTTCAAAATTTGTAAAACGTTTCTTTCCTTATTCTAAAACGATAAACCTTAAGAACGAAATTACAAACTTCCAGCAACGTTTTGATGAAAGTTTTGGTGAGGCATGGGAAAGATTCAAAGATCTCCTACGAAAATGCCCACATCATAGTTTTTCGGAATTACTCCAGATCGATATGTTCTACAATGCTTTAACGCAAACCGATCAAGATTCACTTAATACAACCGCCGGTGGCAATATCTTGTATCGTACCCCAAGGGATATATTGACGATCATCGAGAACAAATCGAAAGTTCCGACATCAAGAAATAAACCGGTTAAGATGGCTGAGCTTACCAATGATATTCGATGCATGAAGGAAAAACCAGAGCCCGTTGATACCGTTTCCAAAAGATGTGATTATTGTGGTGGCCCCCATCCTTTTTATGATTGTCAAGCCTCCGATGACGATGTCTACAATACTACAAGAACCCAATATTGCAAGACTTTCGTTTTCGATGATGATGAGGATTCCATTCAAATGAAAGAATATTATGAGAGTTTGTCGGCTGAACCCACTCCCGTTTCCGAGCCTTTCATTTCCGACTCTTCCCTTTCTCTCACGCCGGATGAGAGAAGTGACATCGTATTGGAAGAGGTCGATGATTCTATTTCTTCAAACATTGTTGAACCCATGGACTCTCTCATAATGGGGGACGAGCCTCTTAGTACTATTCCGGAAACGGAATCGTCTAGTGTTGAGAGACTCAACCCAATCCCAAGTGAGTCCGAGGATATATCTGACAGTGATTGTGATTCGATTTTATGTGATTCTCTTGACATCTCCGAGGTTACTTTCGGGATTTTCTCAAATCCAGTTTTCGAATTCAAGAACGACTATACCTTTTGCGAAGTTAATCCTCTTTTCGACAAAGATTTTGAGTCCGATTCAGAGACCACAACGGAAGTGGTTGATATTGCTAGCTCTCAGAGCACACCACTTGTCCCATCTCTGTGTTCCGACCTTTCTCTCTCGTCATGTGATGTTATGCAAGATGAAGAAAGTGATGAATCTGACACTGAAGATATTATGGAGATTTATGAATTGATTAAAGTGGTTGAAGACGATATTCTTGATAATCTGCCTTATGATTCTGATATGGAAGAAATCGACTTATTTCTTGATGATCCAATACCGCCGGGTATTGAGAGTGTGAGTGCGACTACGATCAAGATGTCCTTTTCTTAAAAGCTTGCTTAATGATGATTCTTCTTCCTCTGTTGAGTCGACCATCACTTATCCCGTTGAGCCCTCATGTGAAGACAAAATTTTCAACCCCGGGATATGCATTGATGAGTTCTTTGTTAGAAAAGTTGTTCGAGAAAAGGATCCTCCCTTGGATGCCTTCATTGTTAAACTTTCACCTCCTTACCATGAGCTCCCGTCTTTCTTGGAGTTTTCTCATTGTGATCCGTCATTCCTACGTCCACCCGCAAAACCACCGGATGATGAATCATTCTTCCATGATATACCTTATGTGCTGCAGCCCGACACTTTCTTCCCCACCCAACCCACCCATTCTCTTTCTCTCCGGAGTGAGGATACCATCTTTGATCCGGGTATCCCTTCCGCTTGCTTCCCCAAGGACAAATGAATTCGGGGACGAGTCAGGCTAGTGACTCGGTGATCAAAAACAGTAGCGCTTCGTGGGAGGCACCCCATGCTTATCTCTATTTTCTTTCTATTTTCTAATAAGTGACGCGAAGGGGTCTGCCTCTTCGATTTCTCGTGTTTGGTTGTTTGTGATGTTGTGTGTAGGATGTTCCCGATATGAAGACTCTCGTGCTCGAAGTTTGCTTTTCTCCACTCGAGTTTCATGATCGATGCTAATGGAAATCCGATATCCTAATCTTATCGACTAACGTTTATCTTTGAGCATACTTAATAAACGGCTTTTAGATTTTCGTGATACCCTTGCTTTAAACATTGAGGACAATGTTTCGTTCTAGTCTGGGGTAGGGTAATCTTCGATTTGATTTGACCGCACTTGCTTATTTTTGTTGTGTTTCTCTCATAACCCGCTTTTCCTTAGAAAATAAAAATTGTGCAAAATGTGAAAATTTAAAATTTTGTAAGCTTTTGTTAAGTCTTTTGATTGAAAAGTTTTGCTAGTCTCTTAAACAATAAGCTATAAAATGCAATTCTAGCTCACAAGGCCAAGATTTTGCAAGTTTCGAGTGACTTTAAATATGCATGACTTGATTTCATTAGACGAAGCATTTGCTAAGATAATATATGTTTTGACACCTTGTTGACTTTCCGCTGGTGAGAGTAGGAATGGAATTCTGACTTGACCGAGCGTGTTGAGCCCTAGCTTGTTCCCTTAACCATAGGTAATCTAAAAAAATTATCGGCTAAGCATCTGCGGATCTCATTATTTGGGATTTTAAATTTGCAAAGATCGAGAAATGATAGAGTTACTTATGAGTTTAGATGCTAAACGTGGAGTAGTTGGTTCTCTTTAGAGCCCATCGAAGGTACTTATGGCTTTTTGTTCCCACAAAATTGTTTCACCCCATATCTGTTAAACAATAATTAGAGATGTTGAGTTTTTGGCGATAGTTAGTTCTTTATCTTCTTAAAAGAATCTTTGTTTTAAAAATTGGGTACACATCAAGGATCCGTAATAAATAAAGTAATAAGTGATATGTGAAAAGTAATAAGTAAAGTTGTGAGCTGCGGTGTCGAGTTCGGACCCTTGGATCTTTAGCCGGGATTGAGTGAGGTCTTAGCCTAGCCAACCGGGATCCTCATTTCATGAAGCCTATAGTCTTGGAATTACCCCGTGAAGCTCCGTGGTTCACAGCTCATATAAGTAAAAGTATAAGTGCAATATAAAAAAATAAATAAATAAAAAAAAAAAAAAAAAAAAAAAAAAAAAATTAGTGTTGAAAAATGTTGAAAAAATCAAAAGTTTAAGTGAATAAAAATTCCTTGATGTGGACCTCATTTTTACAACAATGGTTCTTGAGAGAAGATGGATAACTAATTATCGACTTAGCTTTGTATCTTTATCGGAATAAAAGTATCGAAACGAGAACTTGAAGAAATTCATTTCTCACAAAAATAAAAAATTCTAGAGGAAAATAGGAAAATGGGAACAAAAGGTAATTACACAAGTAACTTCCATGGGTAGTGTTAGCATCTAGAATCATATTTAACAATAATTTCGATTTTACGCTTAGTTTGGGACTTGTGAAAAATCAGGGACGATGTATTCTATCCGTATGGTCACTTCACGCTGTGTTGTGTTTTCTACTCCGTGATCCTAACGTGTCGTTTGAAAAATGTTGGAGTTATTGATCGACATGAAAGTTCAACAAACCGTCATTCATAATCGGAATGTGCTTAATCATAATATCTATACATGTGAATTAAAAGGTAAGCAGGCGTTTTAGAATTAAGGCTTTCTTAATCTCTTTTGAGGAATCTTTGCTACTTCTTCATAGGTTTAGTAGAAAGAGATTGAAATCCTTGGTTTTAGAAGCGTGAGTTGATTGCATTGCGTGAGGACACGACAATGGTCTCGTCTGGGGTATTTTGGTATGTGCTAAAACACATACCTTTTCATTATCAAAACTGACCCAAAATAACCAAGAAAGAGCCGTTTATTGCTAATATTTGCTGTTTTCTTGAGTTTATGCTTGTGCAGGTACGGATATGTAAAAACACACAAAAAGAAGCCAAAACCGAAGAAAAACCGAGCATGAGAGAAAGAAGAGTGCAAAAGCCGATGCCGGGGATGCTATTTATTGGATTTTGATGTGCAAAAGTTCATTTTACGGAGTTCGGGATCATCATTGTGAATTTTACAAATAGACCCTCAAGTTATCCAAATTTACACATTCTACCCGCAACTTTCCCTAATCTACCAAACTCACCTCTCATAAATTTCACTTACCCATTTCTCCCCTACACTTTCACAATTCACATTGTTGGACCTTGGTTTTTACAACTTTACATAAATGGTCCTTATGATTATATATTAAACCTAGTCCTAAATCCAAATAAAAAAACCTTAAGCCCAAAAATAAAACAAAAACTCTTAGGCCCAAAATACCAAACCATGTACCCGTCCAATCCATTATCCCACACCCACTTACCTGGTACCCTTTTAATAATCCAACCCGGTTCCATTTATTTAACCCGAGTCAACTATTACACTTAACCCGGTCAATACAGCCACACCCTCAGTCAAACAAACATAAAATAATCCTCCCCAGTACACAAACGCGCCCAAATAAACCCATTACTGTTTTACCACCATCCCCATTTACCCTTGAACTCCCACATTTACCCACGCTTAAATAAGCTTCTAGAAGCCCTCTGACAACGTGTCAGAGGGTGTGATGCAGTAGAATGCCAGAGTGGCAATTTGAAGCTTTCTCATTGGAGCAGCCACCTCACAAATATGATCCAAGGGCCAAGAATGGATATGGTGACAAGATAATGAATCAAAGGCCGAGATTAGATCTCCCAGAACCTTCTAAAGGCATCCCAAGCTCTCCTCAGCTCAGCTATATAAGCCCTCTTCATCACAAGATAGAGTTGTCCAATTTCTCATGTATTTAGAGAAATTTTGATCTTTTATTTACTGTCATTTTTAATTGTTTTCATGTTGTTAAATCCATTTTAATCTCAGTCTTGTAAACCTCTTTCATTAATATAAGTTCTGTTTTTAATTTGAATCCTGTCTCAATTTAAGTTGTTGTTAGTATTGCTCAATTATTGTTAAAACAAGCTCACATAAGCTTAAACAAGCTTATGTAAGCTTATTTAGTTTGTCAGCATTTCATTTCTAAAGTTTTTGGAGAGTGGTCAACAAAAGTCAAACGGGTCAAATTTGAGAGTCAATCAGTTTTAGATAATTTCTGCTTTTAACTTGTTAAGATGTTAAGTTTTGAGTTAATTTGAGTGTTTACATCTAGTTTATTGAATTTATCGGTTTAATAATCGATAATGTGCACTTTGTTTCATTAAAGGAGTGTTTGGGATTGAGTCAATATTAAGGTTTCTTGGTTTTGAATCTCAAATCTTAGATACCGTATGCTCAAGTCGATGTTAAAAGTATCTCAATCAAGTTTTCAAATGGTCAAAACTGCTTTTGTGAAAAGGGAATTTCATCTCAATGTTTTCGTCTTAATGCTTCTTAACTGTACTCCAAGTCAAGCAAGGTCATCATTGTTTTGTAAGTTCTAAATCAATTATAAAGTTTGGTTAATCTTTCATTTCTTATAGTTGAGTATCATAGTTTATATGTTTTAGCTTATTTGCCTTTTAGATACTTTTAGCTTGCTTCAAATTAGTCGCCTAATTTCTTGATTTCTTCGCACATCATTATCGCTCCATCGGTTTCTACTCTTTAAAGTGCTTCTGTTAGCTTAATATAGATGTAGAGATTGCTTAGTTTTGTATCCCATAGATAGACTCTAGCTTAGATTTAGTAAGTTAAGCTTTGATTCACCTTAGGAGCTTATCTGAAGCTTATTTTGCTGCTTATGTCATAATTGTTTCGCATCAATGATCCAACGTCCCATATAGCCATTTTGTTTTTGATCTGTAACTTCTTCATCACTAGTCCTTATGAGTGAAATTTGGTACAAGCACTCTCGCTAGGTGGGCTTGAATCCCACACTTTGGTTTTCACTTTAGCTTATTATATAGCGATGTGATAACTTAAAGTAGGGGGTCAGGAAGCTCTTTTGCTTAAGTGGTCATTTAGCTTAATCAGTTGTAATTTGCTTATTAGATGTTAGGAGTAGCTGTTATTAGCTGATTTAGAGTAGTTATGATATAATCTAGCTCTTATAATCAGTTGGTGCTATTTAGAGCTTATTAGCTTAATTTCGTTAGCTTATTTCATAGCAGTTTTCACATCAGTTGCATTTTCATCCACATAAGCCCTTGTTTTTATATTTTTCATAGCTTTAGAATAACATTTTAGAATTTCCCTGAATTTTTTCATAATTTTTAGCTACTGTTTACTATTTTTCTCAATTTAAAATAGTTTTTAATCCTTTTTTAATAGCTTTTATTGCAATTAATTAAGAAAAAGTTCAAAAAATAATTTTTCAATTTTCCCTGTTTAAGAAAAATATAAAAAGCATAAAAAATATTTTTCCCTATTTTTCTCCTTTTATTTGGTATTTTTCACAATTTAAATTAGATTTTAATAGTTTTAAATTAGTAGAAAATAGGAAGTTAATCAGAAAAATAAAAAAATAGTTTTGAAAAGTCTATTATGGTATTTTAGATTTTATAAAAAGAGTTTCACATTTTTCCCCTTAATTTTCATAATTTTTAGCATTTTAATATAGTTTTAATAGTTAAAAATTAGTTTTTAATTTTTAAAAAAAATCCAGAAAATTCCTAAAAATTAATTTTAATTCATAAATAGTTTTCAAATGTCATTTTTAGTATAAAAGTAATTTTAGGTTATTTTTAGGATTTAGAATAGACGTAATTGCTTTTTATTTGCATTTCGTTTTAATCCCGAATTTGCGTTTTAGTGTAGAATTGCGTAGTTTGCCATAATTCTTATGTTTTCCCCATAGATTTTAGTTTCATTTACTTTCCTTATCCCGTAGTTTAGAATATATCATTTTATCCCCTTCTCTTATTCGAATCCCGATAATCGAGACGTGAGTTGGAAATTCCATTCAACCCTCGTTCGGAACGATCTCGGTGCTCAAACCTAATACGTTTGAGTTACCCACATACTACACAACTTCTCATCTATTATTGGTTTTATATTTTATTGAAATCAAATCCCTCCAATATCATCAACATCTCTTCAGACTCAGAAGAAGAATATGTAATCGAGTCAGAGTCCTCCTCTGAAGAAGATACTTTCCACCAGGGGCTGGCTCTTCATCTAAAAGGTATATCAAAGAAACTGCTAAGCGAATGCCTGCAGCTAAGCCTGCAAAATCTCTTGAGTTCTACTCCAGCTCATCTGATGATGATGAGGAGAATGATGAAACTTATTCCATGGCCAAAGATTTGCCAAAAGCTCTTTCAATAGTACTGGAAACAGCTATCTCCAATATGAAGCAGATATCCATTCCAACTAAGTCTGCAATGCTACCAAAGCCTCCTCCACAAATTCTTGGTCTTCCATGTCCAAGAATGCAGTCCACCTTTGAGAACAAAAGGAAGAGGGCACAGAAAAACAAGCATGATTATGTGGGTAAAGGCAAGAAGCCAATGGAGTAGCTGAAGTTAGATGTAG
Source organism: Chrysanthemum lavandulifolium (assembly GCA_022545495.1). NCBI lineage: Eukaryota > Viridiplantae > Streptophyta > Magnoliopsida > Asterales > Asteraceae > Chrysanthemum > Chrysanthemum lavandulifolium. The sequence goes on along the minus strand of CM040239.1, from coordinate 287,918,841 downwards.
GATGTCCTAGGTTGCAGTCTTTTGTGTTTTGATGATAAGTAGTACTTTAACTTTGGTTGTATTGAATCACGTTATATTAATGAAGTTCCTTTGTTTTCCTTTTTCCACTGTAAGCATGTTACCACTGGTTGCTATATAGTTCCCACTATAAAATAATTTCTGTGTAAATATCAGTGACAACAAGATAGAATCTAAACAACCTCGACCATTCAATGTAAACAAAGAATCCTTCAAATCTGCAACTCACAAGCATAAATCAAACGCTGGAATCACTGTTGAGTTTTGGCAATGGTTAGTGTATACACTTGAATGAACATAGCAGTGGCTATACTCAATAAAGTCAACTCATAAACACTGATACACTTTCCAAGGCCACGGGACTCCAATTTACTTCTCAACTACTTACACCTTCCCCTCATTAACTTCTTGAATCCAACTTATTTAACAAACCATTTAACACAAACCACTCAAATCACATACTCCAAAACTTTCACTCTCAAAGATCATTTTTCCAACAACACCATGAGTCAATCAAGTCCAATCAATCTTTCTTCTAGCAGTTCATCTGATAGTTCATGGGATGACTTTGTGTTGAAAAACCCTGGGAGAGTTGACAAAGAAGAGTATGAGAAGGTTGTATCCAGGAAGAGAAAACATTCAATTGTTATTTCAAATCCTTTTCCTGCTGGTCCTTCATCACTACAACCAGAGCCTCAGGATGCATTAAACAAGGAAGATAGCTTAGAGATCAGCTCCTATGTATCACCATATGTGGATACAGATGATGAGACCTCTGGAAGAGTCCTGAGTGTTCCTCCTCTTGCAGCAATACCTCCTCCTGAAGAGCCCGTCCTTCATCATCCTCACCACCTACTGGGATAGTGGTGATGGGATTAGCAATCCCTAGGGTGTACGAGTGGATTAACATGCATGGGGCTCCGAAGGTGATGCCAAGCTGGGGCTTTCCCAAGAAGCCATAGATGATAGATGATGGGTCGGAATGTTGTGTTTGGGATAGGTTGTTGGTAGTAGTTTTCATTTTATGTTGTGATGCTTGTAATCTGTACTTCATGGATGTAACTGCTGCACTTAGAGTGCAGTCTTGTGTAATAATAATAATAATCCATGTTTTCCTTTATCTTTAGTATTCCTGCATCACACATTTTGTTCCACTAACTTCATTAGACCTTGATAGATCTTAAGCACTCGGAGATCGTTAGTGTTGCCTATGTAATCACAAGCAAACTAATAGAAGATCTCTACAACTCGTATAGTAGCGGAAAATGAATACAAGTTATATTAACTAAGAACTCTTTGATCCTCTATGGATCTTTTGATTATAGAAACTCTATGTTTCAAATGTTATACAAGACTTGAAAATACTTAAGAAAACTTATCTATTACAAACTATCATGGTTTCTTATATAGGCAAGAAACCCTAATGAGCGTTGACAATTTACGCTCCTAATACTAATATAGACTAAGCATGCATCTAGACAAGCATGCAACTAATCATATTGTTTTGTTAATCATCGTGTTTATTCCGAGTAAGCTCTACATAATACGGCGCCAACCTATACATACGACACCGACTTTTACTCTAAACCGAGCTTATCTCTCCCACGTGGTTCCCACTTTCAACTCTTCAGAAGAACACGATGTAATCGCTTTAATACTTAATACGGCTCAACCTATACATAAGTATAACCGAGCAGAATCCATTCTTCTTCTAGAATCTCTTCGGCAGATGCTTGCAGTAATCGAGTTTACCTTAATTCCCAACAATCCTCCCTAAACCGGAATTTGACTAGGTTAAGTTCCGCTTCCTTGATAGATCGATAAAGTCGTTGAGGATTGTACCATTTTATGAAAAATTTCCAAACAAGATCCCTCCCATATCTTAAACACTTCGAGCTATGAATGGCCGTAATCTTGAGGATCAAGAACAAAGATTCGTAAGAAGAACATCTCTATGATGACCGAATCGTGAAACACCGGATCTTTGCAAAGAACATATGACATCATGTACATCAAAACATATAAGTTCAATACTATTCTCATCACTTCCGTGTGTGTTAACCCCGTGAGAGGTGAATCATTGAAATTAATGGATTTGATGTCTCTTTACCAATAGCCATTACTACCGGAGTAGCCACATGTTTGGGTTCGAAAACTATGGTACATTGATAACCATCTCGATTTATTGGCAAACCAAAGAACCATATAAACGGATTTGTCTTGTCTTTACCGTAGCCGCTTGCTCGTGACTAGTCAATTCTTAGAATTGGTGAATTGAGCACCAAATATGGATTCATTTGCCTTTACCACATGCCATATACATGTGGGCTAGCCAATTCTTGGATTCCAAAAGGAATAGACCATGGTGAATTGATGACCATACAACCCTCAAGAATGAAGCATGGGCGGTTGCATACCCTATGATTTTGAGCAAACCATTACAATTTATCAACAGATTTGATGTGTCTTTACCAAAGTTGTACCTTTGGACTAGTCAACTCTTTGACATACACAAGGTACATCCGTGAGTTAAAGACCATAAAATTGGACAACAAACAAACCGCATAAAAGTTAGTTTTTTTTTTTTTTTTTTTTTTTTTTTTTAACTAAGAACTTTTATACATACAGAAAAAGCTTAAGAAAAAGTTGAAAAATGAAAATTAAAAACCTAATTTTTATTAAATAAACGCTATCACTATTTTTAAAATGATGTTTTTGTGAGTTTTCTTTTTATGAAAGTCTTTTACTTCTAAAAAAATTTAGACAAAAATAGACAAATAACATAAATAATGCAAATTTAAAATGAACAAAACAAGATAGTGCAGAGAGTACCAAGTGTCCTGATATGGATGAGGAAGAGGCCTATTGCAGTTGTTGGAGTTGAGTTTTGATCAATCCCACCAGAGTTAAAGGATCTGCCTTTCATTTCCCATGTGATCCGGAGGAATTTCCAATTTCGACTCAAAGATCTTTTCCATAAGTCTTTAGGCAAAGGATACTTTCTTTCGCACAACATGCACAAAGTGATTCCACCCTTAGTTTCAAGCACATGCACACGAGGGAGAGGATAGAATCTCCGTGATGTAAGCTTCCACCGATGTGAGTTTTCCCAAATGGAAGATGCTTTGCTATTGGGAATGTGGGAGTTTAACAGGACTTGAAGATCTCCTGGTAAGAACATCCCAGAACCTTGTGGTTCCTTGTTGCAATAATAGGTGGTAACTTGAGTGAACAGAGAAAGTAAGTCTGCCCTGTCTATCAAGTGTAGAATTTCCTTTAGAAAGGTGAATTCCATTGAAGTGGAGTCCCTTCGAAGAAGAACATTCATCTCATCATCCTTTAATTTCCAAGCTATCACCTCATCTGAATTTCCATCAGGAAAATCAGCAGCAGACCCTTCTATAATGAAAGTTGAGTCATCAGCTTCAAGATCCAAAGGAGATCTTTTGGCCATACTCTTCTTCCTCCTCCCAGGCTGATAGATTTCCCTAGAGGGAGCATTTTCATCTTGTGCATTTGTAGTGGGGCTTGAATCGGTAGACTGAGACTTGGTTGGAGCAAGAAGTGCATTCATCCTGTGGATTATCTTTAGCGCCCTTTCTGTTTTAGTTTCTGCGAGATCAGCTTCCTTAACTATAGAATCTTCCAGTGTGACAACAGGAGTTACTGAGGGAGTGGGAGCTGATGCTTGAGGTGCTTCAGGAGAAATGGAAGATGGTTCAGCAGATTGACCCTTGTTAGTAGAGGAAGCAACTTCAGAAGATGCTTCAGCAGGAATGACTGGAGATGATTCCTTGGATGGAGCATCATCAGTCTTGAGTCTTTTGGCTTCTGGAGCAGCTTCATTCTCTGAAATCCTTTTAAGTTGGTAGAATGTGTGAAGATGATGATCTTTCCTTCATGATTTGGTTATATTTGCGATACAGACATGATCGTGAAAAGCCTTGACTTGTTTCATTGTTAAGCCGAGTTGTACATTGAGCATTGGTTTTTCACCACCCTTCTTATTTCATCTTTAGAAGGAGGTTTGTCTTTGGCCTTTGAGCTTTGATGGCCCTCTTTGTGCGATTGCTTCTTGCTTCCTTTGTCTTCCCCGAGCCATCATTCGCCCACATAATTGTCACCGAGGAAATCTCCACCTAGTATACTTTGAGCTAGAGAAGGTCTTGAAATGACTTGTCGAGTTAGAATATCCCGTTGTTCAAGCAGCATCCGAACCCTCGCTCATCTAGTTCTTTTCTTCTCGTGAGTTAAAGATGAAAATTCCTCTGCTTCAAGTTGTTTAGCCAATGCTACACTTTCCTTTGACTTCTCAAACTCACCAATCTACTTGCTTGACCCGCCTTTCCTCCTCACTCACCGTGTTAGGACCAAGCTCATCTTCGATGATGACATTTTTCCCTTTATCATCAGTCGCTTAACACACTCTTCTTCGCTAGATCAACTATAGGAATCTCTCAGCATCTAGGTCAACATGTTGATGCAGATTATCAACTGGAGTGGTCATAGTAGCAATGTCCGGATGATCCGCCGATGGAGAAAGGTCTTTTGGTTCTTGAACCGATGAAGATTGATTAGGATCAAGATACATCCTCCATGGCACATCGCCAGATGCATCCTTATCAACCCTGTGGTTCCTTTGAAGCTTCGTAAGAAACCTTATGAGAATAAGATCTCTTCCTTCTTTGTACAGGATGTGTTCCTTCTTCCTTGATGAAGTAGCAACAAGGATAAAGGATCATTGAGAGAAACATCACCAACATGTCTAGAGACTCAAAATGAGGTACTTCTTGTTCTTCATCGAAGAAACCACAAGATTCCTTTGAGCCCCTTTGAGTTTGTCCTCTAATTTCTTGACTTGATTTCGCAGATCTTCAATCTTACTTCCAAGAGAAGACTTGGTCTCGCAAGCTCCTTTTCGGACTAGTAACCTCAAGAAGATACCGCTGACAAGAGCATAGATGATGAGAGTGTAAGGGGTCCTCACCCACCAGCAGATTGCTCGTGGTGTGGGAGCCTCATTGGACCTTTCGGAAGAAACATGGTCATGCTCAATGTGAGGAAGATCTTCATTAAGAGGATCCCTAATGTGACTTGGTGTGGGTGGTCTATGTAGATCCGACTCATCATGAGTAGCTAGTGTTGGTGGAGGATCGACATGGTGATCGGTCCGAGCAACATGAGTTGCTTCAACAGTTGAAGATGGGTCCTCATCAATGTTAACCAATGGATTACCATCAAGAGCAACAGTGAGGAAGGAGGATTAGAGTCACATTCTCCTCATCGCAGCCTCATTACCTTGGGGCAACATGGTCGCTAGCAAGGGATGATGTTCCGAAAGTGGGTTCTCATTGTAGCAAACAGTTTAGCGCTTAAAGTACCTATTGGATAGAAAGATTGGGTTTGGGTAGTGGTGTCTAAAACCATTTGTAGAAACCTTGGGTACATTAAAATTTTCCCTTTTCTTTTGAATATTTTCAACCAAGTTTTCAAAATATACTTAGAAAAATTGAAAGTTACCCTTGGGAAAGACACACAATACCATAGCCCAATTGTGTAGAGAACTGATCCCATCCTCCGGTCTTGTTGCTCATGCATTGAAGCAATGTGTGAACCATGAACCTCCATTTTGGACAGAGTTCCTTCTTCAGCCACATATCAGTTCTTGTTCCTCGATACCCAATAGCCCTTAGCCCATTAAGCACATCTTCCTGATTAGAGTAAAATACTCCATCAGCATCTTCCAAGTGAAGCTTCCTCCTAATTAGGTCCTCGGTTACAATGTACTCTGTTTCATCAATCACAGCCCTAATCTCTGTCTCGCTCCTCTTCTCGCTAGCTTCCCAAAATTGAGTGATCGAGATTCATATATCTCATTTGGAGAATGAGTTAGAGCATAATAAATCTTGGACCTTTTCAGAATTCCACCATTGGTTCTGCATAATTCATATCCCTTGCCATTTCCCGTAAATGCAACTTTGTTGTGATCATGTTTAAATTCAAGAGCCATGAGGGATATGAGTGTTTAGGATTATGATTTTTGAAATGGTGAGTGTTTGTGAAAGTGGGATGAGAGGAATTTGTTTGTTCAAGATAGTGATGGTGGGTGAAAGTTTTGCCCAAATTATAGTCAAAGAAAAATTGACCGCTTGGTTGACCATTGTCGACGTGTATAACATCTTTGACCCAACCCAAAACAACACTTCAAGAAGAACACATGATCAATCAATCAAGTTATAGCTTTAGCATAATGCATCAAAGATAAGAATATCTTCGTAAGTTTCTAGAAATATTGTGCCACCCACTTGCATTAAACTCATTGAACCTCGAACCCGTCTATAAAATGATCCCAATGTAACTCATCTCTTCACCAAGATCCCCAAATATTTACCACAAACCCTAGAAGCCAAATAACCCCAATCAACAAAATTGCACTATGACTACCAAACCTGAGATCATAGATCTCACTTCCTCATCTTCATCATCCTCTTCATCATCATCAAGTGGTGAATCAAACCCATGGTTCCATTACTTTCCTCAACCCTATCCACGACCAAATAAATCACCCTTTCTTCCTTCTTCGTAAGATGACAAGTAGTGAATCCAAGTGAATCACGATGATTCGATGACTCCTATAAGGAGGGAACATCTTACTCTCAACCTCCAAAGACCTCGGTCTCAACAAAGACCTCGTGCTGTGAATCCGCCACTCCCCAAAGATCGAGAGGTGGTTCTTGGTCTCATCGCGCCATCTTTTGGTGCATGAACACACATCGATAGTAGAAGGGCTTAAGGAGGGTGGATCGATTGCATTTTGGTTGAAATGAATAGATGAAGCACACAGACACGATAGTTCTCTACGCCATCCCGCGTGGTCATCGCCATCATCAATCGCTTGCATCAATCCATCCTTCCATTTTGGTCCTTAGCATCTTCGTCGTCGTCCGGTCATGCATATCCAACCACCCGCTTAAACTAAATGGGTGGTTATGCAAGACCATTTAAAGCAAAGCCAAGATCAAACGCATATCCAACATTCACTTAGATTTCGGAATGAAGGATATACACTAGATTAGGCTTAGCTTAAGTGTACAAACAGTATCTTAAAGATGCATAGTAGTAGGTTGACTTTATGTAAGTCGTAAGTCAGAACTGCTTCTTGAATGAATGAATGAACAATTTGACTTCAATTTCTTTTCTTCAAGATATTACTTCATGGAATCAAATTGTATGCTTCAAGATTTTGATATCGTAAGAAACAAGTAACACCCTTTCAAACTATCCGACCATGTACAAATGAGCCACACTTGATGAATTTGATCTTGATCATGCGATATACAAACCGCAATCCGATAAGGAATGTATAAAATGCAAGATGCATAACCGCAAAATGTATACAAAACATACACAAAACAAACAAACTAGAGAAATATTAGAAGTTAGAGTTAGAATACAAACTAATATACAAAAATATGCGAGTTTGCACAAATCCTCCCCGAGGCATATGCCTCCCCGAGGCCTATGCCTCCCTTAAACTATGCATCAAGGGTTTAAGATTCCAATATTGACCACGAGGTGTTGAAACCTTGGTCCATCAAACGCTTTTGTTAATAAGTCCGCCACATTATTATCAAGATGGATTTTAGCCACTTTTATCAAATGTTTTCATAAGCATCTCTTATAAAGTGGTGCTCGATTTCAATGTGTTTCATTCAATCGTGAAAACCGGATTTTTGACTATGCAGATGGTACTTTGATTATCTATATGAATTGTAGTGTTCATGAAGTTGTACCCATAGTCCAAAGAATTGGTTTTGAATCCAGAGGACCCGACCACAAAGAATTTGCAAAGAAGAACATACTACGCTTCAAGAGTGGAGGTAGCCACAATGGTTTGTTTCTTGCATTGCCAAGAAATCAACCTCTTGCCAAGAAATTGGCGACCTCAGTGGTGGATCTTCTATCCGATTTGCACCAAGATAATCACCGCCACTATATGCTTCCAACTTGAAAGGAGATTCTTTTGGGTACCAAAGGCCCAAAAGAGGTTGGCCTTTGAGGTACTTAAAGATCTTCTTGACAAGATTGAGATGGGAAGCAAGTGGAGTGACTTGATGTCGAGAACAAACACTCACAAAGAAAAGTAATATCGTGTCTTGAAGCCGTTAGATACATCAATGAACCAATCATGGACCTGCATGTATGAACATCTGCTGTGTAGATCTCGTTCATTATTTGCTTTAGTCTTTGAGCTTCATAAGGTGTTGTGGCGGCCCTAACACCTTCCATACCAAACTTCTTCAAATGTCCTCACATATTTATCTTGACCGATAAAGATGCCATCTTGTTTCTCACGAACTTGAGACCCAAAAGAAAGTAAGCTCTCCCATAGCACTCATTTGAAATTCACCCTTCATTAGTTCCTCAAATTTCTCGCACCAAGCTTCGCTTCAGGAACCAAAAATAATGTCGCCCACATAAACTTGCACAAGAATGATGTCCGAGTAATTCTTCTTCGAGGAATGAGTTTTATCAATAGCACCTCTCCTATAGCCATGCTTCAAACAGAATGATGAAAGCCGAGCATACCAAGCTCGTGGTGCCCGATGTAAGCCATAAAGAGCTTTAACAACCTTGTAAACATGATTTGGGTGATCAGGGTCTTCAAAACCCTTGGGTTGAGAGACATAAACTTCCTCTTCAATCTCACCATACAGAAAAGCACCCTTGACATCCATCTGATACACCATGAACCCCATGTATGAAGCATATGCCAAGAAAATGCGAATTGCTTCAACTCTGGCAACAGGTGCAAACACTTCATCATAATCAATCCCTTCCTCTTGTCTAAAGCCTTGAGCTACTAATCTTGCTTTGTTTTTTATCACAACACCCCTAGCATCTCTTTTATTCTTCAAAACCCATTTTGTCCCAATGGCATATTTGCCATCAGGGAGTGGAACCAAAATCCAAACTCGCCGATTGTGAAATTGTTGCATTTCTTCTTGCATTGCTTCGAGCCACCTTGAATCATTAAGAGCTTGAGAAACACCGTTGGTTCCACTTGAGAGAGAAAACAAGCAAACAGACAATGCTTGAAGTCCGTGTGATTGTCTCTTTGTCGGTTGGAGACATAAGAGAAAAGCAATTTCGTCCAAACCGAGGACCGGTGATAGCCCTTCTAGTTCTAACGGTGCCGAAGATCACCTATAATGTTGGATCGAGGATGAGCAATATTGACCCTCCGAGTAGTAGGGGTTGACTTCAATGGATGAATCAAGATTAGTGATGGTTGGCTCAAATTCAAGATCATAAGAGGGTGAGGTGAAGATGCCACTTTGGGTTGATGATTTCCAAGATCCAAGGTTTTGGAAAGCGTGTATAGGGTTCACCAAAGTCCAAGATACTTGAGAAGGAACAAGATAGCCTTCAAGCAGATTTGGGGAAGGTAGGTGTGACAGAATCAACTTCAGCAGAAACTAGGTTTCCACCGACTTCTTCATTAGCAACCTCCATTCGGGCCTCGCTTCAAGCTTAGTCGCAAATTCTTGAGTCCAAGCCCAGCAAGGTCCTCAAGATAATGAGAGTCATCTTCATCACTTGAATCAAGAACATCCTTGGAGGTGGTACCGCAATATTGTTGGGGAGAAAGAAGGCACAAGTATGGGTTGCTCATCATCTTCAAACTCATTTTCGTAGTCATCATCTAAAGGACCTGCATTGTTAGTTGGAGAAGCTTGAGGACCCGTGATTTTGGTTAGCCAAATGTCTAGTGTAACCCAAGGAATCGCTATAGTCAAGATCAAAAGACCACGAATGACCTTGTCCTTGAACATTATGCTTATCTTCCAAAAATCTCGTGTTCAACGCCTCTATTTTCTTGGCTTGCAAGTTGTACACCTCGTATGCCTTACTATGAGTGAATAACCCACAATATAGCCATCATCGCCTTTTCATCAAACTTTCCCAATGGATCACCGGTGTTCGTAATGGTCACTTGACAACCAAAAGGTTTTAGGTAGTGAATGAGCGTGAACCTTCCCAAAGAGAAGTTCATATGGGGTTTTGAGTTGTGGTCTTGTAATGGATACCTGCTTAGCACATAGCACGCAGTGCCAACAACTTCATCCGTAACATAGTGGGTAGTTTAGAGTCTGCAAGCATGGATCTAGCAGCCTCTATTAAGGTCCTATTCTTTCTTTCACCACCCCATTTTGTTGTGGGGTTCTTGGATTACTATAGTCCCTTTTGATGCCTTTTGACCCACGTAGTTCTATAAGAATAGCATTTTGAACTCGTCCCATTATCACACCGAATACCCTTAACCTTTTGTTCAACCGATTTTCAACAAGAGTGATGAATTCAACAAGACTTGAGATGTTTCATCTTTGGTTCCGAGAAAGAAAACCCAACAAAATCGCTATAGCCATTAGTGATCACCAAATGTAAGTACTTATGATCAATGCTTCGACTTGAGTTGGACCAAATAGATCCATGTGAAGCAAATCAAGAGGTTCAAGAATGATGCTCATAGCATTGATAGCTTTGTAAGAAGCTCTGTGTTGTTTTCCTTTGTTGCAAGCGACACAATTATGATCATTTGTGAATACTTTGGTGGGAAGACCTTCAACAAGACCCATTTTAGAGAGTTTGTTAATGGTCTTGAAATTCACATGCGCCATTCTTCTATGCCATTTAGTGGACTCATCAAGAGATGCTTTAGCCACCAAGCAAGTGAGGTCACCACCGTTGAACTTCATTAAGGTTGAATGTGTATAAGTTGTGAGTTCGAGGAACTTTCAAGAGAATTGAAGTTTCTTCGGGAGTTTGAAGTCTTTAGACAAAGACAAGACATTCATTCTCGATGAAGAGAACTTTGTTCTTAGTGTCACGATTTGTGAAACAGAGAACAAGTTGAAATGTCAAGTTCCTTAACAAAGTACACATTTTCAAAATCCGATGAGGTGTCTTTATGGTGCCTTTCCTGTAATACTCCCATCACTTCCTCCAAAGGTCACATGGCCTCCTCCTTCTATAGGAACAAAATTGTGCATCATATCCTTGTTCCCGGACATGCTTCGAACAACCACTATCAACAATACCAATATTCTTATGCTTAAGGGATGATCCTACAAACAACAACAAAATATATACAAACGGTTAGAATATGATGGAGGTTCAAGTCATTATCGACTTGAACCCGCCTTTGTGGATCACAGTGTTTAGGGCATGAAGATTTAGAGGATCCACCATTGTTCTTGGTCCTCCATTGGTAATTGGGTCCCTTGTTAGTCCAAGAACAACTCGCCGAGGGCTTCACAAAGAAGGTTCCATATCCCATCCCAAAGATACATAGAGTCAACATATGTAGGCCAATAACCATGTTTAAAGTATGGGCTAGTTGGTTGGACATAAGGTCAGTAATGGACTTCTCCAATGAGAGTCAGATAGTCGCTTGTGGGACATAAGGTGGAATATTAGCAACATTGGTCCACTTAGATTTGTGTTTTCGGTGAGTAGCACATGCACCCAATTTTGTTCATAAAATCACAATCCTTAATCAAATGAAATTTACTTCACATACAAAACATGTCTTCTTCTTAGAAGATTTATTCAAATTGGGAGATGTTTGATTACATGAAGAAGTACTTAAAACAGTTACATTCAAGGAATTGTTTTAACAGATCGATTATTCAAAGATGTAAAGATAAGTCTTCGTGAGAAACCGTCTTGGAAGTTGATTCCTCGCCAGCCTTCCTAGAAGGCTCATAAGTAGACCGGGTGCAGCTTTGGTGTTGGCTCAGCTTGGGAAGGTCGACTTCTCATTTGAATCACGCTTTCATAGGAAGTGGACCTTGATCCGATGAATTGTCACCGTCGAGCAAGAGACAAAGTCATTAGATGAGGTATCGTGGTCCGCAAGTCTTTTGACTTTCTGCCATATAGATGATGTGATCCATCAAAGTCAACAGAGATGGAAAGGTCTGTGGGCATAAATTCACCTCTAATGGGACCAGGGACAGCATGCATATTACCTTCTTTTACAAAGTTTGCTAATCCTGCAGGTGTGGATTTACGACCATCATACCTAGCTTCTACTCCTACATATTTTTGAAAGCCTAATCCTAAGCCAGAGGTTACTGATTGACTGTTATAAAGTTCTCTAGCCAGATTATCACCTGAAATTAACCATTGTTTATTCCTAGCTATTTCCTCAGCTACTTTTTCTTTAAGCTCTAGGTTCTCAGACACAGCTTCATCCTTTGCTTTCTCAGATAGTCTTAAGTAATTATTAGCAACTTCAAGATCAAACTGTAAAATCTTTATTTTTTCTTCATATGCTATTTGATTCTTTTGAAACCACACTTTTTGTCTTTCTACTGTTTTTAATGCTAGTTTATGGGCTTCATTTTCAATATAGCATTCATCAAACTTAGGTTTCATAGCATCATATTCTTCTTTAAGTTCATTGTATCTTAGACTACAACCAAATATACAATTGTGTACCGAGATAGTCCCATCAAGGCAAACCGATCATGCCTTTCATCCAAGTGCACCTTGCCAACAATCCAAGCTTATCGGTGTCATGAGCTTCCTCATTCGCGTGTTCATGGGCGCCCAGTTGACTGCTCGTCCATGGTGAGGAGAGTCAAGCTCCAGCTTCCATTGTTCTCACGATATGAAAGGTAGTTAGCTCCATCTCCACTTTTTTCGTCCTTGCATTCTCTTGAGAAATGCCCCATCCGATGACAAGTGAAGCACTTGACTTTCCTCCTATCAAAGCGTCTTGGTTCCTTTCCTTGAAAACAAACTTCCTTCCACCTTCTCTTCAAACCTTTTGATGTCCACCGACAAGAATGCCACCGCATTTTCAAACTTCATTTCCTCCATTTCAATTGGGTCCAACTGATCAAAGTCTTCATATGCCAGATAATGCTGAGTATCATAATCAGCAACAAAAGAATGAAGAACATCCTCCATCACACTACTAGACCTAGTTTGAGAACATGGTGGAGTAGGACGAGGGTTATGAGGTGGAGTGGGAGCACAAGATGATGATGGAAAGTAGTTGGAGCTCGGAGATGATGGAAAATAGTTGGAACTAGGAGCTTGCACCATCATGTTGGAGTGAGATGTCCCAACAAAAGCTGCATGGCTAGAAGAAGATGTACGGTAGGGAGTTCTGACATCAGGTTCAAGGGTTCTGAGTCTGTTATACAGCTCATCAAAGGTAAGCATATCCAACCCTCCTTTAGCCTTGAGAGCAATACTTACATGTAACCATGATGGAGGTAATGATCGAAGGAACTTTGAGTTGCAGTCATCATTATCAGGTTTTGCATTCAATTTGGTTTAGTGACTTAAAATCCTATGGAACCCGTCAGATCCCTTGTGGATACCTTCTTCTTCGGAGATATTGAAGTCCCGAAATTGTTGTCTTAGCATGGACTTCCTCATTCTCTTTGATTCTTCATTTCCACCGAACCTTGCCTTGAGAGCCATCCATATGTCCTTTGCATCATCCATATGATGAAAATCACAGATGATCTTCGTGTATGGCTTGAAGCGTAATAGTTTTACTTTATGCTCTCTCTGCATAGCCAACACTTCTTCAAAGAAGCTTTTGGTGGAGGCATGATAAACTTCCCATCCTTGTCAGGAATCATTTTCTTTAGACTATTTCCTTTCTTCACTACCTCCCATAGATTCCAATAAATATTGGAAATCCAGTTTTCCATCTTCATAGTCCAAAGTTCATACTCTTCCCTTTTCAAGTAAGGAAATTTACCATTACTGTTTGAGAGACTGAGCTGTTGCATGGAAGTGGTGTTGGTGTTGTTTGTGTTGGTGTTTTCAGTTTCATTATCGGATCCAGGCATGGTGAATGAATGTTTGATTGTATGGGGGTGAGAATGGTTCTTAGTAACGTAGAGACTTTCCCGAGGCTCTGATACCACTTGTTAAACCTCACACAGACCTTGATAGATCTTAAGCACTCGGAGATCGTTAGTGTTGCCTATGTAATCACAAGCAAACTAATAGAAGATCTCTACAACTCGTATAGTAGCGGAAAATGAATACAAGTTATATTGACTAAGAACTCTTTGATCCTCTATGGATCTTTTGATTATAGAAACTCTATGTTTCAAATGTTATACAAGACTTGAAATACTTGACCAAAACTTATCTATTACAAACTATCATGGTTTCTTATATAGGCAAGAAACCCTAATGAGCGTTGACAATTTACGCTCCTAATACTAATATAGACTAAGCATGCATCTAGACAAGCATGCAACTAATCATATTGTTTTGTTAATCATCGTGTTTATTCTGAGTAAGCTCTACATAATACGGCGCCAACCTATACATACTACAACGACTTTTACTCTATACCGAGCTTATCTCTCCCACGTGGTTCCCACTTTCAAGAAGAACGACCTTTAATATCTCAAGTATAACCCGGCAAAATCCATTCTTCTTCTGTGAGAATCTCTTGACGAGAATCGGTAGTTTACCTTAATTCCCAACACTTGTTCCTATACATCTATACTTTACAGCTTGGTCTAGGTTTATTAATTGGTTTCCTATATGATGATTAACAAATTTTGGGATAGAAGTCTTACATTCTTTTAACACTCTCATCTCAGATGAGTCACTAGCACTCTCAAAACATCATTATCAAGCTTACTCTCTTCCTCACTCTTCACAACTGTGTCTTTTAAAGGACCATACTCTCTTTCAAGATCCTTAAAATCCTCTATGCATGTATGAGCTAAATCTTTACCTGGAGGTGATGGAACACCTCTTAGTGGTGGAGGAACTGTATTATAACCCATACCAGACTTAGCTTTATTATATATTTGAGCATTCCAAATTTTATCAATTGACTTAGACTGATGATAACATGTGTCTAAAGTTAAATTGACATTTTCAATTTTCTTTTGAAGTTTTTCAAGCTCCTTTTGGTATGCTTCATTCACAACAGCTGTATGTTCTACCTATCTTCTAAGAAGAATCATATCATCATTATATTTTGACTCATTTGCCTAAAAGTGCTCTATTTGATTTTCTAACACTGCCATAGCTCTTCTAAGATTAGACACAGTATAATTAGCAGTATATAATTCTTGTCTTTCATTAGAATATAAATCATTAAGTCTTTCAACTTCTAGCAACCTACATGTTTTAGAGCAACATTCGAGTTTTGTACCTCGAGTCGAGAAAGCCATCGAGCAAATTCAAGAGCAACAAGAGCAGCATCTGAATGTTCTTCTTCTTATTCATCAGCCATGAAACTCCAATCATAGCTCACACCATCAATAGCTAGCATTGCCTTTGGTTCTTCCACAGTTGGTCCCTTCTTTTGCTTGTACCAAGTAGACCTGTTGTCCTTGGTCTTTGGTCTTCTGCATTCTCTAGCTAAATGTCCAAACTTGTAGCAGTTAAAGCACTCCACTTTCTTCTTGTCAAAGCCTGCAGTATCATCACCATTAATGTGGATAGGCTTGCCTGTCTTCTTGTAGAATTTCTTAGCCCTCATGCTAAGAAGAGCTATCTGCCATTTTATATCCATCTCCTCCAAGTCATCTTCATCAATTTGCTCTATGTCTTCATGAGTTAAGACAAAGCCATCAACTTGTGTGGAGATAAAAGCATAAAAGGTAGGATCTCCAATACTAGCAACCTTCTTCTTTGAACCTGCAGTGGTAACATTAACATTACCAGTGGAAACCTTAGAACCCGCAGTGGCAATATCATCATTACTTTCATCTTGAGATCATCACTTTGTCAGAGGTTGACAACAATGTAAGCTACTAGAGCTTGTACCAAGTTTCCACCTTCTTCAACCTTTGCTCAATAAGTTTGAAGTTGTTGTAAGGTCATTGAGCTTCATTGTTTCTATGTCCGATTTATTTTCCCGACGGTAACATTGGTTTGAAACTCGAAGGAAAACTTCTTAGAAACTTCAAATTGAGGTATTCCTTTTCTACCTCAATGCCAAACACGATCGGATGTGTTACAATCTTCTGAAGTTTGGTGAAGATGCTATCAAGAGAGTCATTGCTTGAAGCAAAGAAGTTTTCATAACTTTGCTTCAATAATGTCTTTTGTGTCTTCTTTGTAGCATCATTACCACCAAACACCGAGCAAATCTCTTCAAGCAGTTCTTTAGCGTCTTGAACTTCTTTGAATGCAATGATCCGGTCTCTAGGAAGAGTCATCGTGACAAACTTCTAGCCTTAAGATCATTCTTCCTTTGTGCCTTTTCAAAGATTTGATTCAGCACGAAACTTTCACAACATCTGTTTCACCAATTTTCAAGTAGTAGTCACTGATTTGAAAGAATCACCGTTTAAATGATCTCCCAAAGAGCATAGTCTGTATGAGGAAGTATTGCTCAATTAGTATCCTCCACATCTCAAACTCATTAAGTTTGAGCTTAGGAAGTCTTGGAGTAGAAGAAGAGTTTGATTGGTTGTTTTCCATCTCCATTGAATTGAGTGAGTAGGTTAAGCTTATTCCTTGGATCTTCTAAAACAAAATATCAGAACCTTTGCTCTGATACCACTTGATGGATCTAGACACACACCTTGTGTCAATGATATTTTGTATAATATTATTAAGCACGCGTAATTTACTTAGTAATACTTAGAAGATGGATTATATGATGTATTGTATGTAAACAAAGATTAAACACAAAACTTAAGCTCCAATATTATTGATAAATAATAGGAGTGATCTTAGCTTATCACTAGGGTTACACCTTGAAGCTTTTGTGAGTAATACGTAGGTAAATTAATAAGTACCTAAGACAATGACCTAGGATCTCCTTTTATACAACAAGGAGTCCTTTACAAGATAAGTATAAAGCTAACATAATAAAATATACACAAGATCTATTCTATACTTATCTAGACGCGTTAACCTTATCATAAACTGATAGCAACGGTAATAATGTTCTAGCGATGGGAATATGTTTCCACTGCTAGTGTTAAACCGAGCAGTGTAAACCACAACTATCCATGGTAACGGATTATTCCCAACAATCCCTCCTTCTGTTTGGGATTAGCCTTCCTCTAGTAAAAAAGAAATTGAGGATGGAAAGGTTCGAAGGCCAACATAAAGCTCCATGGCTTTGAGTCTAACTTAAAGACTCGGTAATAAAGAAAAGTGCTCTTTTGAGAGACAACCCGAATTATCCTTTTTATTTCTTTTTATTTCATTTTTGTCGGGTTTTGTGTTTTTAACTGTTTTTGCAGGAATTGGATATGAATTCACAAGTGATTATAACAGGGACCTGTTATGTCCTACAGTTACGGCGTAACTTATCCTCATGGTTACGCCGTAACATCTCCTCAGTTGCGATTCTCTCCAGGTTATAAACCATTACGGCGTAATCCCATTCTATGGTTACGCCGTAGAAATTCTCCAGTAGCCGATTGCCAGGTTTAACCACAATTACGGTGTAACTACTCTTTAGGGTTACGTCGTAATTCTCCTGCAGTCTTAATTTTTCTAGTATTAACGTAATAACCTTGTATTAGTTTTTAAATGAACTTTGTGGGTATGTTCCCTGTAAGCCCTCACGAGACTACACTCATCCACTCGGGACACCAAATGGTTTAAAAGGCTTGTTGCATATGCTAAATGCAATTGTGATTCCTACGAAAGTGAGTTAGATTTATTTTTGTTTTTCTTTTTCTTTTTTAGAATTATGCTTGTTGGTTAGTGTGATTTCAGTGATTGAAGTTTGCTCGTGGATGCTTAAGCGAAGGCACGATTCTCTTCGTAGGCCTTCTTTCTTTTTAGGAACGAATTTTAGGGGAGTTCTAGCTCTAATTATACTTTCTATTCATGTTTATTTAATGTTTAGTACAAAAGTGACTTTGTACATCTCAAGTGGGGGGACGAGAGTAGAACTATTACTTGAACTTAATTGTCCTCGTTTTTCTAGTTAGTTTTGAAAAATTATGCCATTTTAAAATTTTGACATGTTTTTCTTAACCTAACTAGATTAGACCTAACCGAGCACATGATAACCCTTGATATTTTATGGTGAGATTAGCCTTATCCGTTTCCACCTATTTACCCAAATCTACCAAATTATGAGTGTCTTGGGTAGCTTGTAAACTTTAGAACTTGGCATTTGCATCATTTAGAGACCATAGGCGAGGTATGTTGAGTTCGCAATGTATATGGAATAATCAGTTTGAGAAGGCAATATTTTTAGGATTATGTTCGGATCAGTAAATACCCAAACCCCTAAGTCTAGGATTTAAATAGTTACACCCCAAGTGTTTAATCCCTTAAAAGTACCTAAGACAATGACCTAGGATCTCCTTTTATACAACAAGGAGTCCTTTACAAGATAAGTATAAAGCTAACATAATAAAATATACACAAGATCTATTCTATACTTATCTAGACGCGTTAACCTTATCATAAACTGATAGCAACGGTAATAATGTTCTAGCGATGGGAATATGTTTCCACTGCTAGTGTTAAACCGGCGATGTAAACCACAACTATCCATGGTAACGGATTATTCCCAACAATCCCTCCTTCTGTTTGGGATTAGCCTTCCTCTAGTAAAAAGAAATTGAGGATGGAAAGGTTCAAGGCCAACATAAAGCTCCATGGCTTTGAGTCTAACTTAAAGACTCGGTAATAAAGAAAAGTGCTCTTTTGAGAGACAACCCAATTATCCTTTTATTTCTTTTTATTTCATTTTGTCGGGTTTGTGTTTTAACTGCTTTTTTGTGAATTGGATATGAATTCACAAGTGATTATAACAGGGAACTGTTATGTCCTACAGTTACGGAGTAACTTATCCTCATGGTTACGCCGTAACATCTCCTCAGTTGCGATTCTCTCCAGGTTATAAACCATTACGGCGTAATCCCATTCTATGGTTACGCCGTAGAAATTCTCCAGTAGCCGATTGCCAGGTTTAACCACAATTACGGTGTAACTACTCTTTAGGGTTACGTCGTAATTCTCCTGCAGTCTTAATTTTTCTAGTATTAACGTAATAACCTTGTATTAGTTTTAAATGAACTTTATGGGTATGTTCTGTAAGCCCTCACGAGACTACACTCATCCTCGGGACACCAAATGGTTTAAAAGGCTTGTTGCATATGCTAAATGCAATTGTGATTCCTACGAAAGTGAGTTAGATTTATTTTTGTTTTTCTTTTTCTTTTTTAGAATTATGCTTGTTGGTTAGTGTGATTTCAGTGATTGAAGTTTGCTCGTGGATGCTTAAGCGAAGGCACGATTCTCTTCGTAGGCCTTCTTTCTTTTTAGGAACGAATTTTAGGGGAGTTCTAGCTCTAATTATACTTTCTATTCATGTTTATTTAATGTTTAGTACAAAAGTGACTTTGTACATCTCAAGTGGGGGGACGAGAGTAGAACTATTACTTGAACTTAATTGTCCTCGTTTTTCTAGTTAGTTTTGAAAAATTATGCCATTTTTAAAATTTTGACATGTTTTTCTTAACCTAACTAGATTAGACCTTAGCCGAGCACATGATAACCCTTGATATTTTATGGTGAGATTAGCCTTATCCGTTTCCACCTATTTACCCAAATCTACCAAATTATGAGTGTGCCGGTAGCTTGTAAACTTTAGAACTTGGCATTTGCATCATTTAGAGACCATAGACGAGGTATGTTGAGTTCGCTTAATGTATATGGAATAATCAGTTTGAGAAGGCAATATTTTTAGGATTATGTTCGGATCAGTAAATACCCAAACCCCTAAGTCTAGGATTTAAATAGTTACACCCCAAGTGTTTAATCCCTTAAAAGTTAACAAGTCACTGAGTGCATAGTCTCTCAGTGAGATGTCTTCAGGATACTCAGTAAGAGACAAAGAAGAAGTCTCTCCACTCAGTAAGGCCGAACTTATCGGGTGAAGACTGAGTTAAGAAGAAGATGGTGGATTCAGTGAGTGATGACAATAACTCACTGAATCCCTGAACTCCTCATCAACTACATACACATAAGACAAATTGATCTTGAAGACTGAAGGCTAAGAAGACTGAAGAAAGAGCGGGACAAGGCGGGATAAGTTTGAACAGATAAGACGAAGTCCTTATCAACCAAAGTCAAACTTTCCCTGAATAGCTAACTATCAGGTTCAGTGTCATCACTGACTAGAAGAAAGTAGCCTTGTCATTTACTCAATATAGCCAATGTAAACAGAGACAAAAATACATCCGTATTTTGTCTTCTATATCCTGTCAGTTTGTCCTCTAGGATAGAGTTAAAACCATACTTGTATAAATAGCATAAGAGATGTAGTGAAAGATTTACGCTTGTGCATTAATTGTAAAACACACACACAAGCCATCTTTCACTCCTCCAAATACAACTCTGTCCCTGAGATAGCTCAGTGGTTCCTTTGTAGTTGTGCTCAGACTTAGCCTGAGCTTAGTGAGGAGATACCAAACCTTGTCATTTCAATCCCAACTACTATTCCGCAAGTACTTGGGTAATGTATTCTTTTTGATTCATTTCTAATAAAGAATATAAACGTTGAAAATTATTCAGTGTGTTTTTACTTACATTACTTTCATTCATTGTTCACTATCTGTTTGTTAATTGCTTTAAAACTGTTTTATACGATTGTGAAACGGGAACAACAGATTATCACCAAAATAACCTATCCTTATGTGTCTATCGATTAGTCACCTTGACTTTTTTACCCCCATATTAAACCCTTTTGTTGCACTCACCTTTAGTTCAAGATACCCCTAGATACACCCGTCTGAGCCATTCCTTTCATTTTGTTCACCCAATATATATTGTTTCGTTACACCCATTCGCCTTAGGCTACCGTGTAGTCTTAATTTGTGATCGAGAAGTCATTATTTGCCTAAGTTCAAGGTTCAAGTAGATAGGTTCGGAAATCACGCTTGCGTCAAAGACTTATATTTGAAGATCATTGAAGACCCCCCATATTCTCATTATATGTTCATCTCAAGTGGGGGGATGTTATGTTTTTAGTTATGATGTAAAATAAAAAATAAAAAAAATGTGTTGTTTATTGTTTATTGTAAAGTGCAATGTTATAAGCACTATGATTGAAGCTCATCAAAGATTAAGCATCGAGGAGGCCACCTCGGTCACATTTGAAGAATTAAGTTGGTAACTATTGCACCAACAGTTGAAGAACATGTAATGTGCCCATCATGACGTCCACTAATGGCACATCTACTTGTTATATCATGATCCGGTTTCATCGCCTCAAATCTTGAACTTTGGATGAATGGTAGGCGGTGACAACTTTGTTATAGGTTAAGACTATTTGTTTCATTACTTTTATTTTACACCAATTATTTCTCATGTCTTATCCTACCCTTAGTCATGAAGCGTGTCTAGGTGATGAAGCGAGCAATCTTTGGTGTCTTGGCCATGGATTTGGTTATGTATCATTGATTTTGTCCACTTTGCCGTGACACGTTAGTAATGGCATTTCACCCATAACCCATGTTGTGTCTACCCATATAGCCTTCAAGAATTGTTTAGTCCTTAACTCTAGTGGTGGAGATTTGTGTAACCACCAAGCTCATGATAGAATGCATGCTATGACTGTGCTTTGAGTGATCACCCCGAAATTAACACTTATACTAGATGAGATAATTTGAGTGTTTTGTTCCCATTTTGTGAGGTGTTCGACTTTAATTTATTCTAGCATAAAGGATTTTTAAACTCATATCTTCCAGGTAATGGGGGATATCTTTTTAGAAAATTTTCTAATAAGGTCTACTTGAGGGCAAGCAGAGTTCAAGTGGGGGATATTTGATAACATCAAATAGTCCTATATTTTAAGTATCAATTTCCCCCGATAATGCTCGTATTTTATATCATTTATCTGGATTTACGCTTGTATTTCCTTTATATTACACTTTCAGGTAAATTATGAGCATTGGATCCTAAGAGAAGCGGATTTATGGATTTTCCTAACGATTTATAATAGTATGCCAACTGTGAAGAATCTATGGCATAACCAGTCTCTCACATTACGCCGTAGCTAGAGTTTTGACACAGAAGACCAATTTAACTGCAATTACGGCTTAACTCCCAACTAAGGTTACACCGTAATCATCTAGGTCAATAAATATTTTGCTCCTCCGTCAACTACGATGTAACTCCTCACAAGCATTACGCCGTAGTCTACGCAAAAGAGATCTGTATTGAAGATACGGTGTAACCTTTCCCAAGTGTTACGCCGTAACCTACTTAACGAGAGTATTATTTGGAGAATTATTGAAGTTATGGCGTAACTCTCAACTAAAGTTACGCCGTAACTAGGATCGTGCCTATAAATACAAGCCCTAATTTATGCATTTCACAACATTCACTCACAACTCAAAGTCAGAGAACGTGAAGAGGGTTCCAAAGGCAGATCATTCGGAGCATACGGAGCCATCTCCAAGGGAGGAATCACTCCATATCGATAAGCATTAGCGATCATTTATATCTTTTACTTTTGATTCATGTCTTTCATTATGTTAAACATAGAGTTCATTGTTTCTTATAATATGATCGGCTAAGCACCTTTGGTGCTAGCCTAGTTATGATTCCTTGAATGTTTTGTTTATGTTTTCATGCTTTCGCATAATTGTTTCTAGTCTATGCATGCATAGTTCGAAATGCGGTCGTATCTAGTTGCTTAGGAGAATTGACCAACTGACGCTAAGTAGTTAGGTAGAGTTGGGAAGGGTAAGAATTAACCGACTGACGACCCTTCCTCGCTTGTGCGAACTGACCAAATGATCACCGGTCGTCCGGATGAACTTAAGAAGTTAGGATTGTGTGTCTACGATGCTAGTACCCGGGCACTCATTATTTCGAATCTTGCATGTAGGATACTTAGTGACTTGGCTTAGGCGACTAAAAACACTCGACTCTCAAGGGTTAAACCTTTGACCTCGAGTAGGAGCCTTTGTTGATAGGTTAGGATGAATTGACCAAATGTTGCTCTAACGACTTAAACCCCCACTTGAATCAATTAGAAGTAATAAAACATGAACATTACACGATAGGATGAGTAATTAGGTTATCACACTTTCCCTTTATTGATCACAAATTCTATTTATTTTATGCTTTTATTTCTTGTTTATTAGTTAATTAATCATTTCAGCCTCAAACTAGTTAAAAACAGTGACACGTAAACTTAACTAGAATACGCTCACATAGCTCTTGGGATGACCTCGATTTTACCGATTACTACACTACACACGACGGGTACACTGCCCGTGAGTGCATAAGGTGGACCATAGGTAAACGAGACAATTATAAATATTAAAACCTGGTCATAAATACTGCATCAGTTTGAGGGTGATATGTGATACTCATTTCCAAACGTGTTCCTAAGGCGTCCTAAAGCGATTGCCAAAATCTAGAAATGAATTGACTGTCTCGGTCATAAATAATCGAGACTGGCACTTCGTGTCTCGTAATTATTTCCTTGAGGTAGATTTCGGTCAACTTATCCATCTTGTCGGTCTCTTTGATTGGCAGGAAGTGTGCAGATTTAGTAAGTCGATTAATGATTACCCAAATCATATCGTGACCTTTTGTTGTTTTGGGAAGCTTGGTTAGAAAGTCCATGGTGATCCTTTCTCAATTCCATTGAGGTAGCTTAGGCTTTACCAATAGTCCGGATGGCTTCTGGTACTTAGCTTTAACCTTCGCACAGGTTAAACACTTGCTGACATAGGTGGCAATATCGGCCTTTATATTCGGCCACCAATAAAGTTTCTTGAGATCATGGTACATCTTGTCCGAACCTGGATGAATGGAGTACATTGACTTATGTCATTCGTGCGTAATCAAGTCTCACAATCCTCCACAAAGTGGAATCCAACTTATGTCCTTGAAGCATAATATTCCATCTGATCTCTTTACAAAACCGTTTTCACTCTTAGGCATACCGTAGAGGTTTTCGCTTGGCCGATTCTCCTCTTTAAGTGCTTCATTCTGAGCTTCAACGATTTTAGACGGGAGGGGTGAACGAATAGACATTCCCAAGGATCTGACTCTTAGCGGTTTAATTCGCTCTTTTCTGCTGAGAGCATCTACTACTACGTTTGCTTTACCTAGATGATAGCGAATCTCACAATTGTAATCACTGAGCAACTCAATCCATCGTCATTGCCTCATGTTCAACTCCTTCTGATCAAGAATGTGTTGAAAAACTCTTGTGATCTGTGTATACTGTACATTTCGTACCGTATAGATAATGTCTCCAAATCTTAAGAGCAAATACTACTGCTCCTATTTCTAGATCACGGTTCGTATATTTCTTCTCGTGAACCTTCAGTTGTCGAGAAGCATAGGTGATAACTTTCTCTCGCTACATTAACACAGCTGCTAAACCCTTGTGTGATGCATGACAGTAAACTACAAAGTCATTGCTCCCATCTGGCAATGCCAAAA
This sequence comes from Chrysanthemum lavandulifolium, assembly GCA_022545495.1. Taxonomy (NCBI): domain Eukaryota; kingdom Viridiplantae; phylum Streptophyta; class Magnoliopsida; order Asterales; family Asteraceae; genus Chrysanthemum; species Chrysanthemum lavandulifolium. Next base: position 287,894,367 of record CM040239.1, on the reverse strand, counting down.
TTGGAGCATCGCAGAGTTTCTGTTTTAAAAGTTGAAATGCGGCTTCTTGATCTTCTCCCTATACGGACTTCTTATTCTTCTGGGTTAACTCAGTTAAAGATTTAGCGATCATTAAGAAACCTTCAATGAATCGGTGATAATACCCGAAAAGACCTAAGAATTGCCGAATCTCTGTAGTTGAAGTAGGAGCGGCTCAATCCTTGATGGCCTTGATTTTTGCAGGGTCAAAGTGAATGCCTTGACTATCAATCACGTGCCCAAGGAATTGCACAGTCTGAATCCAGAAATCACATTTGGAGAATTTCACATACAATTCCTCCTTCTTAAGTAACTCCAGGATAGTCCTTAAGTGCTTCTCGTGTTCCACTTTGTTGCAGGAGTAGATGAGAATATCATCTATGAACACAATCACGAATTTGTCCAAGTATGGCTTGCACACGCGGTTCATGAGATCCATAAACACAGCCGATGCATTGGTTAGACCGAAAGGCATCACTTGGAACTCATAGTGACCGTAACGGGTTCTAAAAGTCGTCTTGGGGATATCTTCTTCCCTAAATCTTAGTTGATGATAACCCAATCTCAAATCAATCTTCGAGTACACACTCGATCCTTGCAACTGATCAAACAAGTCATCGATTCTGGGTAGTGGGTATCGGTTCTTCACCGTAAGTTTGTTCAACTCGCGATAATCGATACACATTCTGAAGGCCCATATTTCTTCTTGAAAAACAAGACCAGAGCTCCCCAAGGTGAGGAACTTGGTCTAACAAATCCTTTGTCTAGGAGTTCCTTCAGTTGGTCGGATAATTCTTTCATCTCCGTAGGTGCTAACCTATAAGGTGCTCGTGCGACTGGTGCAGCTCCAGGCACTAATTCAGTTTGGAATTCTACTTGACGAGGTGGTGGAAGTCCTGGCAAGTCTTCGGGAAAGACTTTCGGGAATTCGTACACGACAGGTACATCTTCAAGTTGCTTCTCTTCTGACTTCTTCATTACTTGGATTAAGAACGCATGACATCCTTTATCTATGTCCTTCTGGGTTTTGATACAGGATATTAGATCCAATTTGGACGTAGCTCTGTCTCCTTGGACCATTAAGGTTTCGTTTCCATACGGAATTCGGACGCGTTTCTGGTGACATATAATCTCTGCTCGATGCTTTGACAACCAATCCATCCCAATTATGACATCGAAGCTTCCGAGTTCAATAGGCATTAGGTCGATGTCGAAAAGATGGTTTTGTAGGTATGGCTAGTGGGGATGGAAAAAGTGGAGTGGGTGCGGTCTCACCCTCCACAAAGGGCTCAGTGTCACAAGAGTGTGCTGAGACGGGAGCGGGTGAATTTGGTGATACTGGAACAGTAGCAGAGGATAAAGCATCATCGACCTCGGAATCAGAGGTGATGACAATAGGGTATAAGGATGAAGACATATCTTTGTAATAACCTGGTATAAAATAAAGGTCAATATCTCATATAAGCTAAGTAAGTGCAAGTGCATATAGTAATTGTGTCATGGTATCATGGTTATTGTCTTGGCCTAAAATGCAACCTAGTTCTCTATAACCTTGGCTCTGATGCCAGTCTGTAACACCCTCAAATTTTACGCAGAGGAATGGTATTGAGGAGCGTTACATATGTAGCATACATCACAAGATAATAAAGAACGTACTCTATATGAGACGTTTTGAAAACAATACATTCAAGTTTTCAAAATAAAATAGTTCAACATTGTCAAGTTACACTTCGTACACTAAAGCAATAATTAGGTAGTTCCACTGAATGTACTCAAACATAATGAAGTCTTGAAAAGGATTTGACATGCAAGTGATCACTGTGAATGGTGTTATATACACTCCATCTTAGTTACCTGAGAATAACATGCTAAAATTTGTCAACAAATATGTTGGTGAGATCATAGGTTTAAAGTAAATGAAATTATTGAACCACAAGATTTTGTAAGGTGTGACCAATGTAACCCAATGGCACGAAATAAAGTATTCTATTGTCTAAGCTAATGACACTGAAGCGTTAACAAAGTAATGAATGCCCGAATACAACTGTAAAACCCGCACACTTGTGACTTACTCAAATATTATGCGTCCGTCCGACTCGTACTAATGGTTAGTAGAGCTTATCCAACTATGGACGGTGGTGTCAACCCCAATAGATCTATTCATAGCATTTGCGCTTACTCACAAAAGAGTAACTAACGGTTCATGATTATGGAGGTAGTAATAGTAATTGGGTTATCGGGACTTAGACCAGTAAGCAACAGAAATTTTGTACTTGCGTTCAATCGTAAAAATAAGCATGTATTCTCACCCCAAGTAAAAAAAGATTTATAAAATATGGGGCTATGAACTCACCTTAGTGAAGTAGTCTGCAATCGAGTAAATTCAATTAGTAGTAGTGTGACGTACCGACAAGCGACCTATAATGACATGGCAAGTCTTAGCTCGTAGTTTAATTGAGTTTAGAATGTTTATATTATCTTTGCTTGTGTGGAAGAATTTAAATTGAAATAGTTTTGGCAAATATTGGCAAATATTGGCTAACATTGGCTTTCGGAAGTGCTTAAGTATATATTTATATATAATAGAAAGTATCACAAATGATAAGTCTTTGGTTCGTCGGTAACCGGAAGACGATGTACGGAAAATATCACATATAAATAGTAAACGTATTTGAATTATAGAAATGTCGTTTAAAATATATATATCTATATATAATTAATATTAGTTAATAAGAAATGTATAAAATCTATGTTTCAAGTAATAGTTTTATTATAATAGTTTAAAATTAAATAAAATATACGCTTATAAGTTATAAGAGCTATTTAGAAAATTGGGTGGTTTTAAGTTTTATGTGGCGGCTAAGTGTCATAAGTCGTTATTATATAAAATGAATTTCGTTTAGTTTGAATAATACATTAATTGAAGTACGGATTAATAATTTAAATAAAAACTTATGTTATAATTTGGTTATGGTTTATGTTATGATTATGACACATGTCGAATAAGTTTTATGTTTTATGTCGGGAAATGAACGGGTTGAGTCAGTCGTGAACGAGGCACGAGATGGACCGAGGAAACAAGTAGTTGTGACTCTATGATAATTCGGTACACGCTATATTATGCCATTTTATTTGTTACCATTTGCAAGTTTTTAGTTTTAAAAAGAATAAAACATATAATCTGTTTTTCTTACTTATACTCAACGCCCCCCCCCCGGGCCTATTGGGCTCGACACACCCTCAACCGGTGATAACCCAATTCTCCCACTTAGATCCATTGGGCTCCATATCAAAATCTGGTACTAACTTATGTATCATAGATTCATAGTTATGAAAACAAATTTTGTCACAGTGAACTTAGCAAATTCTTTCCTGCTTGCTGAATACAAGCATATACATGGTTTGCTTAGTCCTTGTAATTAACTCGAAACAAAAACTAAACATAGGAAGTGGGTTTGGCCAAGATGTGGCTCGAACTCGAGACCTCACGGTATGGCTGTCGTAAGAAGGGAAAATCAAAAATAAACTAAAACTTACAAACAAGCAAATTGCTTAAGCACAACCTACCAAAGCCAACGATTATACCACATAAATTTTCAGATTTATTCGGGGTTCTTATATCAATCGGTAAATAGAAAAAAGAAAAATATATAAATCAAATCTCACAAAAAAAAATTCCATGGGTCGACTGGAACAAGATTTCATTGCCGAATCATGAACAACTCCAAACCAGTATCTTTATCAATAAACCAATAATCAAAATACAAGAAAAGAAAAATCAGTGAACATTACAGTTAGAAGTCGGTCGGAAAGGAAAACAAGAATCCAAAATAAATTAACCATGCCGAATCCACAGGCACCACCAAACTCTCCAAATACCCTTTTTAATTTTTGGTTACAAGTGTGGTATTACCCTGTGAATCGGTGAGATTAAAAAGAAACAAAAATGGATGTTTTGACTATCTCTTTTGCTGAATCGGTTTTGATCACTATTGTAAAAATCAGCCCAGGCGGCCGATTAATCCCTGTATAATCGTTGATCGCTCACTAAGCGCATTGATTTATCATAATCGGCCTATTTAATCGGTTTGATAAAAGATCGCTTAAAAATCGGTCAAAAAACCGATTAATCGAACAAAATCGGTCTAATCGGATTAATCAAACAAAATCGCTTAAAAATCGGTCGACAAAATCGCTTAAAAGTCGGTCAACAAACTGATTAATTGGTCAAAGATCGCTTAAAAATGGTCAACAAACGAGTAATATCTATGGTTGACTTTGAACTTTGAAGAATTGTGTATTATGTTTATATTTGAACACTTGAAGTATTTTGACTTTGATGCACTATACTTATCTCATACATATAATATATATATTATCTAAAATAACAATTTTGTGCATAAAAATTCCAACATTGGTTTTGATGCTACCTTATTTGGAGAAAAATAATTATCAACACCATCTATCTAAACACACCAGTGACCTCTTGTGGGAAGACGAGAAAACTGATGAAAGGGACGGATCGTCCCTCTTGTTTCTTGATTGACCAAATATTGATGGTGATAGATGAGGGTGAAGGTTGTTTATCATCAAAAAGGAATTTTGTGGTTTTTGAGGTTGGAGGGGCTTGGGATTGATATCAGAAGAAGAAGAAAAAAATATGAGAAAGAAAAGAAAAGAGGATTGGGGGTGTATACTAGTAGAGCCGGCAAATTGGGTATTGTTAAGACTGTTAAGAGAAAAAATGTACTATGCAATTTTTTATTTTTAAAATATTTGTTTTAGTATTTTAGGTTCAATATTTAACTTTTTGATAAATAAACGATATCCGCCATACTCAAACCACCAAAGCTAAGTATTAAACGAGTTGTTTTCATGTTTGAAACTTATATTATTCGCGCGCACCGGACCTGTTAAGACCTGTTAAGACACGATTTGCCAGCTCTATATACTAGGGTAGGATTTTATTAGGTTTAGTATTATTATTCTTATTATTAATTGTATATTGTGTACCCCGTGTCCCGCTGTAACTCAACAAAACACGGTATTTTATTTCGCCAAAATGCCCGAAAGATAAATTTTTGGTAACTCTTTTATAAACGTTAGGTAGAATCAAAATTATTAACTCGTATTAATAATTATTCGACTTAAATCATATATATTGCTATGTCGGTACGCGTGTGGACTCGTTTATCGAGATAACCTCTTCGTAGCGTGATCGGGATAACTTTTTTAAATTTCCCGAGTATATGATATGTATATTACGTTAATTTTTCTTTGGTGTTAGTTAAAACGTGGGATAATTTTTTATGTGTGCCTCAATTGTTTAAAATTTTTGAACCCGTTAATGAACTTGTAATGAAAGAAGAAGGGAGTGCTTGTTTTAAACTTGTCAAGTGAGACATGGTAAAATGGACGTATTTATCGGGAAAATAAAATAATAGGTGTTTAACCATAAAATATAATATATTTCTACAGTACATGAAAGTTGTTACCGTGAATATAATATTTATGATTATTTTTCATTTTAACTTAGAAAATCACATGCAGCGTGAAGGATTTAAAAGTGTAAAAGACGAAGATGATATAGATGACGATGAATATTGGGAGAAAAAGTTACCTGAGAGTTATCAATGCTATATTAAGATGTCAGACAAACCTTTAAACTACACCACTAAAAAGGAGCTCGACCAAAGTTTTTGTCACGGTTTCCTTGCCGATAAGGGTGAATTGGTAATAATTTTCTTAGTGGTCAACCTATTTTTTGTAGTAAAGTCGATACATATTTTGCTTTTGATAGATTCCATCATAAACAAGAGAATTGCTAGACCCACATAAAAACTTTCACAAAACACTTCATAAAATGAGGTTGCATTGTTTGATTGGCTTAGTAAAAAAAAGAGAGAGAAACTATAACCAAATGCACCAATCAAATAATGACAACTTATTTTGTGAATGTGTTTTGTGAAAGTATTTTAGTAAGTCTAGCAATCCTCCACAAACAAACACTTACAGTTTGTTAGGCAAACATAACAAAAAATCAAAGATTAAATGTAATAATTATAGCCACTTACTTTTTAACTCTTTTTTAAATGTTAAATGTCTTATAAACTATTTATTGTTAAGTAAAACAATTTTTATCATCATTTTGAATGTAAAATCATTTTTCATTAGACACACACTTCTATATACCTTCAACGAACTTGTTTTATGATTTTCTTTTTGCGAATGTTAAAATTTACGCCTTAAAAATCATATGTGATTTATAATTTAAAAATCACATGTGATTTGTGATTTGAACTTTGAACACATATAACAAATCACACGCGGTTTCATATTGTGTAATATTAAATACTACTAAAAGTTTGTCGAAATTATATTGAAGTGCGCGTCAATTGAAAACAAAAAAATTGGTATTCCTATATCTTTTGTTGCTTAACGATTTACTCTTTAAAAGATAGTTGATTTTTAAAAACAAAGGTGAAAATTCAGGTCCTTTTTGTTTCGATTAAAATTTTTATTCATTAGGTCTTTTTTGCTTATGTTTATTAAACAAACCCTCACCTAATTGGTCCATTCATTCATATCCATATCCATGATCTTCTAACATTATTTTTTTTTGTCAACAGTGGTTTTCAATTTGCAAATCAACCAACGGGATCTGTTCATTACTATCGGCTAATAAAATCTTAAGCTATCATTACCAAACTAATTTTATATATCTATCCAATTCAAGGTTCTCCATACCTAAACTCGACTACATATGTAACTTTTATCTTGTAGTCGCCGCCTCTTTGTCGCCATAACTACTGCTGCTCCAGTAGTTGCCATAAATTCTGATTCACATGATGAGAGTGCTACTGCTGGTTGCTTCTGAGTGCACCAGTTAATAGGTGATTCTCCAAAATAGAATACTATTCCAGTAGTTCCTTTTCCTTGATCAGTATTGATTCCATAACTAATGTCACTATAACCTGTAATTTTGCAACCGCCGTCTCTTTTTTATATAACACCATGCTCCTTGGTTCCTTTGATATATCGGATTACTTGGTTTATTGCCTTCAAATGGTGATCCTTTGGTTTTTGCATAAATTTGCTGAGTAGTCCGACCTAGTAACTTAGATCTGGTCTAGTGTGTAGTAGATACCTGAGACATCCAATTAAGCTTCTGTAATATGTTTCGTCAACTGGATTTCCATCTTCCGCCTTGACCAACTTTGTTCTCGTGTCCATAGGTATCTTTGTGTCCTTACTTTCCATCATACTTGCATCTTTCAAGATTTTGTTGAAGTAACCTGTTTGCTTGATTGTAATCTCTCCTTCGTTCTGAGTAACTTCTATCCCGAGGTAATAAGACAGCAATCCTATTATGTTGAAGACTTGATAATCATGGGCTCATTTCAAATAGACAAACTTGATAATCATGGGCACTTCCATGGTTTACACAAAGAGAAGCAAGGCTTTGTTGGAATCACTCCTAAACCTAAATCAAGTGTTAGTGATTCATATGTAATAGTTAGCTTAAATATGGCCTTTATGTTTGTTATTAGCTTAAGCTTATGTAGAAGGCCCGTGAGCTTAGACCCATGTCCATTAAGGAAAGGAAGGGAGTAGGAGTGTTGCCCTAGCTCCCCTTCCTATAAATACTTTGGTATAACCCTCACTTGAGGGTTGGTTGTTCAATTTATTCTCTCTTTCACTACTCACGCATAACCGTCCTTATTAGTCTTACGCGTAGTGTTTGTTTGAGTGATTTGTTCATCCGATCTTCTCTCTATCTCTTTCTATTGTGCTTGTGTTCTAAAACTAGTGACCTAACAGTGGTATCAATCGCCTACTAGTTGGGTGAATCGTATTACTTTTGAAGTGGGTTTTGGTCCTACGCGTAAAGAATACGAGATACTTTGGTTCACTTAAAAACACATTTTTACACTTTTTAATCCAAGATTCTTGTCCTTTCAACGTTTTAAGGTGTTAAAATAACTGTTTTTGGCAAAAAGTTTCAAACTTTACGCGTGGATACACGCTTTTGAGCTTGGTTTTAACGAGGTATCCGCTTCACGCATAACCTGCTTTTAGACACTTTGGATCATCAAGTTTCACACTTTTGTGTTATCTTGGTGATATTCAAGCTATTTCATCACAAAAATCTGGTTTAGAAACATCTTTGGGCAAAAGTCATTTTTTACGAGTAGTTCTACGCATAACGAAACCCTAATCTTACGCATAAGAATTCCGTGGTTTGATCTTTAGTTTTCGTGGTTTACTCCGTGTTTTCTTGCTTGGATAAGCCTGAAAATATGTCGACTTGTGATATCTTTTGCACTGTGATAGTGTACAAGATCACTTGGGCTAAAAACCCTAAACTTACGCATAAGCATAAGCTTACGCCAGAACATCCCACGATAAGATTCATCTTATGCCTAAGCCTAGTCTTACGCATAAGGTAATCCTACGCCTAAGTTTTCACGCCTAACTTATTGTTTACGATAACTTTAGTGTATTTTCCCGGTTACACGTAAGCTAAACCCACGCGTAACTCTTGTCATTACGCTGTAACTTTGGTGTTTTACGCATAAGTGCTACTTGGTTTATTGTGATTTCTACGCCTAAGGATACTTCATCAACAAAGGTTCATTCGACTACAAAGATCCATTTTATAACACAAGTTTTTCAACATGTCACAACCACCATACTCTAACTATTTCCCTTACACTTATACTCAATGACAACAACAACTAAGTCCACAACATCAACAATGGAATCAACAACAAGCAATTTATCAACAACAATTTAGTCAACAACATACTCCACAACTGGGAGCAATTCCACCACCACAAATGGTTCAACCACCACCAAGTCTTCAAGTTCAACCCTACACAAAGTCACAAACGATTTCAATCAACATCCATCAAGGAACACTATGAAGGAACCCACTTGGTTTGCAAAGATGTGTGAAGCTTTAAGCAGCCAACAATCAATTCATGAGGTCGATCACTGATAGACCTCCAATGCTCACTCCGTGCAACTACGATCAATGGGTAATTAGGTTCTTTAGGTTTTGTGATCGAAGAAGCCACATGGAAAGTTCTTAAAGAAGGTTATCTTGAAGGTCCATTTCGATGCCATCATGTCATTATACCCGGAGATTCAAATGCTAATCCACTAAGGGATGAACAATCCAACATTGCATCATTGCAGCACGAATCCAAAAGAACTTCTACACTATGAAGTCGATGAGCTTGCAATGCAATATATCCTTTTAGGATTACCAAACCCAATTCTTCAAGTGTTGATGCTCAAAAGATCGCAAAGGCAATGTGGGAACACATTCATCTACTTATGGAAGGATCTCGCACTCAATCAGAGGATATGGAATCTAAAATTTACTTGGCTTATGAACAGCTCATGATTGAACCGGAGAGACAATAGAGTCTTATCATCATCGATTCTCGACATCATAAATGATTTGGATAAACACAACATCATCATGCCAAGAATTGCGCTAATACTAAGTTCCGAGTAGTCTTGGTCCCGAATGGGAGAAGTCATCATTTTTCTCCGCTGCTTAAAAATATGCATCATTCTACATACGGATTGTTGTACGATTACCAAGCCTCATCAAAAGGAAGTTGATAATGAAAGGATTCTCGATGCTCAAATTGCTTCATCTTCACATCCGGAAAATCAACAACTTGCCTTGTATGCTCAAAGCAGATATCCTACTCAACCAAAGAACTCAACCAACGCCACAATCACACCAAATGACCAATCACAAGAATCTCAACAAAATCAATCGGTTCCTTACAACAACAACAATGATCATGCACTTTATAGTCAAGTTAATGAGGAATCCGATCCGCTCAAGCATTGCAACAAGGATTTGTTATGATTGCTAATGCTTTTGGCCGTTATACAAACAAATCCAACAATCGCATTCGCTCCTCATCAAACACCGTGAATCATTTGTTGTGAACAATGGATGAGTTGAAGTTCAAAATCGTGGTTATGGTCGTCGATGGGCGGTGGTCAAGGGTTTAATGCTAGGGGTAGGAATAACAATGAGCTCTAGTGGTGGAACAGGAAATGCTCGAATGGGTTGAATGGTCTTCGATGCTAAAATTGCAATGAGAAGGACACTGGCTAATGCATGCCCAAAGCCGAGGACTAGGGGCGTGCTTATCACAAGGAGGCTTTACTTTTGGCTCTTAAGGATGAAGTCGGTGGAACTCTCACGCATAAAGAACACGATTTCATGGCGTATGCACTCGAGATGATGATATGGAGGACTTGCAGGCCAATGCATGTGTTATGTTGATGGCTAATATGCATGAGTTACACATGCGTGACACAGCCAGATGTATGACATCGATGGCTTGTCTCGTGTACCGAACAAACCATATTTATCTCGATCTAATATCTCGCCAACATCCGAATCCGCAAGGCTCGAATGTTCAAAATGAGTCATCCACATCTTATTCCGACGATTTTCAATTAGACCTCAGTAGTTACATTTGACGATCAAGATGACCTTATGGTTTCCATTGATAATCAAATTGACTCCGTAGTTATACTTGAGGATCTAAATAATGATCATGTGGTGACTCACGTTGAACACGCCGAACTTGTGCCTCATCCAGATGTTGATCCGTGGCTTAAAAACCAACAATCCATAGTGGAAGAATGTCGTCCAGTAAATCAGGACTTGAAAAGTAAAAATGCAATGTTAACCAAGGATTTTGAATGTTTACAAAAGCAACTCAACTTTTTCAAAACTCAAGAAAAATGTGAAAAAGGTTTTGAAGTCACCTTTGCTAAATCTCATCAAAACGAAAAATATTTAGAGAGACAGATGCGTGATCTAGCCGCTTCAAGAATGCTTTGTTGTCGAAATAGAACAATCGAAACATGAACATAAAAAGCAAATTAACGCTCTCACCTTGGAAAATCAAAAGCTAAGGTCGAGTTGTTAACTTGTCAAAACAGTTCTCTGCATACAAAAAGCATTCAACGAAACGAATAGATGATCATCTTGAAGAAATTATCGACTTGCAAAACAAACTTAAAGAGTTTAAAGCTCATTGTTTACAAACATGGTGAGTCGGTCACGCCTATTGAAAAGTTTACTTTAAAACCCAATCCAAATGGATATGGACCGAATCTTGTCGACATAAACCTAAGCTTTCAACCAAAGCATTCAAACCAAACCTCGAAGTTTCCGGCGTAATATAAAATTGATAATTTCATTATGAGTGTTGTTGAATATCATCGTCAAGAGGAATTAGATGCGTAAACGCGAGTCGATCAAAATTAGAAACCGTTGTTTACAACAAACCTTTAATTATTCAAAACCGTCACTTTCGTCACACCAACGGATTCTTCTAACACACCAAGGGTTATCATAAAACGCGTCGAGTCTTCTAATGTTAATCCCCAACCGATTATGCACAAATTTATGGTCCTTTACCTTCCATTAGTGAAGTAAACTCAAAACCCGAAAATCGCAAAATTCTTAGATATTTTGACCTTTTCATGGTCGACCTCAAAACTTTACAACATGAGATAGAATATCATTCAAATCAAAGTTCAACATTTTCAATCACCTCGGCGCGAGAACAAAGAGACATTTTTCGAAAAATCTTTACCAAATGTTAAAATTTGAAAAATTATGCATTGTCTTGGGAACGGACTTTCATAAGGAACTTGGAGTGATGAAGGTCGTTTCGAAAATGTAAACATCCATTTCTAATACTAAACGAAAAGAAAATGTTGCGAAAAGATGTTGATCGACTCTTGAAAGATGTTATCTCAGGCCGATATCCATAATGTTGTGTTATTGAATTCTTTGTCATATGCATCCGATTATATCTCACCGATATTGTTGATAATGTTGTAAATGCTGAGAATATCGATAATGTGCTTCGATCAAGTCTTTAAAAGTTGAAAATGAACGCCTCTTAAACGAGATTTCAAATGCAAAACGTCGCCTTCAATGGTGTCAAAAAATTGTCAAAATCGTGAACTTGCTTCATAAAACAAAATCCACCAGTTGCAATCAAACAATTTTAATCCAAAATTTGAGCAATGGATGATCAAAACGTGTCTTTGAAAAGTCAAATCTCAAAATATGAACAAGAACTTGTAAATGTTAAACAGAATATGGTGTCATATTTGATTTACCCAATAAGACTCGTCATGAAGCATCAAACTAACTTGATTAATATCTTGCACACACTAGAGAAGTAATGAATTTTGCCGGTAATATTCGCTCGAAAATCAAGATTTGATCCCACTATCTTTAAGTTAAGAGAAATGTTAGGAAAGTATGAACAACTTCCGCCTCGTGATTAAGAGAATAGCACCAAGAACACTTAGTAATCGTGAACCTAGAATGCCTACCGCCAAAACACAAGTTTCTAACATGCTTCCTTCATCTGAAACAGAATAGTTGTCTCTTTTCCAAACGTCCGCACTTCACGACTTAGAGCACTACATCAAGAATAGGAAGTTGCGACCTAAGAAAAGATCAATAAGGAATGCTAAAGTAGAAGAACACCCTAGGACTATGAATAAGACTCACGTTGCTTCCACTATAGATATTGCGTTTGGCAAATGTAATAGAAATAGTGATGTAACTAATGCTAAACCTTTAAGTACTTTTGATATTCAATCGATGCACCTTGTGTTATTTGTCGAAAAGTATGAATTCGATTGTCATGACAAATGTGTTGCTAAAGCTATCATCTCTCGCTTAAGGAATCCTAAGAATCGGAATACCTCTAGGCCCACTAATCATTCTAAGTCTCGTGCTTGGTAGACCGCCCTTTAGATTCTAAGAACCGCATTAATGTCCTCGAGCTCTAGTTTCACCTCCTAGAATGTAGTACCACCTAGTGCATTCACTAAGACTAAAGCAAATACTAGTTGGAGATGGCGTAAATGGATATATAACACACTAGGATTTAAATGGATACCTAAAGTTATTGATGTGTGTATGTCTACTATAATCGCTCAGGAACCCTCTAACATTTGGGTTCCACATCTACTTCTATTCCATCCGTGGTCGCATGTGTAATGCGGTGATACGAGATCATTCTCTCGATTGTTGATAGCGGATGTTCCCGGGCACATGACAGCAACCTTAAACTGTTATCAAACTTTATTGCAAAGTTCATTGGCATCGCCGATTCGGAATGATCACTTGCAGCCTATCATGGGCTACGGAGACTATATCAATGGGAACATCGAAATTAGTAGGGTTTATTATGTGGAAGGCCTCGGTCACAACTGCTTTCGATGAGGTCGCCTGTGATGGAGATTTGGAGGTTGCTTTCAGGAGAAATCTTGTTTCATTCGTGATCTACAAGGAAACGACCTTATGTCCGCTCGCGTAACTCAAGTCTTTACACTATCTCTATGCAAGACATGGTTGCTTCATCTCCCATCCGCTACTTTCAAAGGCAACATCAACAAAATTCGCTATGGCACCGTCGTGCCTCACATTTAAACTTTCAACTATAACCAATCTTGCTCGACACAAACTAGTTGAAGGTCTCCCACGATTTCGGTATTCTAAAGATCACTTTTGCTCACCGTGAACAAGGAAAAGCACTCGTGCTCATTTTCCTTCAAAGGTGGAACACGACCGCATGTGCTTCATCTTCTTCACATGGATTTGTGTGGCCCGATCGCGCGTGCAAACGATCAATGGCAAACGCTATATCTTAGTAATTATTGATGACTATTCACGATGGACTTGGGTCTACTTTCTTCAAGCAAAGACCAAGCTCCACAAATGATCATCACCTTCTCACGAAAATTCAAGTTCAGCTCGGAACACCGTCCGCCAAATAAGAATGCATAAAGGAACCGAATTTGTTAACCAAACTCTTCGAGAATTTTATGAGAAAGTAGGAATTGAGCATCGATATCTATTGCACGAACACCGTAACAAAACGGAGTTGTTGAAAGACTAAACCGAACGTTAGTGGAAGCTGCAAGAACAATGTTAATCAATGCTAAACTTCCAGATTACTTATGGGCGTAAGTTGTATCTATCGCATGCTATACTCAAAACCGTTCTATGATTACTAAACGCCACAACAAAACACCTTTTGAGCTTCTCCACAACCATAAACCGAATCTCAAACACTTTCATGTATTTGGATCCCTTTGCTATCCGAATAATGATCGTGATGATTTTGAAAGCTCAAAGCCAAAGTCGACATTGGAGTCTTTATTGGCTATTGTGAGAATTCTAAAGGTTACGGATCCGAATCGTCGTACAAAACCGTTATGGAAATGATTCATGCTCATTTTGATGAACTTACGGAAATGGCTTCGAGTATACCAACTTAGAACCCGTCACAACCGATTAAACTTCCTCAAACCCCATCATCACCGAACAAAGCCCCCACTCACTCACAACAAATGGAAAGGTTATTTGCTCACTGCTCGGTGACGATATTGATGAACGTGCTCGTGTGTATCCGATGTTTCGCCGCTCAACCCGATACTACTCTTATACCGATACACCGCTACAACAACTAATGTTGAAGAAGCACCACCGATTGACTCCACCACAACATTGAACAAACCGCTTCCAACAATGATGAACCGGTGATGATGCTCTTAATGAAGTACCCCACCGCAGATTTCGATCCAAATCGTTCTTTAACCCGTTTGCTAATGAAGCTGTTGCACCTGATGTCGCGGAATCATCAACAAACCATTTGAATCCTCAGAATCTGCACAATGTATACCAACATCAACCCTCTACACATCAATGGACAACTAAAAGAAACGGTTTGTGTCAGCCAACCAGAAGGATTCGTTGATCCCGAGTTCCCGAACCATGTCTACAAACTGAACAAAGCTCTGTATTGTCTCAAACAAGCTCCTCGGGCATGGTACGATAAGCTATCATCTTTCCTCATTGCTAATAACTTCACCAAAGGTTCGGTCGACCCTTGATGAGTGCGTATTTACTCATCATTTAAGGTCAAATCTGAGCTGCAAAACATCGAAAAACACTCCGATATGCATCAAAATATTGAAAATATCTCAAAATTATGTTTCAGATGCAAAATTATTGAAAACAAATGAAAACGAACAAAGTTTGCATACTTGGCAGTTTCAGTCCCCCAACTTTCAAAAATTAGCAACTTTAGTCCCTGGAATTTTAATAAATGACAGAATTTACCCCTGGACATTTTAATTTGGAAAATAAACATTTTTAGTCCTTTGGTAATTCTTACTTGTCAAAATTGGTCATTTTGAGAATTTTTGGAAAACTACATTATTTGAGTTTTTACAAGTTTGGACCTTGGATAGCTTTTCAGAAGTTTCATATGTGGCCCCTGGATTTTCAGTTTTAGCACATTTGGTCCCTAAATGTTAAATGGGTTTCACTAATAATCCATGGTCCATTATACATACCATCTAGGCCCTAAAGTAAAACTAACCCAAATAACAAGCAACCCGGTCAACCCAATAAACCCACCCGGTCAACAAATATAACCAACCCACCCATCTCTCTGCCTTTCTTCTTCCCATTCCCACCCAAACCTCAATCCCAGAACCCTAAACACCCCTGCTCCCCAAAACCCTAGATTCTCTCCTCTTTTTACCACTCCCCAAACACTCCATCCCCCACTCTCCTCTTTACCCAACTTCATCAAAACCAAAACCCTCCTTTCATCTCTTTATCCAGGAACACCCAAATCCCAACCCCACTGATTCCCCCTCCTCTTATATCCAGCTCAGCAATCCATGGGAATAAAGACCTCACCAATGGCTCAGATTTATCACAATATGTACCTACCAATTTGAGGGTCAAGATTGAGCTTAAAGAAGCACACATTTGGTTTTTGCTAAGATGCCCTCACAGAAGAAACACATCAAGGGTGAAGACAAGGACTTGAAGACCTTAGATGAGTAGTATAAATAGAAAGCTTATGTAAGCCAAAGAGGCACCCCTAGTCTTTAGTTAAAAAAATTCAGTTTTATTTCTTGTAACAGTAGTTCTTATGAATGAAAAGTTGTTTTTATTTCTGTCTCTTAAAAGCTTATTAGTCATTGTTACTTTGGCAAATCATTGGTATCTTAAGCAGTAAAGAATTTTAACTTGGAAATTTTCTTCTTCAATCTCAGTTTTCATTGGGAATATCTGTCAAGAAAAGCACTAGGGGGTGTTTGGTTAAAGTAGTCTAGAGTCTCAACCAATCCTTTTACCCGTTTGACCTTCAAGGTCAAACTCCTTTCGAAATGGTTAGTAAGTTTTACAAGGTCACAATTGCTTTAACAAGGAATCACACAATCGATAAAAAAAAAAAAAAAAAAAAAAAAAAGTTGATCTGCTTTTTTAGATCGCAACAATGACCACGATTCTTGATCTTGAGGGTTTTTATGGGCTTACTTGATGTTTAAATTGTGTAAAACCTGTTTTCCTCAAATCCTTGAATCCACAACTTCATTGTGTTTCATTTGTATGCACCTCAATTACTTCTAATTTAGTCAAAAGTAAAGTGCAAAATCATGATTTTACTTCTCATCTTGGTCTGCACCATCTGATCTCAGCTTATTTTAAAGCTGTAAACAGTTTTTTGTTGTCTCCATTTAGCTTATTTTGATAATCCACTTGGCTAACCATGTTTTTGCAGCTTAAACTTACCTTGGTGCTCACTGCCTAGCTCAGAAAATAAGCTTGAACAGGCCCTCCATCTGCTGTTGCAGCCTACAAAACCAGTGGCACAGGTCACTTTCATCTATTTCCTTGCTTATCAGTATTTGTGATCTGCTCTTTTAGATCTTTTAGGACTTGATTAGTTAAGTTAATCTAGAATTTAGCTTAAGTAGTTCCCATTAGTGCTTGTTTAGAGTTAACTTAATGATTTTTTTTTTAGCTAGCTTAGTATTTAGATTCCTAGAGTAACTTGTTATGCCAACTGTTTTTCCCAAAAGTTAGATGTTTAGCTTATTTAGATCTAGGTAGACTTGGTTTAGCTTGTTTGATTCCACAGTTTGCTTGATTGTTGTACTGCTTGTGTGGTGAAATTGAAAGACTCTTCTAGGAGTGTTTGGTTGTTAGCTTATAAGGAATGTTTGTTTAGTTTCTAGACCTGTGTGCTCACTGTTATAATCAGCAAACAATAAGCAGTCAACTGCTTATTGCTAGCTTCTTGAAAATTTGGTTTTCATTAAAATTTGCTCATTTCATTACCCTTTACAATGGAAGCAGTCTCTCTACACAAGGGTTTACCCTGGGGTAGGGGTAGGATCTGTCTACATTTCACCTCCCCCATACCCTGCCTAGGCGGGATTGGGTCTGTTGTTGTTGTTGTTGTATTACCCTTTACAAGTTTCAAAGAGAAAGTCAATAAAAGAGGAGTGTTTGTTTGTATTTTTTTTAAAAAAAAAGTGTTTGGTTGTCTTTGCTAAGCTCACTGTTGGAATAAGCAGTTCCCAACTGCTTATTCTGAGGTTATTTCACAAAGTGTTTTCACAAAATTTGCTTAATACCTTGTACTTCACAAGTTCCAAAAGAGAAAATTAAAAAAAAAAAGTTTGCAAAAAACTGACGTGGGTGGGACTTGAACCCACGCCACTCAGCTCACAACCAACACTCTTACCAGCGCCCTTGGGACTTGTCTCATTCAACTTTGCATTATTTAATACATAAGGTGCTTGGGCAGTTTTCACTTTAAGCTCTTCTGAGCTTATTTCGAGCTTATTTTGAATAGTAACCTCTAGCTTTCTTATTTTTCCCATAATCAGCATAACTTAAAGTATTTTTAGTGAAACTTTCAGATTTTTCTTAATTAGTTTAGTATTTTTAATAATTTAATTAGTGTTTAATTGTTTTTAATTCGTAGAAATTAATTTAAAAGTCAAAAAAATATTCCGCTTTTTCCTAAAATTATTTTTAGTCAAATCGATCGTAGGAAAATTGGTTTCACGCCCGTAGCCCTTAAATTTCATAACTTTTACGTTTATGGCTCGGGTTGTTTTCCCGTTTTTACGTTTTTGCGTTTTTGCACCCTAGGACTTAGTATAGCTTCGTTTTATCATTTCTTAGGTTTAGTGATAGTTTAATTTTAGTTATTTAGGGTTCCCTTGCCTTAATTTGTAGAATTCGTAACCAATTCCAAAATCATAAAAAACCAATTCAAGTTCAAATCACGAAACTCAACGAATCCTTCCATTTCACACCTCGTTGGGACACGACCCGGGGAAATCACTTCCCGGTATCACTTTTATCACACCCGTGAGGTTTGGCACGTTAACCCTTTTCCTAAAAGGTTGATTTGTCGAATTTTACGGTTATTTTGATATACGTTGATATTTGTGTTTTCACACACTCACTTCACACGAATCAACCCTACTCTTTTTATACAATATCACAGGGCACATATCTTAATTGTTCAAATTTACATGGATGACATCATTTTTGGGTCTACACATAAAAAGTACTCAATCGCTTTTGCAAAACTAATGAAGAAAATTTTTGAAATGTCCATGATGGGTGAACTTACGTTCTTTCTAGGAATGCAAGTTCATCAATCACCCCGTGGTATTTCTTGAGTCAGTCCAAATATGCCCTTGAATTGTTAAACAAATTTGGAATGAAAACCTGTGACACTTATGCCACACCAATGGCTCATACCAAGAAGCTAGACGATTTACATGGGAATATAGTGGACCCTACCAAATACCAAGTATTATTGGGTCTCTCATGTATCTAACGACTAGCGAGACGACATTGTCTTTTCCGTTTATCTTTGCTCCCGCTATCGATCGAGACCAATCGAAACTCACCTCTCGAGGCTAAAAGAATCCTCCGATACATCAAGGGAACCATTAATTTGGGAATCTTGTATCCGAAGGATTCTGGTTTTGAACTAATAGCTTTTTTAGACGCTGACCACGCAGGATGCTTAGATTCACGTAAAAGTACTTCAGGAGCTCTACAATTTCTTGGTTATAAACTGGTGTCATGGCAATCGAAGCAGAATATGTAGCCATGTCGGCATGTTGTGCTCAAGTCATTTGGATGAGAACACAAATCAAAGACTATGGTTACGTATTTGACAGAATCCCGATGTACTGCGACAATCGAAGTGCTATTGCGATCTCGTGCAACTCAGTTTAACACTCGAAATCAAAGCACATCGATCTTTGATATCATTTCATCAAGGACCACGTGGAAGCAGTGCAGTTGAATTATACTGGTGCAGAATACCAATTGGCAGATCTACTCACCAAAGCCTTGCCTCCCGCTAGGTTTAATGAGTTGGTCCACCGGATTGGTATGCGGTGTTTGACTCAAGATGAACTGGATGAACTCTTAAAAACCAGTCAAACACCAAAATCTCTTTTGTAAATAATTTTTCAAAAACAAAATACAAAAATATAAAATCAGATAAATCAACAAGAATATTCTTCTATCTATTTTTCTCTTAACATTGCAAGTACATTTCTTCCGTCAACACTATAATCTTTCAAAATTCAGTATTTTTTCCGATCAAGTGTTGAGGGGGAGAAAATTTAACACTAAATTGTTTCAAAACAACCGTGTACTTGCATGTTACCTTATCCTGGTTGTCTCTTTAATATTGGTAGTCACATTTCTGGTTTACTGACACTCCTCAGACTAAAATTTATAACCTTTCATTATTTCTTAAGTCGAGGGGGAGTGTCGTCAAAGTTATTTCCAGGTATTCTTCATTTGGTAACCAAAATGGAAGTTAAAAGGCTTTGAATGAAAATGGAAAAGGTGAAGGGACTAAAACTGTCAAAAGCTTAAAGTATTTTTCTAATATACTCTCCACCTAACTTTCACTTCACATTTATTACACACAACTAACTCATCCTACGCCTAAGAATCGTTCAACAAATCCGTGTTTTGGATCATAATTTCGTAAGTGGTTTAATGTTTCTTACATGTTTTCAAACAATGGTTTTGATTTTTACATCAATCCAACGGTCAAAATGGTGTATATGCTTGATTTTGTGTTCTACGCATATGCGTATGAACACATGATTAAGATTGCGTGTTTGTGGTTAAAAGGATAGTGTCAAAATGTTTCTATTACATCAATGATATCATTTTTATCCTCAAAATGCACCCAGATACACGAATTGATGGATTTTGGAAATTAGGGTTTATGCGTGGGTTTGGGTGTTTTCATATGTGAACATTTTTGGTAATAAAGATTGTTATAATAGGTTGTTATCAAGTTGAATTGATCATATCTAGGCCCAGATTTCACCCAGAAACACTAATGATTCATAAATTGAAATTTAGGGTTTATGTTCATATGGTTTGGGTATTTTTGATTCATGACTTGTTTAATGTTAAAACTTGGATAAAACAACTCTATAGGCTTCCTAGACTTACCAGAAAAACTTTGGTGCAAATCCTATGGCTAGATTTCATATGCGTAATTCATGAACTTTAGGGTTTAGTCTTACGTGTAAGACTTTTTACGTGTAAAATTGTTTGATGAGTTTTCATGCCATCATATGTTATACAATGAATGTATGTGTTAATATTGATACTATGATGAATTTATTTCAGGTTTGTTACAAGTAAAAAATTCAGAATCAAGGTTATTAGCAATCTACGCATAAGGATCACCTTACGCGTAGAAGGTTACGCTTGAAGAGTAATCTTACAGCGAAGCATACGCCGTAAGGTTCTACAAAGGGACTACGCAGATCCCGTGAAGGATATGCGTAAACAAATGACCTCACGCATAAGGTCTACTTCACGAGTAAGCCTTACGAGTAAGGTTTTATATACGCCACGCCGTAAGCTTTACGCATAAGGTCCCTTTTCCCACGCGTAATATTTCTTACGCTGTAAGTAAGGATCCCACGCATAAGCTTGCGCTCGCGCGTATACCTCTCTGCTTACGCATAAGCTACCATTTCTACGCCTAAGCCTTAATCAAACCTTCATTATGAATTGTTACGCGTGCAAACTTGTAAATAAATAAATCATAACATCACGAAACCAATATCACTAATAAGCTTAAATGTGTAATGTGTTGTGAAAATATATGATAACATAAACTTTAAAACTTAAAGTTAACTAACTCATGAAACTTATCACGACGCCATTAGACTATTGGACAAACAAGTGACTTTGGACTCAGAATAATCATAGACATAGCACATTCAATAATTAGTCAATAAAACCTTCGTTGACTAACATTATGTCTTCGATATGTTGGTTCTTTTGGCTAAATATGTTTGAGATCACGACATGGAAGCTCAAATGAATGTGGATGCACCAAACGTTCTCACCATTGTCGATATTTTCCGCATGGCTATCCAATGAAGATTGGAAAGAACAATCTCGAGTTGACTTTGAAACTCTCACCGCTCGGAATCTTCTTGTCTCATTTCGGTGGATATTCAAGAATCATCCCTATCGTAACATGCTCACCAACTCGCAAGTGTTAGGAGATCTACATACAGCAATTTTGGAATACAATGCGATGATCAAAGGATGACTGCGTGATGGTGACGCCAATCACAAGCAACTCACCATCACTCCCGCAGACTTAAGGGTTGTCCTCCTCATTCCCGACATCATACCAACTGAATTCTCTGCTACACCCATCAAGAGACGCTCGCAATTTCGATTGATATTGGGTATGACAAAGCTTGTGGGTTATTAATAAGCATTCTCACGTGGATCTTAAAACATTCCTCACCTTGGAGAACCCTTTATATCATCATCACAAAATCCATTTATGGTCGCGCAAATGACTATGAGCATCCCAAGCTCGAGAACGCAAATCTTTTGGGCTCGATCAACATGAAACACATCGAAGTTGAAGCTCGATATGGGATGACATGATGACATTCCTCAAAAGCTTGGCTCAAAGATTCCTTATATCGATATACAAAACTGTTGATCCAAAGAGCACTTGGATACAACCCCGATATCCCTAAAAGAATCAATGACCCGACAATCTTGACGTGTTGTTCGAACCCACTCTAACAATCGGATTTAAGGAGTCAACTACCAAGAAACAAGGTGTTGTGTTCTTTGGATCTCCTTCTCGGATGAACTCAAACAACTCTACTCTTATAAAAGATATATGGCGGTGTGAAAGAGAACAAAGTTGGTTTTCTTGATGAAAAATCTTACGCACGCCTACAAGAAAAACCGAATAGGAAGTGTAGGAAGTCTTTGAGCACGGGAGTCGAGGAAGTTTCCAAAAGAAATCCTCCACGCAAAAGGAAAGTTCCGTCTAAGGAAGCTGTTCCTATTCCTATTCCCAAGTCTCGAACCCCAAAGAAAGCTAACGGACGAGGAACTGAGGGTACCGAATCGATGAAGAGATTACCTACTCAAACCGCAAGGATGACACTCCATCGATCGAAACCTCCCGGTCCACCGCGGATAAAGGAAAAGGAAGACTCAAGGTTGAACAAGAAGAAGAAGAATCGGATGAAGAGCCTGAAACCGATTACGGAGGAAGTTCAAATTGCTAGACTCCAACACGTTGAGAAAGAATTTTCTAAGGATCAAATGGGTGGCCCGGAGGTCAAGTGGTGAAGTTCAACCTACACCGGATCCCGATGCGGTTAATCGACCCGATAAGGAACTGGTGCCACCACTTTGGAGCAACAACAAAAGCACGTGGAAGATTCTATTGAGTATGACATTGAAGAACCAAACCGAAAAGTCCGAGAAAGATAAAGATGTTGATTATGACATGTTTCTTCCGGATAGTCCTACACTCAAAGAAGGAAACTTATGAACCACCAAAGGACACAGAGTCTCCTCACATCTCATCATCATCGGATTCATCTTCTCATTCCTCACCACCATCATCAAAAGGATCAACCAAATCCACCTCCAACTCGTGAAGAAACCAACGAGACTCTTGGTTATCCTGGATAAAACAAGGATTGTTAAGGTCGCCAAGCAAGTACGAAAGAAGGATGTTACCAACAAAAGTGAATCAACTTGTCGATGTAATCAACTTTCTTCAAGACGGGATAAAAGTGTTGTTGATGAAGGGAACAAATCCAGAGTTTATCAAAGGAGGTTTCAAAAGGAATTGAAAAAGACGGCAATGAGAATATACTCACAAGTTTCTTCTCGACATCGTCCCGGTGTGACTCGAGAAGTATTCTCCAAACAACTTACTCCAAACATCGTTGCATTGGTTAAAAATATAATGAGCAAAGAATCGACATTTCAAACCGAGTTAATCGCTAAATTGGTGATGCAAATGTCAAAAGAGTCGGATCCTTCACTTGGATGAAGCTAAGTTTTTGAGACTCTATTAGACTATCAACTCGGGACTTCATGCAAAGAATCAGCAAGTCAACCAAAACGACCAAGAGATGATGATGATAAGGACAAAGACTCTCCACCTAAACGTCCAAAGAAATCTGGTGAATCTTCCTCAATGCCACCTCCACCCCGAAAGACCTCACCACCAAGACGATCTCCTCCTCGCTCTTCTACTAAAAAACCTCAGGATTCTGAGTTACCCCCCCAGACTCAGAAAACCGGTGATCACTTTGAGTATTCGGGTGGTGACGATGAAGAAGTATCTGAGCCCCAACAACAACCCATCTTTCCTGACAAAGCCAAGAAACCAGAAACCTCCTCTAGGACAAAGAAGAAGAAGAAGAAGAAGAAGAAGAAGAAGGCGCCTATGACTGACGTCTTATCATGGCTAGACGAGGATGATACTGAATTTGAATGGTTCTCGAAGTTTGTTGATTCCACTCCCTACCCAACTGAAGGTCAAGAGGTTCCAGAATGTAGTACATTGGAGCATGCGAAACTACTACAAGAAAAATACTGTGTGAAGAAGATGACAAAATCCGAGTTAAAGCGAATCAAGAATGAAGCATTTCAACTTCTAAAAGACAGTTCAGAAAGTGCTATTGAAGTTGAGTATCACCTTGATAATATAGCATGAGCTATGTCTAACAACATGGATTGGCTCAACCCAGAAGCAAACATCGACTTCACCAAACGGAACAACCCTCCATATTACACCGATCGGTCAAAACCTCTACCAACAACCACAACCAGATCGACCTAGGATTCCATTCCGATATTTCTTCAACAAAGACTTGTAATTTCTTCTACACTTCCATTCCCGATACCATATACTCTAAGCGCATAGCCATCGAGGAAAGGGCTAACCATTCTCCAAAAATGTGGAAGTATATGACCGTGATGCATTGTATGGGATTCACCATTGGTCAAACGCCGACTAATCTACTACTGTGTCGCCAGTTCAAGTCTCAACATGAAGTGTTCAATACTAAAGCAATCGTGGCTATTAAACATGTTGATCTTTTGTCTAAATGGGAATAAACTTTTCTTAAGAATATTGTGGTCAAAAGGCAAGACGAAAGGATTATGCATTCTCTCAAGCGGACTTTGAGAATTTGTCTATCAACGACATTGAAGACATGTACCTTGCCAAAGCATGTGGTCTCGCATGAGACAATTTTCAAGCTGAAGTACAACGTGAATTCATCAAGTCCTTGCTTATCTTCATCGAAGCATAGTCATCAAAGAACGTAGAAGATCTCCGACTTGCGGTTGAATCATATCGGACCGTGTCAACTTCACTCCACCTCGCCTAGATCTTCCCGACATTAACCGACTTTCACAACACACACTCATCGACCAACCATTCGGAGTGGTTTACATTAGTGAAACACATCGCAATGGCGCTTGATGGCGTGTAGAGATCTTCACAAGTTTGGGGATCACACATTGAAGAAGGTTAGGACGGATTGGCTTATAGGTTGAAGGATATTCATGAAGGTATTGGGTCACAAAAGTGATGGAATTCCAAGGAAAAATGAGATGTGAGGAGGATCATCATAAAGATTGATGAAAGGTTGTATCGACGGGACCAATTCAGAACTCTGGAGAGCTTTGTAGGCGGTCGTCCCAGGATTGCTCTCGCCGGCTATCAACGCCCAGTTCGTATTCCTGGAAACATTGATGGACTTCCTGGTACCCCTTGAACTGCTTCTATTTCATAATATTTTGGATGTGTGATTATTTATGACTATGGCTTGTGCACACATTTCAGTGTACAACCCATTCTTGTCAAGAAAGGACCCTGTGGTACGCTTCAGTGCCACAATCCTTATAAAAGGAGCGAAAGCTTCTTAATTTTGAGTAAAACCTATCAAACCTTTCACTTTTAAAGGTTTTGCTCAAAAGAACAAGTACTTCCCTTATGATTTTCAAAACCTCAACCGCTTATATCACTTGTTGAGGGGAGTATTTGAATTTAAACTTTGTTCACAAATTGTTCACGATGGTCATCTTCCCAACACTCGAAATGGTCATATTTATTCTCAACTTTTCAAAAATAACATTTTATATGCCATTTTTAGGGGAGAAAATTATGTGATAATAAATATGTTGTGTAAATGCAAATGAATCTTTGTGTTATAGACTTAACCAACGAATTGTGATACTTAAGCGTTAGTAAATCGAAAAGACTTGTCCGGACGGGTAATAATTTCAAGCTAGTTCGCTAGTGATGTAAACGTGTCTCGCAAAGGACTTGTCCGAATAGAATGTACCATTTGAGAAACTCTTGGTAGACATGAACTCGACGGGTTTGACAACCTTCGAGGTTTGTCTACACCTTCAAGGTAGTTATTAGAGCTAGTTGTCACCTAAAAGTCGACAAGTGTAACTCTTTAACTATGCAACGAACCGTGTCTAGCGGGGGATTATCTATCTTGAGTTGATCAATTCATAAAGTGCGCGCTCTTTCCTCACTGTGCAGATTTCCGTGAAAACTCTTAAGCACATATGGAGGGGGAGTATTTCTACAAAAGATCAAACTCTTACAGTGGTACACATTGTTTTACAAACATAACCGTTGTGAGAGATTTTCTTGAAAAATTGGTTTTATGGCAACATAGGTTAGTCATGGAGTTATAAGGTGACTAAGGTTAGGAATAACCGTCCTATGATCTGCCAGAGCCGGAGGGATCTACTTAAGGACATCACAAATAGTTAGTACTTAGAAGTCCTTAGGTACGATTATAAAAAGAAGAAAATGAGAATCAGAGAAAGAAGGAGTTGAAGAATTAAAAAGAAATGCAAAGAAAATGGTGAAAAGAAATAGCCCTCCAAATTATTCAACTTAGGGCAGACACCGGGTTCAATTCATATGCTATTGGTTGTCACTTAGTGACGCCGGTATTGAATATTAAAAGTCGTCATGGACCCGATGGCGCATGCACTAAACCTTCTTAGCCACTCAAGTTTCTCTCAAAGAAGCTTGTTTCATTCTCACAGGAACGCCACGTAAACTATTGGCTTTCTCTTAGAGATCGATGGTATTGAAGAAGGAGACCTCTCCTTAGTCTCCGCCGGGAAAAACTAAACGCACTATTGAGTCTAGAGCCACGAGATTCATCAAAAGATCTCTTAGGTACACTTGACATTTCATCACTTGATGTTCAACAATAAGAACATCGGTGGTGCGTTATCGAGTCCTTCATGATTTTAGCAATGCTGTCGAGAAAATTTATGAGAGGTTTACAACTGTGATCCTCGGTGATTGAATGGAAACTCTGCCAGGTCAACATCAAACGACCGACAAACAGTCACTCGGTAACTCCCCATGGATTACGCTTAGTGTGTCTCAAACGGTCTGATCGTGAGGTGATGCTTCGTGTACCTCAACGACTCATCCGAATCAGTAGGTGTATCAGACATCGCGTTATCTCACTTGTGGGACTCCGGTTCAGAACGGCCTTTGTGAGAATTAGAGTTGTGTTTTCACACTATCTTTGTTAACACTCTCGAACTTCAAACTTGTAAGTGTCGAATCCGCTTATTTCTAACCGTTTTCATGTTTTCTTCTTATGGAAGCTCGGAGCGGAATGATCGTGCGATTCTTCACATGCTCATGCCAATATCATCACTAATGGAAGTTCTATCTAAAAGCAACACAAAAGTCGAAAGATTCTTCGTCAAGCTAAAGAATCTACAAAGTTAAAGACTTAAAGAACTTCATCGAAGATGAAATCCAACGTCAAAGAGCGTATGAGCATGTTGAAGAATGACGTGGAGACATCAGAAAGCGTGAAAGGCACTGAGGCGATTTGATGCGCATAACAACAACATACTATCATTACCATCACAAAGAACAATGATCAAAGAACAAAGTTAAGGATGACGTCAAAGCAAAACTGTTTAAAGAAAACAATTTCTCCACATTGGGGAGATTGTTCAAATCAAGGCAATTCTTCTCATAAGAAAGAAGAATGTCAGAAGACGTCAAAGCTACTATTACATCAACGCCTTAACTGTTCATATTCACTCATCACCAACACTTAGGGGGAGATTGTTGGAATCACTCCTAAACCTAAATCAAGTGTTAGTGATTCATATGTAATAGTTAGCTTAAATATGGCCTTTATGTTTGTTATTAGCTTAAGCTTATGTAGAAGGCCCATGAGCTTAGGCCCATGTCCATTAAGGAAAGGAAGGGAGTAGGAGTGTTGCCCTAGCTCCCCTTCCTATAAATACTCTTGTATAACCCTCACTTGAGGGTTGGTTGTTCAATTTATTCTCTCTTTCACTACTCACGCATAACCGTCCTTATTAGTCTTACGTGTAGTGTTTGTTTGAGTGATTTGTTCCTCCGATCTTCTCTCTATCTCTTTCTATTATGCTTGTGTTGTAAAACTAGTGACCTAACAGGCTTCCACACTAGTAGTAAGAGTCCATGTGTTATTCTTCTTGATTGAATCAAGTTTAGCTTCCATGGCCTCGATCTATTTCTTATCTATTGATGCCTCCTTATAGTTATGTGGTTCTTCTTCCGTAAGTACCAAACTTTCAGTTTCAACTATACGTGGATTCGCATATACTACATTTAAGTCCTTGAAACCTCGTATTGGTGTATCATCACATCTTTCTTCTGAGTTCCTTAATGAACTAGTAGTAGCATATTCCTCCTCTGAGTGCGGGTTGTAAGTATATGTTGGTAGGGTAATTGGAGAGTTTGGAGCAGTAATTGGTTCCTGATCCTGATAAGTATCTTTATTTTTTTCTGAGTTGAATGATGTAGTATTTCCATTGTCAATTCCTTCTACCACAAAACTTGTCCAAGCTGAGTCTTGTGTACTTGTTTCTTCTTTGTCGTTATCCCAATTCCATGGTTTTGTTTCCATAAACTTTACATCCCTGCTAACATGTTTCCTTTTCCTTTTTGAATCATATAGTATGTATGCTTTTGATCCTTCCTCTACACCTAAGTAAATTATGGCTATGCTTCTACCATCCAGCTTTCGTAAATGAGGTATTGTTACCTTGGCATAAGATGTGCACCCAAATATCCTTAGTTTTTCCATATTTTGTTTTCTATTGTAGAGTGCCTCATATGGATTTTTATCCACCAGGGCTCTTGTAGGTACCCTGTTCAGTATGTAGATGGCGTGTCTGATTGCTTCCGCCCAAAAGTTTAGTGGCAACTTCATTGCTTTCATCATGCTTCTAGTAGTAGATAGCACTGTTCTATTTCTTCTTTCTATGACTCTGTTTTGTTGTGGTGAGTAAGGTGCTGTCAACTGTCGTGCTATACCATTTTCTTTACAGTACTTGGTGAATTCATTAGATGTAAACTCACCTCCCCTGTTTGTTCTTAGCATCCTTAATTTTGATCTCATTTCCATTTCAATCTGTTGTCTGAATTCCTTAAAAGTGTTAAATGACTAATCTTTCAATGTCAGAAAGTAGGCCCACATGAACCGTGTACAGTCGTCCACTAACAAGAAAATGAATTGCTTCTCGGAGTGTGTGGCTGGACTTATAGGGCCACAGAGGTCTCCATATACTAAGTATAAAGGGTTCTTCGATCTGAACTTGGCTTGACTTTGAAATGGAGTCCTACTATGTTTTCCTAATAAGCAGGCATCACAAATCTGTACCCCATGATTTATTCTTGGTATTCCTTCCACTAGACTCTTTCTTGTCATTTTATTGATGTCCTCAAAGTTTAGATGACCTAATCTAGCATACCACAACCATGCTTGGTTATCTACATTTGCTAAGAGACGTATGGGTGTTCCAATTAGTAGTCTGATGTTGTACAATCTATTCTTTGACCTTTCAATCTTCATTAGCAACTTCTTATTCTTGTCATGCAAAGTAAGTTGGTTTCCTTCCATGATGATTTTACACCCGATCTCTGTGAGTTGTCCTAGACTTAGTATGTTGCTCTTGAGGTTTGGAATGTAGTATACTTCTGATATAACTTTTTGTTCATGATTCCTACATCCTAATAATATAGAACCTCTTCCTTTTATTTCTACATACGATCCATCTCCAAAACGAACATGTCCTATTATGTTTTCATCAATATCCCTGAAGTGATTCTTAGTCCCCGTCATATGGTTACTTGCACCATTATCTAAATACCAGATGCACGCATCTGTTGTAGTATACTTTTCGGGTTGAATTTGTCCTTTATTCAATAATACTTCTTCGTGTTTAGTCTCGTGTGTTGCCATTAACAGTAATGGTTCTTCGTCTTCTTGGATAAGGTTTGATTGTTCCTGCGTTGTCGGCAGTTGATTGCAGTCCTTTCTGAAATGTCCAAGTTTCCTAAACCTGTGACATTGTACTTTGCTCATGTGCCACACTCGCTTATTCCATTTTGTGTTTGTTTTTGCTTTGTGAGTTCAGCCTTCCTCTTTCGAGTCATTTTTATTTATGTTGTTTTGCCAGTTTCCTCGTGAAGAGTTTGATCTACCTCCGCGATTGCCGAATCGCCTTCCTCTTTTCGAGTGTTCGCCGTGTGCGAATAGTAAGTTTTCTTGGCTTTCTCCATGTCCACCCTTTTTGAAGTTTTATTATTTCCTCAAATGCTTTGAGTTTTCTAATGATCTCGTCTAAGGTAACTTCGTCAAGATCACTGTTTTATTCTATGGATGTGACAATTTGGATGAACCGATCTAGCGTGGAGTCAAATAGTTTTCGTACCAAGAGCGGTTGGTCCAACGTTTTTCCTAATTCTTTTGCCTTAGTGGCATAGCCATTTATTTTAGCGGTAAATGCATTCACCGAATCGTCCTCCTTCATTTGGAGTGTTTGAAATCCAATCATCAAAGATTGTAGGCGTGCCTTCTACACTTTTGCTTCTCCGACGTGTCTCTTTTTTTAATGCCTCCCATGGTTCTTTTGCTGACTTACATCCCGCAACTTGTATAATCACATCTTCGGTCAATGCTTGATATAAAAAAGTAGTTGTTGCCTTATCCCTTTTCTCATCTAATTGCGCATCTTCCTTAGGTTCTATCATCTCCCATAATCCGTTTGCTTCAAGTATAACTTTAATTTGAAAGGCCCAAACTGTGTAATTTGTTGGTTTCAAAATGGGGCACTGATAGTGAGAGATTGGTGCTACGGGTTTTTTTTGTCACTAAGGCGTTACTAAGATCTTCACTAGACATTGTTTCTATTCATATGATCTTCACTTTCTAAAATTTTTGGGGTTTTCCTAATAGTATATAAAATAAATTTATACTACTAGTATAATAGAAATCCAAAAGATTTTGATTTCTAACCTGAATGTTGTGGATATCCAGAAGTAATTCCTTTAAAGAATCATTCTTAAATAGAAGCGTCCTTCCTTTGTAGTTCCAATAAGAGTATTGTAAAATCCCAAACTATAGATTGTGTATTTCTTTTAAGAAATATGATTCCAAGTAGAAGCCCAAAAAAAATATCTCCTTGTCGCCCCAAAGAAAAATAGTCCCGTTGTTAGGCCCAAACCGTATGGCTTCCTTTTGTGTCGGCTCTTTGAATGCCGGTTTCCCACAAAAGTTGTTCTTCCCCTTTTGTTTTTTTCTTTCCTTCTGTGTCGAGTCTTGCACTAGCCGCTTCCCACAAAAAATTGTTCAAAATTAAGAGAATAAAAATAGGTTATGATGTTCCTTCAATCGATCGCGTTCATCTTCTTCTTCAAGAGTAGATTGAAGTCGGTTTATTTTCTTCAATTCGGTTTTCCTTATTTTCAAGAGTGGGATTGAAGTGAGTTTTGTTTTGTTACCGTATTCCACCGTATCCGTTGATTTTCCGGCCGGCGTAGTGATTTTTCCGGTCACAGTGTTTGGAAGCCTGTTTGCTCTCATACCAATTTTTGTCCCTAATCGTTTGATTTCCAAGAATTTACTGAATAATAATTGTATATTGATAGATTGTGAATCTGTTTACAGACACTGGTTTATGTAGGCATACAAACCGAACCATCATGAGTCTTTACAAGAAGTCATGTCTATTCCCTAAATAACCTACCATTGTGACTATTTGCCAATAGTCACGACCCTTCACTAGCAGACATAACTGTTTATGACTTTCTATAACCAACTATAACCGCTATTCGGTTATTAACTATATGTCTAACATATTCGGCCCTTAGGCTTTACATTTATAACATACTAAATACATAATATAAACCGAGCAATGAATCGAGATTAGGTCCACAATAACTGTCTTTCTTCGCTCCCAGAATTCCGACTGATCTAATTTTATTTGTAACAGGTTCAGCTTGGTGAAAAAACTTGGGCATCTGTATTCTTTTATGTTCGAAACGACACTTGAGTCAGTTATGTTTTCACCTCAATATACCTATGCATGCTATCTTTTGTTCAAATTTAGAGACAATCCAACATAGGATAATACTGTTTTGTTAAATTCAAAGTGCAAGTTGGATGGAGTTTCTATAGGTACAATACTTCTATATTGGAGTACATATCCGTTGAACATACCCACAATCAAGCCAAAGAATTATTGTGTATCGTATTACTCATCAAATACACCGAGAGTAGAAGGACTTGCAATGAAAAAGGATCAAACTGAGTATCTGGGGTATACTAGGATTGAAGAAAGGAATGATGGTTGGATGGAAGTCATGCTGTTCAAACCAACAAACCAGCTGCTAGATCATAGCCTCCTCAGTGTAGACCTTTAGGAATG
Organism: Chrysanthemum lavandulifolium; assembly: GCA_022545495.1. Classification (NCBI taxonomy): domain Eukaryota; kingdom Viridiplantae; phylum Streptophyta; class Magnoliopsida; order Asterales; family Asteraceae; genus Chrysanthemum; species Chrysanthemum lavandulifolium. The sequence goes on along the minus strand of CM040239.1, from coordinate 287,862,335 downwards.
ATCATAGAGGGCATCGAGTTTAGGCCATATATATAGGGTTGCAAGGCGGATCAATCCAGAAATCTATAAAAAGGTGTGTACTTAGTGTTAAAAGATCAAAATTTAAAACATTTTTTTTTACACACACATATTCACGTACATACACTCTCGCTCAAGTATGTTTGCCTTTGAACTGATCTTCCTCAATCTATAAACACAGCAAAAAGAAAATGTTATAGTTTTTTCTTTTTAACATTATGATAGTAATACTTCTTAATTTCAGGTTTGATATCTCAAAACGTTTTCCTCTATATATCCAAATTTGGCGATCTTACGAAATTTATGAACAAAGAAATATCCGGTGGTAGTATGTTGGAGTTTGCGGTTTTCGTTCTTTGAAGTTTTTCTTGGTGGTATCTTTGCTCTTAGGTTCTTTCATTTTCGGGTTTGACATGCATTTTGTATCTTTTCTTGTGAATTGTTCGTGAACCTTGAGGTGTTGGTTTTGAACCCATATCGTGTTTGTTATCTTGAAGACCTGTTGTTTACCTTTCACCTGCTATCTGTGGATATGGTATTCAATTATGATGATGATGATGGTATTTTTGTTTTAAATCTGAGTTATATTGTGGGTACTACAATAAATCAATTAAAACGAAAATGAAAACCAGTTGTCAATTATTCTTATAAGACGAACAGTAAGATTTTTTGACATAAGTTGGATGCTAAATTAGGTAGCTTTCATTACTACACAACTCATAGGAAAAATCTGAACCACTGACATACCAGATTTACTATCATATAACTAGTGCCGTAAATGAACCGAAGAAACATGAAAGGAGCCTTGTTCATGTTCATTCGTTTAATTTAACTTGACAATTGAACGGAGACGAATGCTTAAACGGGCGAACTTTTTTGTTCATGTTCCTTTATTAAGAACTGAGGTTGTTCGTGTTCGGTATGTTTATTGATTACATATTACATGAACGTAAACGAACGAACATAACTGAACGTACAAACACAAACAAAAAATTATATACAAAGTGTGCTATTGTGTTTTTACGCGTGTTTATCTAGTTGAGTATACCGATTTCTAAAGTTTATAATAAAAATATATACAAATGTATAATCGAAAGTTTATAAAAATAAATGAACGAACAAAACTTTTGTTCACGATATTCATTTAACTGAACGGGCATAAAACCTCATTATTGTTCGTTCATCTAATAAATAAACGCACATATACGAACATTTACCGCATGATTCAAGAAATGTTCATTGAACGTTAAGTTCATTTTTTTTAACGGCGATTATATTAAAAAGCTAGCAATGAGCTAGAAAAAATTACAAAAGTGGAGGTGAAAGAGCATTACAGGGATTGTTATACTACTAAATCCAGTTAAGAAAAGATTTTTTACATCTACTCAAAATCCAGTTGTATGAGAGCATCTTCACCTCATTGAAGAAAAGGTCTTTGTTCGGTCGTTTTTGGGAAAATTAAAGGTCATGTTGTTTCTAAATTCCAAATGGACCATAAGGCTGTTTGAACAACCACGTCGAACAAATTAGAGTGTTTAGGCTCAAGAGGTACTTGATCTGCCAAATTGATAACATCACAAAGGTTGTTAATGCACATGTTTGATATCCTCCACCAATTCAAGATGTTCTTCCAAATGTCTACCGCAATCACACAAGAGAGGAAAAGGTGGTCTTTTGATTTCAAATCCCCATCACATATCGGACATTGTAAAAACAATCAAGAGCATACAACAATCAATACGTACACCCAACCAACCACCCCGTGGTGTAATTTTATTATAAAAATGTCAAGTAGATAAGTCCCCAATTGGGTGCTTACCAAACGAATACACAAGAAAGGATTGATCTCTTCTAGGAAGACACCAATCAACCTCACTACAATAACACTCAACACACAAACTACAAGATCAAATGAAGAGTTTGATCTTGATACACAATACCAAACCTGATATCAAGAATGATATCAATATACCAGACAATAACAAATGCTTAGAGAGAGAAACAATTTAGACTGATTGAAAGAGGATCAAAGATAATGAAACCCTAATCAGAATAAGAAGAATATATAGCCTCAAATGTTGCACTCCAGCCCCTCAACTTTAACTCTTGACAAAACCAACTTAAACTTGAAACAACTGAAGATGAGAATAAGAAAATGTCAACTTCAGTCCTTCAATATAAAATCAGCTTGAACAACTATCTTCAACACCCCTCCTCAAGCTGATTTCCAGAATTCTCTTTAGCTTGATCATCATTTATATCAGAACCAGAATTATTAATACCGCAAACATATCAACAAGACCAAGATTTTGCAAAGCACTTTATGTTGAGCTTGACCAAGACATTTTGTAAAAATGTCGCTATCCGCTCATCAAGATGAACCTTTTAGTGACTATAACACCGACCACCTTTTCTCTAACAAAGTGCACATCAATTTCAAAATGCTTTGTTTTCTCATGGAAAGCAGGTTAGCGAGAATTTGAATTGCAAAGACTACTATCACAATACACATTTACGTGAAACAATTCACTTAGACCCAAACTATGCAAAAGATTACTCAACCATATGACTTCACAAGCCACAGATGCAAGACTTCTATATTCTGCTTCAGCAGAACTTTTAGACAATGTTGTCTGCTTTTTACTTCTCCAAGAAATTAAAGAATCACCCAAGAAAACACAAAATCCAGTAACTGATTTTCTTGTTTTAGGACATTTAGCCCAGTCTGCATCTAAGTAAGCACTCAGCTTAAGACTAGACTCTTTATTAAACTGTAAACCAGACCCAGGTGATCCTTTTAAGTATTTTAAAACCCTTAAAGCAGCTTTAAGATGTGATTGCAAAGGATAATGCATATGTTGACTCAAACAATGTACAGCATAGCTAATATCAGGCCTAGTGTTAGTTAGATAATCCGTTTTCCAACTAATTTCGATAAGCATTAACATTCTTAAGACCCTTGTCTTTACTTGTTTCAATATGATTCAACACAAGATTCTCGTGAAGAGGAGTATCAACCGGTTTAGCGACTAACAAACCATATTCATATAATAATTCTAAACAATACTTCCTTTGAGACATACAAATACCTTTATCATTTCTTAATACTTCAATTCCAAGAAAGTATTTAAGTTCACCAAGATCTTTAATTAAAACTTTGAGTTTAAAACCTTTTAAAACTATTGATCTCACCTCATTATTCCCAGTTATCACAATATCATCTACATAAACAAGAAGAGCAACAAAAATAGACTCTTTTTGTTTAATGTATAATGAATAATCAAACTTACTTTGAACAAAACCATGTTCAACCAAGGCAGCTGTAAGCTTAGCATTCCACTGCCTTGGTTCCTGTTTAAGACCATACAAAGATTTATTAAGTTTGCATACTCTAGTTTTATCATTACTGTTGTACCCTTCAGGCAGAGTCATATAAACATCTTCAACCAGATCACCATACAAGAAAGCATTATTAACATCCAATTGATACAAAGGCCAAGACATTTTTACAGCAATACTAATAAGACTTCTAACAGTAACCATTTTAACCACAGGACTAAAGGTTTCATCATAATCAAAACCTTCTCTTTGATTATAACCTTTAGCAACAAGTCTAGCTTTATACCTATCCACTTCTCCAGCAGACTTATATTTAATTTTCCAAATCCACTTTGAACCAATAGGTTTTCTACCTAAAGGCAAATTACACTCAGTCCATGTATTATTCCTATTTAAAGCTTCAACTTCATTATTCATAGCATCAACCCAATTAGGATCTTTAATAGCATCACTAAAACAAGTAGGCTCAACAGATTTATTCAAAGAAGAGGCAAAACATCTATTATGCATATTCAATCTTTTGTAATCCACATATTTTTCAATACCATATCTCAACTTAGAACTTAGCACATAATCATTAAACCTGATAGGTTGCTTAGACTCTCTACTAGACCTTCTTAACATAGGAGATTGAGTATCAGACTGCACATAAACATTTTCATAACTAGATTGAGATGACTCATTTAGATTTTGACTAATATTGCCCTCAGACCAGTTTTGGTCACCATAGTTGGTTGCAGATTGCCACCCTTCATGTTGCATTTGTGCAACATCTGTGTTAATACCTTGTGTATTATCTCCGCAATGAAGGGTGTCTCACTACCATCCTCAATCGGTGTATCTCTCCCATCATCATAGGGACTTTGAGACTCAAGATTATCAAAAAATTCAAATGATCGCTTCCTTTACACATTGTATATCTGCGAGAATCATAGGTTTTCATTTTAGAGGAAAACATTTTCATAAAACCTTACATCTCTATGAAAAACACATTTCTAGAATCTAGGCTTAAAAGTTTATAAGCCTTTTAATGAGAGAAAACCAATTAGAATACATTTTCGGATCTAAAACTCATTTTATCATGATTATTCAAAATAGTTGCAAAACAAAGACAACCAAAAGACCTCAAGTGGGAAAGATTAGGTTTTCTTTTGTGAATCATCTCAAAAGGACATTTACCTTTTAAAACAGAAGATGGCAGCCTGTTAATCAAATAGACAGCAGTCAAAATACAATCAGACCAGAATTTCAAAGGAATTCCCCCCTGAAACATAAGACTCCTTGCCACATTAAGCAAGTGTCTATGTTTCCTTTAAGCAATCCCATTTTGCTGAGGTGTATGAGCACAAGAAGTTTGATGTATTATACCAAGTTCAGAAAAAACATGATGCATTTTTTTATTCACAAATTCAGTTCCATTATCAGACCTTACAGTTTTAATTTTTGAATTAAACTGATTTGAAAACATGTTTATAAAAGTCACAAAAACATCAAAAACTTCATCTTTAGCTTTAACTAAATATACCCATACAGCCCTAGAGAAATCATCAACAACAGTCAAGAAATATCTATAACTGTTGGAATCGCTCCTAACTCGTAAATGGAACGACATTGACGGGATTACATTTCTATCTTTATTACCTCAAACACAAGGGCTTGTTATGTCATTTAGTGATAGATGTAAGTGTTTGGGTATATAAACCCCTCCATACTTCCATGGAGGGGTGAGATTTCTTGTGTAAGCCTTTCACCTTTTAATAAAATATCACATAGTTCTCTCCCTTCTCTCTTGTTTCTCTCTCTAACTTGAAGATGGGTTTCTTCCATCTTCCAAGACCTCCCGATTCACCATATCAACCTTAGAAACGATCCTAACAATAACCTTCTCTGCTAGTGACTCTGTATGGACCCCATAAGTCAAGATGAACAAGTTCACCTAAAATCTCTGACTTATGGTCTGACAAAGGAAAAGGTTCCCTTGTTTGTTTAGCCCTATGACAGATTTCACAAATAGGCACAGAAGTATTCTTGGAAAAACCAAGATCAGTTTGAAGAACATTCAAAACTGGATCAGCAGGGTGACCCAGTCTATTATGCCACACAAACTTAGACACATTATGAGACATAATCAGACTACAATTACTCACAGAATCAACAGGATGCATGTCAAACAGATACAGGCCATCAGACTGGCTACCAGTCCCCAAGACATTCTCCCTTTTCAAATCCTGAATATAACATTTATCCTCATCAAAACTGATAAGGTTTTAAAAGGTACCATTTTGAGGGGTCGTTTAAGTCCTTATTTGATCACTTTTGTATCCGTTATTGCTTAATATCGTTCCTTTTCACTTTTTAGGTCTCGTGAAGGCAAAATGCTGGAATGGAACTTATTTGGACGAAAAGACGCGAATATATGAAGAAAATAGCCAAAGTCGAAATCGAGACACTCACGATTCTTTGAAAGTAGAAGGCGGCGTCGGGTGCTATTAGCGGCCGTCCCAAAATTATTGTGACGGGCGAACCCAAAACTCGTGTTTTCAAGAGACGGCGTCTAGTTGTGAAAGAGTAGGCCGTCGCTACTCGACGGCCTAGATGCAATCCGACGACGTCGAAGTCAAGAGGACGGCGTCACGGACATAAGGTGACGCTGTCGCAAGGTTAACGTGGCCAAGGCGAAACCACAATGAGCGGCGACACGGCGTCACTAAACATAAGGTGGCGCCGTCAATTGTAATCTTATATATAAAATCCGAATTTTTCGGTCTTTGTGTGGAGAGTCTTTGGGTAAAACCTAAAACCGAACCTAAGGTGTCTTGTACGAGATTTTAGGGTTTTAAACCCTATCTTACACCAAGATAAGTCTTTACTTCATTAATTCAATTATGTCTTTGATTATTTGTGTGTATGCTTGCATGTTCTCCATGTCAAGCTAATTTATTTGTGTGTTTGCTTAGGAAGTATGAAACTTAATTATTAAATATTGATTGGTTGTTTCTTATCTTAGTTGTTTAATGATCTAGTAGTGCGATAGGTCATTCGTTGTGTACTTAATGCTTGATTCATCTTTGTGAACCTTAGAGTATAATTACGAGTAATCGTAGGCTAAACCATCCAAGAGCGCCTTAGAGTAGGAGTCTATAATCTCTAGTGGGTTTGTAGACAAGACCCTTTGGTAAGTTCAAAGAGTTGGGAGAAAGCATACCCTACAACTTTAGACACACAACGCAACTAGGAATAAGGCGTGACACTCAACCATCAATAGGAGATAATTAAGGAGTAATACAAACTAAGTAAACACATCTTTAAACTATCATACGAACACACATTAATTAGACATAGACCCCACAACCTTAGTTTAGATAATTAGATAATAGTAGAGTAATCGGTAGAAATACCAACCCCCAAATCCAATACCGAGATTCGTACCTTTCCATTTTCATAAAATATAAAAAGATAAAAATAATCTTCCTCAACCTTAACCTTAGCGTAGTAACTCCCTACTAGCATTACTATTCCCCAGAGAGCGATATCAATACCCGTGGCTTACCCTAATTACTACACTACAACGATTAGGTTCACCGCCTAGGGTGTTATAAAACTTGCTCAAGAAAAGGAAGTTTCCTTGACCCGAACGACGCGTGTAGCGTTATCAAGTTTTAGGCGCTGCGGGAATAGAATAGCTAGTTAGTAGTCCACCTCGTTTAGGTTTCTTTGCTTGATTCCTATCAAGTAAACTTTTTCTCATTTTAGCTTCCTCGTAGTCTATCCCCTTCTTCGTGACCTTTGTTCGTAACCATTTTCATTGACTATTTAGATTAGCCGTTATGGAGAACGCGAATCGCCAAAACTTTCACCCAATCGTGAAATCTACTACATAATTTACCCTTCCACTCCAAAATGAGATCTTGAGGTTCCGGCAACATCATGATGAATCCTTTCCCGAGGCGTGGACTCGAATTAAATATTTATTACAAAATTCCTTTATCATGGTATTGATTTTCTTGTTTCCACTACAATTCTTTTACACTCGTAGACGCCCACGAAACCCAAAGGAGACTTGACTATGTAGCGGATGGGGATATTTGGGGACGTGGTGTTCGAATTGCATGGAAACCTTTGAAATTCACGCCCAATTTAGAGGTGGAACATGGGACCCAAAAAACGAATCTTTAGACCTATTTTCAATTTGGAAACTTCGGTCGGAAAGGTTGTTTAGGAAGGAGATGATTAGAATTGAGGTGCCAAGGTGCATGTCATGGTTAGGCGCTACCACAGTACAAAATGAATACATAGGTGATCTTGATAAGATGGAGGATAGAGTAGAAAATCCAATCCCATCGGATAACCCACAAGTCCTACCATCACTTGAGGAGCACACATCACCTATAACTTACCCGAAAGAAGTAGAAGAGACTATAGGAACCCCGATTGATAGAGAACCTTTAGACCAAACGCCACTAGAGAATGTAGGTTTAGATGCTTGTTGTCATGACCTCTCTCTTAATCCTAGGGAAGTTCCTAATTTTGATGAACCGGAGCCTCAACCAAAAACCTTACCCAATTTTCCGTCTTTAGATGTGAATCTTGGAATTGAATTAGCCCCAATCCACCCATCAAAATAAATAATCCGGTAGTTGCTTGATAAAGGTGGTAGACTCTAGGCCATGTAGAGTGGAAGCTAATATAGAGTAACCCATGACCTTACACACTTATATCACCCATTCATGGTTGATAACAAGAAACATTATGGGTTTAAACCGGTTTATTAGGTCAAGATGGATCCTTAACTAAGAATCTTTTGAAGTTGATAAGATGATCCATTTTAGGAGAGATTTGATTCACCCACTACACCAATAATCTTAGGTAAGGTTATAATGAATGAAGCACACTCCTTTGAGCATATAAATCACCCATCACCCTCTCCTCACGTAGCAAATCTCCACCCTAAGGGTGTGTATTGCTACTATCACCCACACTTAAACTTAAGTGTAGGGAAAACCTCCCTTTATCTGTTAAATAAGGGTAGAGTCGGGCTCGTGACTCGAACAAAACAAGCGCTTCTTGGGAGGCAACCCATGTGTTTTCCTTTTCATTTTATTTGTGTGTCATATATCTTTTATTGATTGTCTATTCTCATGTTTAAATTTGTAAAATGCTTTATTTTGTTTTAACCTCGTCTTAATCACATATAAAGGTATTTTACATAAAGGATAAGTGTAGGGAGGATTACACATTTTCAAAAGAAAACGTAAACATGAGAATAACATTTCATTAAAAGATATATATGTGTGTTTGTTCGAGTCAAATGCTTGTATCGAGTCATAATGAATGTTTTGCGTAAATTTTCCGATTCTAAAGATGTAAATTTTTGAATTTTTTCCGTAAAATCGCAGACCGCTTTTTGTCGGGATAACCGACGGCGTCAGATTGCAACTTTGGCGTCGTGAAGGAGTAAAACATCGATTACTTTTCTCGTTTTCGAGCTATTTATAAATTTTGGAATTTTCGGTCTTAATTTTCTTAGAAATTTTGTAAACATCCATTCCACAAGCATTATATCCTAGTTTAAATCGAGTCTTATATATATTATTACCGCCGATTTTACGCGAAGGTTTCGTTTGTTTTCTTCAAGTGTGCGAGTTTAGTTTGTCAAGAAGAAGTTACATAAGATTGGAAGGAGCTTTTCACGCAATAATTCTTCTTGAAAAGAATTTAACCACCACTTTACACGGATCCTACCGAGCTAATCGGGGAGTATTAGTTTCTTTCGCTTTTAATTACCTTCTTTATCATAACTTTGATACTTTCGGGAACATTGGGGACAATGTTCGGTTTAAGTGTAGGGAGGGAAAATAAAGCGGAACTTTGAAACTATGCTTATCCTTGACTATTTGCTTTGTCCAATTGTGATTGTGTAATAAACCATGAGAAAATGTCGGTTAGGGTAATTTTGGCACCAAATTTAAAATTTTCATGACATATAGGAGTGGGCCATTAGTCTTAACAAAAGCGCCTCATGGATAGGAAGTTGCATGACTAGCACAAAACCCTTTACCACCCAAATTCCACCCAAAATGTGAGGATCGCCCTTAGATTAGTAGGAATTAAAGCATTCATCTTTAATGCTTAGAGTGTGAACCGGTAGTATATTAGATTCTAGAACTTGTTTTGTGATGCATTCCGAGATCGCAAGTGAGGCTACACTTGTGTAGTTAGGAATAACTAAATGATAAGAGGCATTAGGATAACCCTTGTTTGATACCGTAATATAATTACTTCTTCCACATCGGTTGAGTAATTCCCCACACCCTTTGCGTTGTACTCATTTTTAGTACACGATACCCTAGTTAACCCTCGAGCCTATCCTTTTCGCGGTTCTCGTGATGTTTGGTTTTCCGAATATCAATGAAGAGCATTGTTTACACCCCACCCCAAATATACACCCAAATCGCCTTAGCCTACCCCTTATGCACTCACTTTTAGTGCAAATGTTTGTTATCACCCTAAACCCTTAGTTCAATTATCTAGTTGCTTGCATAAGTTGCTAAGTCGAGTCATATCCTTTGTATACAGTTTTGGGACGATTGGGATTCATGGGAAAAGTTAAAGTTTGTGAAATGACGGGAAGGGAACGTTAAATTCAAATTCCCTTTGTTTGCATAATAATGTACCCCAAGTGTTTTGATCTTTTCAATTCGGGTCAAATTAGTGTTAGAATAATAAAAAAAACTCAATTGTAGGGATATGCCTATAAATCCCTAGTATTTTGATGTTATCGTAGAGGATGGTAGAGTAAAAGTGTATGATAAAAAAAAAAAAAAAAAAAAAAAAAATCGAAAAAAATATAGAAAAAGAAAAAAAAAAAATAGAGAAAAAAAAAAAAAAAAAAAAAAAAAAAAAAAAACATACGGGCTACCATCCTACATCTATCCTTTAAATTTATGTTTGTTTATTTCCGTTACATAGAGTTTTAGAGTGTCGAGTCTTGGCTTAGCAACGCCATTCTTCATATGCATTTAACATAGAGATTTTTGACTTACCACCACTAAATAGCCTATCCCACCAAACCCTTATTTCCCTAACCGTAAGCCTAACGTTACAACCCTTTAAAGACCTCTTTGATAGTCTTTCCTAGGTGCTTATGCCAAAGCGATGGAGGTTTGATCTATTCTCAAGCCTATGGTAATCTATGTACTAGGACCGGTTAATGAGTGTTATTCTTCCATTTCCTATATTGTTATATTTCATATATACACCGAGAGAGATGCGAGTATCCAAACACCCCATGTGAGGTGCTAGTATGTAATTCGTGCTTGTTATGACTTTTTTATGGGCTTATATGTGTTGTGGACCGTTTTGAGTTAATGCTTCATGACCCCTAACTTATAAATTAATTGGCTAAAAGCACATTTGCTTGAGGAAAAGCAAATAACAAGTGTAGGGATATTTGATAAGGTTTTAAAAGGTACTATTTTGAGGGTCATTTAAGTCCTTATTTGATCACTTTTGTATCCGTTATTGCTTAATATCGTTCCTTTTCACTTTTTAGGTCTCGTGAAGGCAAAATCTTTGGAATGGCACTTATTTGGACGAAAAGACGCGAATATATGAAGAAAATAGCCAAAGTCGAAATCGAGACACTCACGATTCTTTGAAAGTAGAAGGCGCGGCGTCAAAAGTGCTATAGCGCCGTCCCAAAATTATGTGACGGGCCGAACCCAAAACTCGTGTTTTCAAGAGACGGCGTCTAGTTGAGAAAGAGTAGGCCGTCGCTACTCGGGCGGCCTAGATGCAATCAAGACGACGCCGAAGTCGAAGAGGACGGCGTCACGGACATAAGGTGACGCCGTCGCAAGGTTAACGTGGACAAGACGAAACCCAATGGCGGCGACACGGCGTCACTAAACATAAGGTGACGCCGTCGCAATTGTAATCTTATATATAGAATCCGAATTTTTCGGTCTTTGTGTGGAGAGTCTTTGGAGTAAAACCTAAACCGAACCTAAGGTGTCTTGTACAAGATTTTAGGGTTTTAAACCCTATCTTACACCAAGATAAGTCTTTACTTCATTAATTCAATTATGTCTTTGATTATTTGTGTGTATGCTTGCATGTTCTCCATGTCCGCTAATTTATTTGTGTGTTTGCTTAGGAAGTATGAAACTTAATTATTAAATATTGATTGGTTGTTTCTTATCTTAGTTGTTTAATGATCTAGTAGTGCGATAGGTCATTCGTTGTGTACTTAATGCTTGATTCATCTTTGTGAACCTTAGAGTATAATTACCTGAGTAATCGAGGCTAAACCATCCAAAGAGCGCCTTAGAGTAGGAGTCTATAATCTCTAGTGGGTTTGTAGACAAGACCCTTTGGTAAGTTCAAAGAGTTGGGAGAAACGCATACCCTACAACTTTAGACACACAACGCAACTAGAATAAGACGTGACACTCAACCATCGATAGGAGATAATTAAGGAGTAATACAAACTAAGTAAACACATCTTTAAACTATCATACGAACACACATTAATTAGACATAGACTCCCACAACCTTAGTTTAGATAATTAGATAATAGTAGAGTAATCGGTAGAAATACCAACCCCCAAATCCAATACCCGAGATTCGTACCTTTCCATTTTTCATAAAATATAAAAGATAAAAATAATCTTCCTCAACCTTAACCTTAGCGTAGTAACTCCTACTAGCATTCATATTCCCCAGAGAGCGATATCAATACCCGTGGCTTACCCTAATTACTACACTACAACGATTAGGTTCTTCGCCTGGGTGTTATAAAACTTGCTCAAGAAAAGGAAGTTTCCTTGACCCCGAACGACGCGTGTAGCGTTATCAAAACCAACAAACATTTTGCTATCTCGATCGGTTTATTAACGGATAAAGACTAACACAATAACCGTGCACAACAAGAACATCATATAAAACCACATTATTAGTGAGCTTAAGATTCCCAACATGGTGATAGTAGCAAGAGTGCCATTAGGATGACCAACAAGTAATATGTAAACTAGATATATCAAGAATGTTAAACATTCCTTTAGTAGAGACGATGAAGATCGATTAGCACCGTAATCAATTATCCATCCCAATGTCAAACTCTTAACAAGAAGACTAGAATTAGCAAAATAATACTTAGAGAAATTCATATTAAACCAAACATTATGATTATAGAATGAAGCCCTACACCGCCATGTTGGCATGTATGCTTCGATGAAGAATCATTAATCGAGACAAAAGCTTCTTCATCTGTTCAGAAGTAAAACCAGAAGAAGTGCTAGTAGAAGAAGATTTGTCAATTGGTTTAGCCTCAACATTAGCATTAAATGTTTGTTTAAAACCATTTTGCTTAAAAGAACCATTTGGTTTAGAAAACCGGGAGGAAAACCAATTATTTCATAACACCTTTCAATAGTATGTCCAATTTTACCACGCTTTTGCAATTTAGATTAGGATTAGGACCTCTATTAATAGTGTTATTATTATTAGAGTACCCTAGTGTTATTATTAGTATTATTATTAAATCCTCTTCTATTGTTATTAAAAGACTTATGAAAAGAAGAAGCATTGCTTTAGATTCGGTAACACTAGAAGACCTGTGAACACCCCTATGAGACTCCTCTCTAGAAAGCAGTTATATAAGCATCTTTAACCTCCGGGAGAGGATCCCTAGTAAACAAAGAAGTTCTAACAGGTTGATAACAATCATCCAAACCCATAAGAAACTGCATTGATCTCAAAAGTTGATTATGCAACACCAACTCTTTACTAGCAGCACAAGAACACTTAACATCACAAACACATATAGGCACTTTAGTTAAAGCATCAAATTCTCTCCACAAGGAGTTAAGCCTATGATAGTAATCAAGAATGTAGTACCACCTTGTTTAACACAATTAATTTTACGAAAAGACTATAAACCACGTAACCATCTACTTTATCATATGTTTCTTGTAATTCTTTCCGGACATATGCGACATTATCGTAATAAACAAGACCCATATAAACATCTTGAGATCTGTAATTCATTAACCATGTTAAAACAATAGCATTGCATCTATCCCATTGAGCAAAGAAGCACATTACTAGTAGAATAAGTTTCTTTAACACAAGAACCATCAACAAAAGCGAACTTATTCCTAGCTTGTAAGGCTAATTTCATATCACGCACCATATTCTATAATTTTCGGCCCAACAAGTTTAAATGGAATAAGAGCAAGTACCACTATTGTCATTAGTTTGAATATGAAGAGGATTACCAAAGATCCAAATTACTAATTAAGATTTCATTATTACCACTAGGTTCACCAATAGCCATAATGAGACGAGAGATAAACAATTAAACCAACGAGATAATGAACAAATAACAACCAAGAACAACTAATAAACCAAGACAACCACAACAGCATTTAATCACAACTTCTCAAACCCAAAACCTATCCTCCTTCGACCTAGACACAATAAGCTAAACTCACACCCAAGAGTAACTAAATACCGGCCAAGAAGGCGAGAGTGGCGGGCGGGTTTCCGTACCACTCACGGTGGCGTGTCAAGGTGTTAACCACTCTGTTTACACCTTCTTGACTAAGTAAATGTTATCTTAAAAGAAGAGAAATATACTTACAGTGAAATACCAGCGGAATGAAGTACAAACTCACTAGATTCACTTAGTCTAGTGAGTTTGTAACCAAGAACGGGCCCAGAAATATCAAGAAACCACCAGGGATAAAAAAACCCCAAATAACCAAATTAGGGTTTCAAGAAACCCTAACCAAATTACCCACAAAATCACCAGATCTAATCCCAAACAGATCAAATCAATCACAGCCGTTAAGTAAACAGCCTCAATTACCAAATAAACCTTCAATTGCAAAAATCCCCAAATCAACCTTTAAAACCCTAGAAACTCAAAACCACCAGATCAGAACCGTGCGCTCTGATACCACGTAAAAACAATCAAGAGCACACAACAATCAATACGTACACCCAACCAACCACCCCGTGGTGTAATTTTATTATAACGATGTCAAGTAGATAAGTCCCCAATTGGGTGCTTACCAAACAAATACACAAGAAAGGATTGATCTCTTCTAGGAAGACACCAATCAACCTCACTACAATAACACTCAACACACAAACTACAAGATCAAATGAAGAGTTTGATCTTGATACACAATACCAAACCTGATATCAAGAATGATATCAATATACCAGACAATAACAAATGCTTAGAGAGAGAAACAATTTAGACTGATTGAAAGAGGATCAAAGATAATGAAACCCTAATCAGAATAAGAAGAATATATAGCCTCAAATGTTGCACTCCAGCCCCTCAACTTTAACTCTTGACAAAACCAACTTAAACTTGAAACAACTGAAGATGAGAATAAGAAAATGTCAACTTCAGTCCTTCAATATAAAATCAGCTTGAACAACTATCTTCAACAGACATCTAATAAACTCCATGTCTATGCCTCTTCAATCGATGTCACTCTAGCAGGCAATCTCTTGTTTGAAACACGCCAAGCGAGGATGTTAACTTTGAAGAAAGCCCCAAGTTCCATCGATCGGTGATAAGGAACACATGCTTTTATCGAGAACAATCTTGATTATCAATTGAATAGGTCCAAGTGTCCGGCATATCGGATAAGTGAAGTTGAGATAAGAGGCTCACCATGTCATTTAATTCAAGAATTACAGAGCATAACCTGGCTCCCTTCTCCAAGCCCAAAAGAAGAGGTGGGTGCACAAGGTCCATAGTCGAGACAGTAGGCCTAAAAAGGGACTCGGAACCTGAACTAAACATCACTGTTGGGCATCTATCAGAAACATGGCAGTTTCAGCTGGTATCCGGCCTATACAAACATGGGAAGGTTTCAAAAAGTGGTGATCCACCCAACCAGTTGTCGTGCCAACAACTAGACGATTGGCCATTTCCAATTCTCCTTTTAAAGATCGTCGGTAAATCAATACCATGGGTAATTAAGTCGTCTTTTAACTTTTTTATATGATACCATGGACCTGATGTATATTTGAGTGGGGAGTTATCAAAGAAGCCACCCATAAGTCCACGAATAGAACGAATTACCTTACTCCATAAAGTGCTATTCTTAATAAGAAATCTACACCACCATTTAGCTAATAAAGCATGATTACTCGCTTTAAGACTACCAATTCCTTGGTCACCTTTGTTACGCAGAGAAATAACTTTGTCCCATGCAATCCATGAGATCTTGTCATCCATGGCCCACCCTAAAAGTTTACGATGAATACCTTCAGGCTTACTACTAATATTTCTTGGAGCTTTAAAGGTGGAAAAGTAGTAGACACCCAAACTTCCAAGAACGGATCTAAGAAGAGTAAGCCGACCTCCAAAAGAAAGTGTCTTAGACTTCCACTCAGATAGACGTTTGTAGAACCGATCAATAAGAGGATTCCAACTAAGATACCTTGACATTTTAGCACCAATCGGGACACCTAAGTAGATACAGGGGAATTGTGAGGCAAGACACCTAATTGTGGAGGAAAGAGAGCTTAACTCGTGGTTTGAAACTCCAATCCCATAAAGCTTGCTTTTTGTTGAAGTTCACTTTGAGTCCGGAAGCTAGATGAAAGCATGTAAGGATTCTAGACAAATTTTTGGCATGGATAAAAGACCAATTCCCCATAATAAAGGCATCATCCGCAAATTGTAGGTGAGAGATAAAATGTTATCTTTTTTCCACTTTAGTACCATGAAAGATATTAATGTTAGTTGCTACAGAAAGCCACATTAAAACCTTCGACCGCTAAGATAAACAAAAAAGGTGAGAGAGGATCACCTTGACGAAGACCTTTTTCGACTTTGAACTCCTTAGTTGGAGAGCCATTGACAAGAACTGAAACAAAAGCCGACTTGAGATAAGCGTGGGTCAATTTCTCCACTGTAGGCTAAAACCCATGTGTTTTAAAATTGAGAACAAGAATGACCAACTTACAAGTCAAAAGCTTTCTCAAAGTCTACCATGAAGGACATAAGTCGCCTTCTGATGTTTTTTAGCCCAAGAAATTATTCCATCCACCATAAGAGATCATTAATTTGACGACCATTAATGTACGCCATTTGAACATCACCGACAACCGAATGTATCACTTTGGAAAGGCAGTTAGCGAGAACTTTGGCTATTACTTACTTATTTTAAATTGGCAAGTGGCAACCAATAAGACTAATTGGCTTAAAGTCAGTAATAACCAAAGGATCATCCACTTTAGGTAGGGTTATGAAGGAAGAGTTGCAACCTCGCGGGATATAAGCCTAAATTTCAAACTCTATAACATAAGATACAACATCATTTCAAGCAAGTCCCAATATTTTTTGAAGAATTCAAACGTGAAGCCATTGTGGCCCGGCGCTTTGTCACTACCACAATTCCAAACCGCATCTTTTTTCAAGGCTTGTGAAAGGGCACTCAAGAAAGTTAATATCATTCGAGGAAAGATGTTTAAAGTGGTTACAAGTGAAGGAAAGTCCAAAAAGGTCGTCTTCTTTAAAACGATTGCTAAAGAAGTCGAAGATGTGGTTCTTGATAGTCACAGGTTATGTTACAGTGTTACTAACTCACCGTGAATATTGAGTACATTTATATATTTATAGACTTGTTATGCCTACTGATGATAATCCCATGAAAAAAGTTAAAATTTTCATCACCTTCGACTGCCCACTTAAGCTTAGCCTTTTACCTTAAGTCCTTAAGCTTATGATAATCGATGTCAGCAAGAAACTTGACAGATTCAGTTCTAGTTAAGTTCATTTAAACTTGTTCCACAAACCACATGACATGAATGTAAATTACGTCAAAAATCTTATAATCGGCAGATTTTTGTCCAGCTATTAAAATGTCATGCTGACGACCTTCAGTATGTTTAATTCTACATATCAACCCCACTTAATCAAATAACTTTCGGGATAGTAGACCCTGATTCGGCAATTACATTACAGATTTAAAGGTTTTTACAAACTGTATGCCTCTATCAGCTGATTCTCGATTAGTGACCCATACAATAGTAGCCGATACCGCACTCTACAAAAGAAAAAGTAAATTGCCAATTGAAAGAAGAATCCCAACGTTAGCAGGCATAAACTTCTAGCAATTTACCAAAAAGAAGATTTGAAAGATAATTTACATATATATATATATCCACAAGCTTATTTCTCTATGACTCATATTTGTATAAGAAGTAACATGTTCTAATTCGGTTATTTAAATCTTATAAAAATATGACTTTAGATTTCAGGCTTAGTATCAAACAACTTTTCAAGACTTCTACATGTTGGTGCCCACTGTTTAAGGAAAGTTTTTTAAACAATTAAAAATAGAAAATTTGTTTAGTGGCAACTTTTGGAGAAATTTTACTAAAGATGAAATGTCCACTTTTTAAGTTATAAGAACTTTGAAAAGAGCAATTCCCTATTTATTAAAAAAATATCATTTAAACACGTTTTCTAAAGTATTAACACTTCTCTAGAATAAAAACCCCTTCTTTTTATAAAAAATCAAGATAGAAAATTGAACAAATTTTCCACAACTAAACGCACGCATAGTTTCTTGCTCAAGTAAAATATGGTAAAACCGTAAAACTAAAACAGAGCTTACAGTGAGATTCTAGTGCAACGAGGCTAAGTCGACGAGATCTTTTTATTTATCGGATACAACGATTCGACCTCGAAACATTAGGGCTTTACTTTCACTTTAGATGGAGATATACTTTACTCCGATAATCGTTGGTAGACTGAAAAGTTTACATGTATTTTGATTATCTTTCATTGATAAAAAAACCATGTGTCACAATCATTACATAAAAAAAGAGAAGATAAAGAACAAGTAATTTTGCGAATCAACAAAATTCTTAAAGGGGTCAACTTGGATTTGTTAGTCGCTTAGTATTACAGGCTTAGGCATCTTATGTGTTTAGGCCCATATTGTATCCTTGATAAGGTTTTAAAAGGTACCATTTTGAGGGGTCGTTTAAGTCCTTATTTGATCACTTTTGTATCCGTTATTGCTTAATATCGTTCCTTTTCACTTTTTAGGTCTCTCAAGGCAAAATGTTGGAATGGCACTTATTTGGACCTGAAAAGCGCGACTATGTGAAGAAAATGGCCAAAGTCGAATCGAGACACTCAAAGTCTTTGAAATACAAAGGGACGGCGTCAGTGTTATTTGACGCCGTCGGAGCACTTTTGTGACGGCTCAAGAGCCAAATTGCTTATTTACAAGTGACGGCTTGTGTTTTAAAAGATTGGAGGGACGTCACAGCATAAGGTGGACGTCACAAGCTACAAGATGCACGTGAAGTAGTTGATATTGTTTTGGCCATAACTTTTGCATACGAACTCGGATTTAGGTGATTCAAAAGCCCACGCGACCGGAACGAGAAAATCTACAAAATGCTGAAAAAATGGTCGTGATGCCGTCATTCTATAAGTGTGACGCCCTCGCTCTTTGCCGACAGAAAATCTGCCTATAAATATAACATTATAACTTCACTTTTTGTAAGCCCTAAACCCTAAGTCCGATTCTAGGGTTTAGGTAGGTGTTTTTCCAGCAACTTAAAGGGTTTCAAACACTCTAGAAACATCGTGTAATGGTTTGTTTGTTAATCCAATCCTATGGTATGTCTTCAATTATCATGATTGTTGATTGCTCTTCATTAATTATGCTTGGCTAATTCACCTAGTGTTTGCTTATGATTGTATGAAACTTGTATATAATTAATTAGATCTTATTGAATTCTTAGTGATGCTTGTGTCTATCTTCATCATTAGGGTGTGACAATTTCAATGAGTCTAATTGGTTTAGTTTATAATTCTTGCATCCTACTGTCTCTTGTTTGATTGGTTGTCTCTTATCTTAATTGATTAATGATCTAGTAATGCGATAGGTCATTCGTTGTGTACTTAATGCTTGATTCATCTTTGTGAACCTTAGAATATAATTACCTGAGTAGTTGTAGGCTAAACCATCCAAAGAGCGCCTTAGAGTAGGAGTTTATCATCCCTAGTGGGTTTGTAGACGAGACCCTTTGGTAAGTTCAAAGAGTTAGGGATTAATGCATACCCTACGACTTTAGACACACAACGCGTTAAGAATAAGGACGTGACAATTCAACCATCAATAGGACGTGACAATTCAGTAGGTAGAATTGGATAGCTAGCAAGGAGTAATACATCATAAGTAGATACGCTTCACGCATCGGTAGACCCCTAATTTAGTTAGTACCTTTTGGGATAGTTGACTAGCAACTAATTCCACCCTCCCAAATCCAAACCCCGAGATTCGCACCTTTCAATTTCATAAAATATAAAATACAAAAATAATCATCCTCACCTTTAGACTTAAATCGATATACACTTCACCTAACGACACTATTCCCTAGAGAACGATATCAATACCCGTGGCTTACCCTAATTACTACACTACAACGATTAGGTTCTTCGCCTAGGGTGTTATAAAACTTGCTCGAAGAAAAGGAAGTTCCTTTGACCCCGAACGACGCGTGTAGCGTTATCAATCCTATATATATTTATCATGTACCAAACATTATACTCATTCAATATACGATTATCCATTATCTTACATCGTATCACAACCTATTTGACCCACATAAAACCCTAACCCTAATTTTTTTCGTTTCTTTGTTTGTCGACCGAGAGTTGTCGACTGATTTGTTTGTCGACCATTGTGAGTTGTCGACTGTTGGTTTAGTTTCTCGACCTTCTATTTCCAGTTTTTTGGTTTGTATTGTCGACCACATTAAGTCGACTGTTCCTTCATATTTGTCGACCATTGTGAGTTGTCGACTGTTGGTTTAGTTTATCGACCTTCTGTTTCCAGTTTTTTGGTTTGTATTGTCGACACATTAAGTTGACTATTCCTTCATATATGTCGACCATTGTGTTTGTCGACTATACCGATCCTCTTCCTCCCCCACCAGTTCTCACTTTGTCCGATAAACTTATGGCTATGAATCACTTGACTACCTTTGTTCCCATTAAACTTGAATTACTCATCATAGGTATATTATTTTTCTCATCTTTTTCATGGGTATGGCATCTTGGATTATCTCGTTCATCCACGTCCTCCTCTACTGAACCTCCTACACCACCTACAAAGGATGCGGAATGGCTCAAGGTTGACTTTATTATCAGGTCTTAGATTTTCTCCACACTTGCCTCAAATCTTCAAAAAAGGTTGGTTTTTCTAAATCCCACAACTGCCAAAGCTGCATGGGTCTACCTTGAGGGGATCTTTCAGGACAACAAACGCCCACGAGCTATGGATTTGAAGGTGGAATTACGTAACTTGAAACTTGGGGACTTAACTATTGATGCTTATTTTTAGAAAATCGAATCCATTGCTTCGGTTTTGAATGGCCTTGGTTTTTCTCTTAGCAATGATGACATTGTTACGTTTGCACTTGAAAGCTTACCCAACGTGTATGATGTGATTTCTACCGTTAATGTTAGTCGGGAACCCTTTCCCGATCTCAAAACGGTACGTTCTTTGTTAACTACACAAGAGATACGCATGAAGTCTAAAGTTCAAGACCCGCTTGTGGAGGCTACATCCGCGTCTCCTATGGTTCTATTGGCCAATGCTAATGCTAATACTCGGCGTTCATCCGATCCTTTAGACAAAGTGCACAAACCATGCATTCTTTTTGCTAAAGGTTCTTGTCGTTTTGGTGAGGCATGTCGATATCTTCACTATGGTGTTCATGGGAAGTCCACTTTACTTCCTCGTAGTTCTGGTTCGTCTTCTCAAGTGTCGGGTTTTACCTCTTCGGATATGGAGGCATTGCAAAACCTGTTAGCTAAGTTGGGGTTTAAGTCTCCTACAACAACTTTACATTCTCAGCTTGCCTCGTCCCCTGTTGCGTATCATACTGCCATTTGTCTGTTTGGACCGACCCAATCAACCGTATCCTCTTTCCCATATATGGACCACTCTCTAGGCCCAAACGTGGGGGTGTCTAGTTTATATGGCCTGGGGTACGGTGGCCTGGGCACATATGGTGGTCTGCCACCAGGTGGTTCGTACGGTGGCCTGGCACCAGGGTTCACAGTTGGGGGTTCACCAGGGGGTTCACTACTGCCCAATTCACATTTGCAGCATGGGGTTCATATTCCACTAGGTTCACAGCAGTTAGTCGGTTCACCTTTGCAGTCTGGGGTTCATTTTACGGTAGGTTCACAACAGCAGCAGGGAGTTCAGTTTGTCGCAGGTCCACAGCAGGGTTCGGGTCAACCACAACAGCCTGGGGTTTTTAACCCGGGTCAACTTCTTGCGTCGGGTCAACAGGGTTCGGGTCAAGCGACTCTTTTGCCGCATGATTTTGCTACTAATACTATTCAGGACCCGTCTGCTGGAAATTGGAA